>OX419347.1:13699174-13709174 GCA_948470475.1 Galaxea fascicularis
ACTAAAGAAAGGAAGGGATTGTATAACATGTCAAACGTCACGCAGACATTACCCTTCAAAATTCATCATGTTTATACCCGCTTCCTACCCGACGAGATCAACGGAACTAAACGACCCACCCCCCTAAAAAAAACAATGAAAACAAGTGTAGTAGTTCCATTAAAAATCATGCCCAATTTCAGATTGTGACTGTCAAAATCCATCCCGTTTTCGGTGGTTCACAAACCATACTCTCTTAATTGAGGTGGTGTCACGAAATTATTTAGTAGTTGTTTGCGTTTAGTTTAAGTTTTTGTTTTAGTGTGTTGTTTGGATTTTTGTCGTTCATTGTTACGTAACTTTGTTACGTAACTCATGTAACATTTAACTATTTAATATTTAAACATTCTTAGTGTATTGTGTAGTTTAGATGTATGTTTCAGGAATTATGTAAATTTGTACAATTCAGCGTGTAACAGGTGTTCTTTCCAGTCACTTTCTTTATAGCGTTTGTTTTAAGTGTTAATTGTAGAAAAAATTACCATAAATATATAAATGTAAGTTGTACAGTTGTAGTGGGTTGTTGTGTAGCAGTTTTGTCGGTAGAGGGAGTAAAGCAAGAAAAAGAGAGACAAGGTGAAGGGCCTGTGGCCAGAAAGAGAAAAGTTTTATTCACTATCAAGAGCCATTGGTAGGCGCCAGCCAAGAAATAACTTGCAATTGACGAAACACATTTGTCAGTGGTGGCGTAAGGATTGAGAAGAATAACGTGCTGTGTGGCAATTGGGATCGTCCAAAGACCTTGTGCTAAGAAGAAAACGTCAGCTGTAAAGAAAAAGAAAAGGACGTAAAAGACGCGGGACAAGGTTGGAATCAAAGAGGAAGAAGAGGTTTGTGGTATTGGTTGGTGTGGTGTGGTGTGGTGTTGGTTAGGAGGAGACGCGGATAGTGAAACTGAACTGTGAACTGTTGTATATAATTTGTTATTATTGTATAGGTTTAAAATTACTTAAAGTTTAGGTTAGGAATCGCAATAGTTTAGTAATTAATTGTATTAATTGTTATAGAATATTTAGAATTAGTTTACTTAAGTGTTAATGCTGTTAATATCGAGTGTTTTTTTTTTATATATACTTTAATAAACATTAGTTATTGTAATTCATGGTGGTGTGTTGCGCCGGGATTGTGGGAAGGGGTGCGTGTATTCAGTCATTGTTAGTTTCGGTGTTATTAGTCTTTGTTTTGCCATTTCTATCGTCAAGGGAATTTTCGGGGCTTACGCCACATTTTTGGTGTCAAGAGTGGGATACTATTCCCTTGGTATTTGTTGTACACACACTTCAGACACAATCGTGCAACACACAAGTGTTAATTATGGCTGCAAAAGACTCGGGTTATGATTCTTGGTCTCTGGAAGATTTAAGAACTGAAGCTAATAGTAGATCGATTTGTTTCACTAGCAAAGATGGGATTAAGACGCTGGCGAGCAAGCTTAGGGTGCATGATAAGTTAATGGCTAATCCGGGTGATGTGTTCACGGGAGGTGAAGAAATGGAGCAGACCGAAACCGAGGGGAATTTGACTTTCGAGCAACGAGTGCAACTACAAGAACGAGAGCTAATGATGTTGGAATTGCGAAGGAAAATGCAAATGGAAGAACGGGAGGCCGAAAAGGAGAAAAGGGAGTATGAAAGACAGAGAGCGCGGGAGGAAGAAGAGAGATTAGTCAGGGAAGAGGAACGACTTAGAATTCTTAGGAGTGAGAAAGAACAGTTTGCTGTTAGAGAGGCCGAAAGGCAATATAAGAGTTCCAATAAGCCTAGGTTTATGAAGATTAGAGAAATGCGGGAAGAGGAAGACATAGATGATTACTTTAGAATATTTGAAATGACGGCGAAAGCGCAGTCTCTTCCGGAAAGTGAGTGGGTTGGCAATCTCGTTCCTAAGCTTACAGAAAAAGCCAAATCAATTTACTTGGAGATCCCGGACCCCAAATGTCAAAATTACCATGAAAGCAAAAACATCATTATTAAAGCTTATCAGCTAACTGCAGACCATTACAGATTCAGATTTCGAACCTCAGAGAAACAACCAGAGGAAGACTTTGTTCAGTGGGGAAATCGGACAAGAAGGTATTTGAATCGTTGGATGGAAGTTGCAGGGGCTGCTAGTGATGCTGAGATGATTTTGGAGCAAATAATGATTGAGAGGCTCCTGGATGCGGTAAGCCCAGAGCTAAGAGCTTGGTTGAAAGAGCAAAAGCCAACTACTGCAGAAGAGCTTGGAAATCTAGCAAACTTACATGTACAAGCGAGGAAAGGACCACTCGTCGCAGGTAAATATGCTTCGTTTGGTAGAGGGCAGGGTTTTAAACAAAGGAAGGAAATGAACGTAAAAAAGGATGTGCCTCCACCCGAAAGCAAGCATGATTCGCGTAAGCAGAATCCCGTTTCGCCCAACGTTAAGAATACAAGGCCCGAAGTAACTTGTTTTAAATGTGGCAAGAAAGGGCACATGTCGTTTAACTGTGGGAGGACCCGCAACCCTACCTCCCAAGGGTACCTGCTCTGTATGACTCCCCTTAACTCGGAGAAAACAGAGTTTCCACCGTGCAATGTTAAAGGCAGGATAGCGGGTAAACCTGCAGAGATGATAGTTGATTCTGGGTGTACTAGAACCCTTGTCCATAAAAGGTTTGTTAGCGATGATTCTTTAACCGGGGAGAAAATGACAGTTTTGACTGCAGCAGGTGAACGACTGGTTATACCTTTAGCATGGGTAGAATTTGAAAGCGAACATGGCAGGCATAGGGAATTGGTAGGGGCATTAGACAAGTTACCAGTTGACTGTCTACTCGGTAGATCTTCATTCGGTAAAACCCTTTCCAAACAAAATGTCCTGGATCAATGGGAGAACAATACATCGATTCATAGCTTGGAAAGCAATGAAGCTTTTGTGCTAACTAGGCGGCAGAAAGTATTACAGGAAGCCCAGAAACAAGCGGATGAAGTAGTGGATCGCGAAAACGCACTTGCAGTTAGGAATCTGTCCAAAAAAGAGACGAAGAAGGAAGGTCTGAGAAAGGGAGATCTACCAACACTCTTTGAAGAACCAGAGCGAGGCGAGATTGACGAGGAAAGTCCAAAGGGGGTTGTTGAAGAGTCAGGTATGGAGAATTTATTGCTTAACATTTTGGATAGAAATAGGGGCCAGGTTATCGAAGATCAGCGAACCGACGTGACGCTCGATAAGGCACGTAGTAAGGCGCTTCAGAAAGCACCCGAGGAAGGAAATAGTTATTTCATTGAAAATGATTTGCTCATGCATCGCAAGTTTTTGGAAGATGTACATGATGGGGTGAGGTATGTTGACCGTGTGGTTGTCCCAGAAGCCTATAGAAATGAAATTCTTCGCGTCGCCCATACTATCCCTTTAGCTGGTCACATGGGTTCCACGAAAACATTGAATCGCATAGAAGTGCATTTCTTTTGGCCTGGTATTAGCCTTGATGTTCGAAAATACTGCGCGACCTGCCCACAATGTCAGTTAGTAGCACGCAAGATGAAGTCGCACAGGGCACCACTTAATCCAGTGAAACCAGAAACGGAACCGTTTCGTAAGATAGCCATTGACATAGTGGGTGAATTACCTCGAACAACTACAGGGTACAAATACATTTTAACAATAGTTGACTATGCAACGCGTTACCCAGAGGCCATACCTCTCAGGAATACAAGTTCGAAAACAATCGCAGATGCTCTTGTTCAGTACTTTTGCAGGGTAGGAATCCCAGAGGAATTGGTTTCAGATCAGGGTTCTAATTTCATAAGCAACCTCATGGCGCAATTGTATGATCAGTTAGGAATTACCAAGATTCAAACTTCAGTATATCACCCAGAAGCAAACGGTCTGGTTGAACGTTTCAACGGTACTCTGAAGCGGATGCTCAAAAAGTTTGTCCGAGAGCGGGTGAAAAATTGGGACAAGTTCCTCCCTTATCTGCTGTTTGCCTACAGAGAGGTCCCATGTGAATCCACTGGATATTCTCCTTTTGAGTTACTGTATGGTCAATCAGTCCGTGGGCCGTTAGCTGTTATAAAAGAAACATGGTTAGAGAAACACCCTTCTAAGGAAAGCCTGGTGAGCCATGTCCTAGAAATCAGAAGACGACTCGCGATGATGCAGAAAGCGGTTCAAGAGCACATGACGAAAACGCAACGAACACAAAAACGCCTGTACGACGTTCACAGCTCTAAAAGACGTCTGGAAGTTGGTGACAAGGCTTTGGTCTTGTTACCCACCCCAGGAAGCAAGTTGGAGGTTTGTTGGCAAGGCCCTTTCAAGGTTACCAAAGTGTTAAATGACGGGCTTAACTACGAGCTAGATACAGGCAAAACACACAAGCAGCATCGAACGTATCACATTAACCTTCTCAGTAAATGGCAGAGTCGTGATGAAATAGCCGCGTTGGTTATGCCAGAGTCCTCAGAGATGCCTCTGCCACATGAACGGGATGTCCCTCAATTTACGTCGGATGAATCATGGGAAGACGTTGTCATTTCTTACGAGCTATCCGAACCTCAAAAAATTCAAGTGAAGAAATTGCTACAGGAGTACGCTGATGTGTTCTCTGGAAAACCAAATGTAACGAACGCAGCAATCCATCAAATTGATACAGATGACTCCCCCCCAATCCGTTGTTCACCATACAAGGTCCCGCAAAGACTCGAAAGTGAGGTGAACAAAGAAATCGATAAGATGCTGGAGTTAGGCATAATTCGTCCTTCAAATAGTCCCTGGGCGTCCCCAGTTGTCATTGTTCCGAAACCAGACGGAACCATCCGATTTTGTGTCGATTACAGGAAGCTGAACAGCGTAACAAAAATGGATGCATATCCGATTCCGTTAATGGAAAGGATGATAGAGAAGGTTGCTTCTGCCAAGTTTATAACTACATTAGACTTGACGAAAGGGTATTGGCAAGTTCCCCTTGAGACGACTACAATTGAGAAATCGGCGTTCATTACTTCAAAGGGCTTATATGAGTTTCTTGTGATGCCATTTGGAATGAAGACAGCACCAGCCACGTTTCAACGAATGATGTCAGACGTGGTACTAAAAGGTTTTCATTTTGCTGATGCTTACATAGATGACGTTGAGGTCGACACACCTTCTACCTTTGAACAACACCTGTTGGAACTTCGCCAAGTTCTAGATCGACTCCGAGAATGCAATCTTAATGCACGACCCTCTAAATGCAAAATTGCTATGAAAACTGTAGATTTTGTAGGGCATCGTGTTGGCGGAGATAAGATCGAACCTCGTAAAGCTCTTATCCAGTCCATTATTGAGTACCCCAGGCCAGCAACCAAGAAGGAAGTAAGATCCTTTCTAGGCTTGGTTGGTTACTATCGTAAGTTTATTCCAAATTTTTCTGAAAGAGCAGCTACCCTAACGGATTTGACAAGTGGAAAAAATCCCACAAAGGTGAAATGGCTTGACGTTCACGAGCGAGCATTCCTTGATTTAAAAGAAGCTATTCAAAAACCTCCAGTCCTACGACCACCCCACTGGGATGAAGAATTTATTTTGCAAGTTGACGCTTCAAACAGAGGTCTAGGAGCTATTTTGTGCCAGAAAGGTAAGGACGGAGAAGAGCACCCAGTAGCTTATGCTAG
Organism: Galaxea fascicularis; assembly: GCA_948470475.1. Classification (NCBI taxonomy): domain Eukaryota; kingdom Metazoa; phylum Cnidaria; class Anthozoa; order Scleractinia; family Euphylliidae; genus Galaxea; species Galaxea fascicularis. The sequence continues at coordinate 13,704,832 of OX419347.1, forward strand.
TAGGAAGTTGCAACCCAGGGAACAAAAACTTAGTACGACAGAGAAGGAATGTTTAGGCATTGTGTGGGCTGTGGAGTTATTTAGGTATTATCTATTTGGCAGAACCTTTAAATTGCAGACTGACCACAACCCTTTGGTCTGGCTAAACCAAGTCCGCGATAAAAGCCGAAAGTTGTTGCGGTGGAGCGTTACTCTCCAAGAGTACGACATGCTTATAGAACACAAGAGTGGCAGAAATCACTGTAATGTGGATGCTCTAAGCAGAGTTTGAGCTTGTTGTACGTCCAACTTTACCATCAGTTCTCTCCTTTTCCTTTCTATTTTTGCGTCGTCCCACCCCAAAAATAGACTTGTTAAGGGGGGAGGTGTCACGAAATTATTTAGTAGTTGTTTGCGTTTAGTTTAAGTTTTTGTTTTAGTGTGTTGTTTGGATTTTTGTCGTTCATTGTTACGTAACTTTGTTACGTAACTCATGTAACATTTAACTATTTAATATTTAAACATTCTTAGTGTATTGTGTAGTTTAGATGTATGTTTCAGGAATTATGTAAATTTGTACAATTCAGCGTGTAACAGGTGTTCTTTCCAGTCACTTTCTTTATAGCGTTTGTTTTAAGTGTTAATTGTAGAAAAAATTACCATAAATATATAAATGTAAGTTGTACAGTTGTAGTGGGTTGTTGTGTAGCAGTTTTGTCGGTAGAGGGAGTAAAGCAAGAAAAAGAGAGACAAGGTGAAGGGCCTGTGGCCAGAAAGAGAAAAGTTTTATTCACTATCAAGAGCCATTGGTAGGCGCCAGCCAAGAAATAACTTGCAATTGACGAAACACATTTGTCAGTGGTGGCGTAAGGATTGAGAAGAATAACGTGCTGTGTGGCAATTGGGATCGTCCAAAGACCTTGTGCTAAGAAGAAAACGTCAGCTGTAAAGAAAAAGAAAAGGACGTAAAAGACGCGGGACAAGGTTGGAATCAAAGAGGAAGAAGAGGTTTGTGGTATTGGTTGGTGTGGTGTGGTGTGGTGTTGGTTAGGAGGAGACGCGGATAGTGAAACTGAACTGTGAACTGTTGTATATAATTTGTTATTATTGTATAGGTTTAAAATTACTTAAAGTTTAGGTTAGGAATCGCAATAGTTTAGTAATTAATTGTATTAATTGTTATAGAATATTTAGAATTAGTTTACTTAAGTGTTAATGCTGTTAATATCGAGTGTTTTTTTTTTATATATACTTTAATAAACATTAGTTATTGTAATTCATGGTGGTGTGTTGCGGGATTGTGGGAAGGGGTGCGTGTATTCAGTCATTGTTAGTTTCGGTGTTATTAGTCTTTGTTTTGCCATTTCTATCGTCAAGGGAATTTTCGGGGCTTACGCCACAGGTGGGTTTAGGATGGACTTTTTTAAGAGGTGGGAGTTGAGGGGGAGCGGGAGGGGGGGGGGATTTTGTATGGATTCGGCTTATGTTTAAGGAGTGAAGCCTTGGAATGAGCATCCAACAGCTGTGTGAGAGACGCGGCCTTGCATCTTTTTAACATTTGTTTAAGTAAATATATGGAAAAGTAAATTTCCTGTTACTGTGTTTGCTAGTTCATTTGTATTGTAGAATATTATATCACTGTCTTAATTCATGTTGTCATGGTATATATTTTCGTAACTTATAATTATCTTTCACGGGTTCAAACCCCGTTGAAGTCCTGGATTTTTTTTTTTCAGCCTTCTTTACGCAATTACATATGATTGCGTTCACAACTGCGAGGATCAGTCGTTATTTGGTTTCATTTCCGCAGTTCATATGATTCGTTTCATATATATCACTCACAATTATCTTCTTGTCATGCATTTTATACGCTTTTTTATTTTTTTTCTCACGCACACACGTTTTCAATAAGAGCACTCGCTGTTCCGCTGCGCTGCGTCGTTAAGGAGGATCTTTGTTTTGGTTAAACCGAGCATGCGTAAACTATATATGATGGAGGTGGGGGGTTTCAGTTTGTATGATTTTTTTTTTTCGCCCATTGCTTGTGCATGATTTTTTTTTGCAAATGCATGACTTTTCTTTTCCTTCCCTTCATCTTTGCACGAATTTTTTTCTTGTCCTTTTACCTTTAGTTTCAAATCGTTCGTGACTTTAACTGAGAACGAATGTTGTAGACAGTAACCTTATCTTGTAATTAATTTAATTTCAGTTGACTTCGACGTAACCACGGACGCCACGAACCGTACTTGGTCTAGTGCAAATAAATCAGGATGCTTAATCCCTGGATCAGGCTGATCTTAAGTTAAAGTATCTCCTTCAACCGTAGGAGCGAATCAGCATCCCAAATGTTTAAGGTAGAACATGGCTTCATAAATAGTATTTAGGGTGATGGCGATGACGATAATGATGTTGACGGTGAAGGTCAATTTTCCACTTTTCCTTCTATGGTATGCTTCTTGAAAAAGCAGACTTCGACATCAAACACTTCTTTATCTTTCTGGTTTTTCAAGTTCATTCACATAGAGCTGTTAAACAACAATATAAGTGAAGACAACACAATTAGAAGTGCTAAAATCCTCAATAATAAGCCGTCAAAGTTTAGGACGCTAAGCCACAGAGCCTAGCAAGTTCTTACTTTCATTTAAACACACGAGTCTCTGGTCAAAACCCCAAAATGGCTGTATTCCGTTTAAATTGGAAACCAATGAGCAGTACTATCTTATTGTGATGCTTACTATACTGTATATGCAGGATTGTAGTGTGCGCATTCGGTAAAACCACTGAAGAGCATTCACTCATCGTATCCAGAGGTGACGATGGCCTTGCTTTACTGGGTGCTTCCTGGACGTTTGAGGTAGTGGATAACATTATTTTGTGCTGAACCCATTAAGCAATACTTGGTGCCCTCTATTAGCTACTACGCATGCTTTCTAGGCATCACAAGATTGGCAGTCTTTTTAATGAAAGACGGTGATTCCTAATACAAAGGCATAATTACGCCAGAAACGCATAGCAAGATTGCTTAGCAAGATTGCGGGTAAAGCATATCTTAGGACTGCTTAAGCCTCAACGCAGTAAACAAATGCCATGCTTCGTCACTTAGTTACGATTTTTACAAAGAAAAAGCAGCGTTACCTGACGTCATAAATGGGGTTGAACACTGCATCACCATGAGTACTAAACGTGGGGTTTTGGGTTCGCTGTTCATCAAACACATCTTTTTCCCCTACACTGTCCATCTCGTTAATCTCAGTATACAGATCATTTTCTTCTGTTGTGCAACCTCTGTTTGCGATGGTCAAACCACTGTAAACACCACTGTAAATACACGAAAATGGATTAAACAGCAACGACGGCTGTGACTCTTTTATTTACTGCGCGGTAAAATCACCAAACGTTTCCCAACGGCCAGCGACGTTTACGTGTGTATATGCCTTGCACTTAAAACCCGAGAAAGTTTTTCTTCAGTTTTGTTTCTTACTTATTATTTAATGATTCTCTTATGAAGTTTTGATTTAGTGGTAAAAAAGTTTCATAAAGAAACCCAATCACTGAATAATACACCCATAAGCAGAAAGTAAATAACAAGAAGAAAATGGAGACCGGTAAATGTCCATACGTCTTTCTTACTGACTTACTTCCAACGCGTAAAGAACAAAGCACGGTTACAGAAAACTGCTTCACCGTGTGGTTGTATCGTGGGTCAAAATTTAAGGGTACAATTTAGCGGCCAAATTTAATTATAAAACAATTTATTATTCAACACGTTGTAACGATGTCCAAATATGATCAAGGCGTTCTCAATATTCGACATGCGCATGCGCACTTAACAGATATCCTGGGATATACGTAATTTTGTGTGCCGAGGAGAAAAAAGGTGGCTTTTCCAGCGTTTCTGCAACAAACGCAATAAACTGTACTTTGTTATCATCGCGTTGAATAATCAGTAAAATCCTTCTCTGTGTTATGGAAAATCCCCGGATTTTAGCCAACTTGGCCTCGTACGGCCTTCTGCTAAACAATATTCTCTATTTAACAGGAAAATATGCTGGGATATTTGTCTGAGGACATTATCTCTTCCGAGAAGCGAACAATTAGGAAAACTGATAATGTCCAAGGACAAATATCTCAACATATCTTTAAAGCCAAATAGAGGCTATTGTCTTTATTATCTTTCAAATGTATTTTTCGCAACGCGCATTCGGGGAATATCATCAGATATTCCCCAGTTTTGGCTTGGGAAAGTCACGTGATGCGTTTAAACCAATCGCGTGCCAGCGAAAATATTTGATGGATTATAACAGGCCGTATTTGCACTGTTTTTGGTAATTTACCTGGTAAATATGGTCCTTTTCTGGTTAAAA
>OX419347.1:13716674-13736674 GCA_948470475.1 Galaxea fascicularis
TGTATAATTCGTTTGATACACGTTTAAAATGTCGATTTACACAACTAATATTTTACGAGAGTCAATGGGACGGCTACCTTTTTCGAATAAAGCCCTCTTTACCCCCAGGACTCTGCATGATTTGTCAGCACATATTTCGATAATATAGCGGCGCGTTCTCATGGACAATACCTTCGGAACCTGTCCAGTTTGTATGGAATTGCGAATTTGCACAAAACCCACTGCTAGTTTACGCCTGATATATTGAAGACTACAGGAAAACAATTGTTACTGCAAATTTCATCTGTAAAGGAGCTATGAAGAAGCGCACTAGCATGGCGTTGTACAAGATTGGCAAGCAAACCCGCTTAACGTCTCAGCGAGTTCCATGCCACATTATTAGTGTCCAATTAGAAGAAGCCACTATGAAAAAATCCATATATATCTTCTTTTGAGTGGTCAGTTTGTTTCAAAGACCACGCAAAATCCATATTATGAAGAGGTAATACCAATGGTACTCCTTTATGCGGTTGGGATACAATCTACCCGCATTCTAAACCTGAAACTGAAGACGAAACCTTAGTTTACTTACTGCGGTAGAAACAGTAATAAATTGTGGGATGTTGTTGTCCACCGTCATAAGGGAAAGCTCCTGTCGCATGATCATCGTTCTTGTTATGTTCCGTGTCATAATGTATCCACTCCAGACTTGTTACTGCCCATTTGACCATCTGACATTTTGCCGTTTCATAAGCAAGCAGAAAAAATGGAGTCTCAGAAGGAAGGAGGATAGGCCTACTTTTATCGCCGTCTGTTCTGCAGCAAAAACTAATTTCTGTGTTGATGTATTGCTTTATACCATAAGGAAGAGTCCCTCCTCGAGCGTTCGCGTTGTTGTCGTCGTCGTCATCGTCCCAGCGAACCATACCTTCTGTCAGGCCAAGGGGACAACCACCGCTTTTATAAATACAGTATCGACCTGAGGAGAATATAAGGTTTGCTAGTTATTCCACTGAATACCTTTTGTTTGCATTTTCATGATGTTTTGAGCTATTTGGAAAATAGTGCTGTTGAATCTGCATTGGTATCGCAGAGGTCATAGGTTCGACTCCAGCATAAGCCTGATTTTTGTTCATAACTGTAATGATCACATATGTTAATCTTAATTGTAATTGATTCCACATATTCATACCCTTTCGTCATTCCAATCAAATCGATAAGGCTATCAAAGAGAGGACGCTGCTTTAATTTGATTCATAGCTTTTGTTTGTGCCAAGGTACACGTGTAAATTCAAAGCTAACGACGTCTTAAGACGGTTAATTCGTTTAACTTTAATTAATCACAATATATTTTAAAATGATTGAAGAAGGTTTTGTACATTAGAATCTTGGTTGACGACGGAGACAGAAATGAACGTACGACCTAATGAACAAACAAATTGCTCATTGGAAGTAAGGGGAAGGAGGTACTTACCTGTAGGCCAGGTGGGTCTTCCCTGGTTTCCTGTTCCACTCAATTTAGTGCAGAATGACCTGTTAACCTTCTTGTCATCTACGACTCCATCAAGATGAAATTCCTTTGACTTTGCGTTATTGGAAATATCACCATTGGTGTCCTGCGATAGCCATCCCTCCTTCCATTGAAAGCCCACTGATTTGGGACACCCGGATACTGGCTTGGGTAACCCGTATTGACCGGCTGGCCAACGAATTGACTCTGGAATCAATCACCCCGAAACGTTTTCTTATTTTAACATATTCATTATATTTTAATGCTATGAGGTGCTCGTCTTGCCACTGATAATAACAAACAACTGAAAGACTGAGAATTAGAAAGTAACAAAGTATATTTGCGTGTTTCTAATAGTTGTGCACTCCACATCAAATGAGTTTATTTGAAAATCATGAAGCCCAAGTGTTTTTCGCGGTTGCCATTACAGACTTAACTGGTCTCACCTATGGTGTCTTTGTTTCCAATAGTCGCTGACAAAAGTAAATAAACACTGACTCAGTTCAAGTTATGGGCATCATTTGGCGTAAAAATATCTTCTCGGTTCGCTGAGGACCCAGCGGATGCCGATCCAGACCTGTTTCAATCATTTTACTTAAAACGGGCTCATTTTTTTGAAAAACTAACTTTTTCTATAGAGAAAAAGAGGGCCAGGGAACGGTCAGCATTCGCTGCATTCCGTCCGTGGATACGCGCGTAGCACTGTCATTGTAATTGCTGTTTATCCCAGACCAAATTAATTTTCAAACCAAGGCCTCTCGGGTGACCCACTATTACAAGCTGAAGGGAAACAATAGTTCGCTCGAGAAAGGGGAATTTTCTGTATGAGAGTACTACCTGAGGAAACCGTTGAGCTAGCAAGAGCAATTTCACTGAAACATTTTTAAAGGATTCTACTCTTACAAGAGAGTGTGTATTGAGGTTTTGCGAATATCCTATTGGCCTTCCTTTGCTCTTTCGACTTCCGGTACTCAAATTAACACAACTTGGAACAATAAGGCCCGGTTCAGCCGCCGTACTTTTCATGAGCCGAACTAAATTCGAATTTGGACCGACCCAAATTGACAAAAATACGCGGTCTGTTAATTGAGACGTCTAACTTAATTAGCCGTTCCACAGCCATTACTAATATAGTTCAGGCCCGGCCAGGGGGGTAATGGGATACCAATATACCCTATATTTTCCACACAAGATACCAATATATATTAAAATTGTGAAATGTGTCATACTTAATACCTAAAATTTAATTTGAAACAGAATACTTAATACCTGAAAATGAACCGAATTTTGACCAAAAAATGCCATATACCTGAATTACAGTAACCAATGTGACTATGTAGCCAAGACAATGCCTTGAAACCTCCCGTTAACCGGCATTCGACGCATGCGTACAAACTTAGAAAAAATAAGTCACGTCCCTCAAAAAAACTTACCTAAAAATTTGCCCTCACAGTAAAAAGCACTGAAGCCAGTGTAGGAAATTGTATCATCTGATTTGAATATCAGAAACATGTGGTTTGAGGACGAGTTGATACCTTCCTTGGCTGGAGGTTTAAGACCATAGAACATTCCCAGTGAAATCCCTGTTTCATTCACACCATCATAAATCTCTAACACGTCCGTGCTGGCTGCATCTTGCAAACTAAAGTGGGTGAACTTCAAGTGGATTTGTTGTCCTGGCCTGACCGTGATCCTCCACGAGCAGTATTGTCCATCCGGGTAGTGCTTTGGATGATTTGGTGAATGGAAAGTGCCGTAAACTCCAGTTAAAGTTTCGTTACAACCTGTAAGACAAAATGTAACGGAGAGCACATATTCCAACTACCAATAATCTCACTATAATAAGAAAGAACAAAGGAACATAACACGACACTTTTTTAAGCAATTTAGGCGTGGTTACTTGGAAATGTATAATTCGTTTGATACACGTTTAAAATGTCGATTTACACGACTAATATTTTACGAGAGGCAATAAGACGGCTACCTTTTTCGATTGAGGCCCTCTTTACCCCCAGGACTCTGCATGATTTGTCAGCACATATTTCGATGATTTAGCGGCGCGTTCGCATGGACCTTCAGAACCTGTCCAGTTTGTATGGAACTGCGAATTTGCACAAAACCCACTGCTAGTTTACGCTTGATATATTGAAGACTACAGGAAAACAATTGTTACTGCAAATTCTATGAAGAAGCGCACTAGCATGGCGTTGTACAAGATTGGCAAGCAAACCCGCTTAACGTCTCAGCGAGTTCCATGCCACATTATTAGTGTCCAATTAGAAGAAGCCACTATGAAAAAATCCATATATATCTTCTTTTGAGTGGTCAGTTTGTTTCAAAGACCACGCAAAATCCATATTATGAAGAGGTAATACCAATGGTACTCCTTTATGCGGTTGGGATACAATCTACCCGCATTCTAAACCTGAAACTGAAGACAAAACCTTAGTTTACTTACTGCGGTAGAAACAGTAATAAATTGTGGGATGTTGTTGTCCACCGTCATAAGGGAAAGCTCCTGTCGCATTATCAATATTGTTGTTATGTTCCGTGTCATAATGTATCCACTCCAGACTTGTTACTGCCCATTTGACCATCTGACATTTTGCCGTTTCATAAGCAAGCAGAAAAAATGGAGTCTCAGAAGGAAGGAGGATAGGCCTACTTTTATCGCCGTCTGTTCTGCAGCAAAAACTAATTTCTGTGTTGATGTATTGCTTTATACCATAAGGAAGAGTCCCTCCTCGAGCGTTCGCGTTGTTGTCGTCGTCGTCATCGTCCCAGCGAACCATACCTCTTTTCAGGCCAGTGGGACAACCACCGCTTTTATAAATGCAGTATCGACCTGAGTAGAATATAAGGTTTGCTAGTTACTCCACTGAACACCGTTTGTTTGCCTTTTCATGATGTTTTGAGCTATTTGGAAAATAGTGCTGTCGAATCTGCATTGGTATCGCAGAGGTCATAGGTTCGACTCCAGCATAAGCCTGATGTTTTTTTCATAACTGTAATGATCACATATCTTAATCTTAGTTTTAATTGATTCTACATATTCATACCCTGTCGTCATTCCAATCAAATCGATAAGGCTACCAAAGATAGGACGCTGCTTTAACATGTTTCAGCTTTCATTTGTGCTAAGGTACACGTGTAAATTCAAAGATGACGACGTCTCAGGACGGTTAATTCGTTTAACTTCAACTAATCACAATATATTTTAAAATGACTGAAGAAGGTTTTGTACATTAGAATCTTGGTTGACGACGGAGACAGAAATGAACGTGCGACCTAACTTAGATCGAACAAACAAATTGATCATTGGAAGTAAGGGGAAGGAGATACTTACCTGTAGGCCAGATGGGTCTTCCTTGGTTTCCTGTTCCACTCCATTTAGTGCAGAATGACCTGTTAACCTTCTTGTCATCTACGACTCCATCAAGATGAAATTCCTTTGACTTTGCGTTATTGGAAATATCACCATTGGTGTCCTGCGATAGCCATCCCTCCTTCCATTGAAAGCCCACTGATTTGGGACACCCGGATACTGGCTTGGGTAACCCGTATTGACCGGCTGGCCAACGAATTGACTCTAGAATCAATCACCCCGAAACGTTTTCTTATTTTAACATATTCATTATATTTTAATGCTATGAGGTGCTCGTCTTCGGCCACTGATAATAACAAACAACTGAAAGACTCTGAGAATTAGAAAGCAACAAAGTATATTTGCGTGTTTCTAATAGCTGTGCATTCCACATCAAATCAGTTTATTTGAAAATCGTATGACCCAAGTGTTTTTCGCGGTTGCCATTACAGACTTTTAGCAGGTCTCACCTATGGTGTCCTTGTTTCCAATAGTCGCTGACAAAAATAAATAAACACTGACCCAGTTTATGGGCATCCGTTTGGCGTAAAAGTATCTTCGCGGTCCGCTGAGGACCCAGTTGCCGATCTAGACCTGTTTTGTTCAGGCCTCCAAAACATGTGGTGAATCGACGTTTTCATAAACGTGATGTTTTTCTCAGTGGTCATCTTTATGTCACGCACTCTGAATAATCTGAAATTCAAACTGTTCTATTTTCAAAACAAAGCGCGCTACCGAGCTGAAAACATGCAAGCAGATACATTTTTAAAATGTCTTTTATGAAATGAAGCTAAAAATAGAAAAGTCTCTTTACTTTTGAATTTTAGTTTTTTATGACGTCACGTGAAAACCACCTATAGTTCGCTCGAGAAAGTGGAATTTTCTGTATGAGAGTACTACCTGTGGAAACCGTCGAGCTAGCAAGAGCAATTTCACTGAAACATTTTTAAAGGATTCTACTCTTACAAGAGACTGTGTATTGAGGTTTTCCGAATATCCTATTCGCCTTCCTTTTCTCTTTCGACTTCCGGTACTCAAATGAACACAGCTTGGAACGATAAAGCCCGGTTCAGACGCCGTACTTTTCATGAGCCGAACTAAATTCGAACTTGGACCGACCCAAATTGACAAAAGTACGTCTGTTGATTGAGACGTCGAACTTAATTAGCCGTTCTACAGCCGTTCCTAATACAGTTGCAGGAAAACTAATCAATATTGTCAGTGGTTTTGAAAATATATACCAAATAATAATTAAGTTCGGCACATGAAAAGGTTCGGCGTCTGAATCAAGGCCGTTCCAAAATTGAAATTCCCGGCCAAGCCAGGCGAAAAGAACGCCTGAGCCGTTCCAAATTAAAATAGCCGTTCCTAATTGATTCAGACGCCGAATTTTTCATGTACTTAATTCTATGAATTAGGTTCGGCTCATGAAAAGTACGACGTCTGAATCGGGCCTAAGTTGTGGACTGATTTTTTACTGAAAACCTTACAAACTGCAGTGAGTTGGGCAAAAAAATCAACCATCGGAATGACGGAAACAGAAAAAAAGTTTAAAAATACACAATATCTAGATTAATTTACGTAACATGTAAGATTCCTTTCCCTTTCGAGGTATGTCTTTCGAATTCAATTTCCGTTACAAACCCGTCTGAAAAATTTAATTCGCGTTCAAGATCCATATAGCCGTAGAGGAAAACCAGTTAAAAGCAATATGCGATATTCTGCGATATCTCCTTATCGATGGGTTAAAAATCGATATCAACATACATACCCGACGACTTCAAGTTGTACACAAGGAAGACAAAGCCACAAACCGGCCACATCAGCATGATTCGATTGATGTTCGGTAAAACAGTCTCGAAAGGAACAAAATAAATCCGACTGGTAGGGCTACATGCCAGTTAACACTTCAATATCTTTTACTTCCTCATGTTAGACACAATACATTGCGTTTCGTTTTGTAAATAACTTTGCGATCGTCTTGCATTGCTACTGAAGTCACGCCGTGGGCCGTGGGCTGTGGTCACGTTGGAAGCAAACAAGTGGTTTCTTTTTAATTTGCATCCATTACACTGAAATAATTGATGAATAACTGATTGGAAGCTATGATTGGCTGGTACTCGGATTCATGGTTGAGAGAGCTGAACAGGCAAATAAAATTGATATAACCGGATGTTCGTCGCAGTGCAACCTTGCTCACGAGTGTGGCGTGACCCGTGACGACCTTAAGTTTTCAACCGAGATAACTCCACAAATATTTCCTCTCTTTGTTCATATCATTCATTCTGTACGTAAGAACTCATGTGGCAAACTTTACTCGTAGTGACGTTTGTGTGTTGTTTCAAGATGTCAGGTAGGTACACTAAATACAGCAATATTTGATACAATGTACCGAAATTATGTATAACGAAAGCCACCGCGGAGATCGATTGTATCGGAGAATGACATACCGAGACTCGGTACGCACACATAACTTTCGACATGGACAGTTTAAACTCATTTTAGATACCTTTGGTTTCCCTGACGTCAATGAAAAATGGTTGCATCAACAGAGAGCGTTCTCGTTTGTACTCCTCTATCATATATTAATGATAATATTATGGCGACAGGGATGTTGTATAGTGGTCTGTTTCTTCCCCCAACTTTAGACTGTTTATTTAATGAATAACTGAATATCCGTTTTGACTATCCTATGGTTTGCTGTTACTTATCGTGGGAACATCCTGTTAGGTATGCGACATTGCCAGCTGTACATAAATCCTTAGCACCAGTCAGTCACGCATAATCTGAATAACCTCATAGTGCTAGGTGAAATATGAGACCAGGACGTTTATGCTGCTGTGCCTTACCTGTAACAGAGTGAGAGGTTAGCTGTATTACTAAGATTTTCAGTTATTACTGGTAGGTCAACTAGGAAAAACATGATCTTGTCATTAGCCAATCTTTCACCGAGCAATCCTGGCTAGAAAATCAATAATTCAAATTTTACCTTGCTGGCTCTGAAGAGCGGAAAGTTAGTAATCAACCAGAAATAACTTAGTTTATTGTAAATAATACTTATCAGCAACTCCTGATCAATTTTGGAAAAAATGTCGTTGGGTACTCCTAATCTTTACTCGGGATTTTTATTCAGTGAACATTCAGTGGCCTGCAGGCAGATACGGAATACCTAAACCCACGGCTGGATGTCCGGAAGCAGATGGGTTTCAATGGCAAGAAGGATGGAGAGCTCAAGACACTGATGGTACAAATTCAAACAACTCAAAATCAGAGGATTTTGATCTTGATGGCGACGTAGATGGTACAAAAATTAACAGATCATTTTGTATTAAAACGGACACAGCGAACGACATAAACAGACCACCCTGGCCACCAGGTTTGTACTGATCAATGAAATTTAAAATCAACTAAACGCAACCGGTTCTCGCTACGTTTTTCTCCGACTCCACTTAAAATGCGGGTTGCTTGTGTTGTTGGTTTTCATTCTCTCAACCTTTACCCCTCCCCCTCCCGTCCCCGCCACCTATCCCTCTAAGGTTTTTATCATCTGGTACTCAAGTTTCCCCTTTTCCAACAGACAATGAGCTGATAGCGTTTCAGTTCTAAAATAGACGAAACCAGAAAAGAGACTAAAAAATATTATTTACTGTCTGTGAACAAATGAAATGCTATCAGCTCATTTAAAATCTCCTATTGAGCCGTTCAACCTTTAAACCAAGTTCTGCACCAATTAGTGCTATATCTGTGCCACACCGCGCACTCGTGATAAATCTGTTATCGCTTGACCCAGCAGGTAATAATGAATGAAAAATATTTACGACGTTGAAAATCAGACAATAGTTCTCTGTTAATCGTATTGTTACAATTTTATGCGCGCGCGAACAATTGTGCCCCCTAATTTGCATGAGAGATTGGAAATACCTGAGCTTCTTTATAAATTCCGACTAATCTTAGTAAAACTAATCGGCTCAAAACGTTTGGACTGAGAATAACTTAACTAAAAAAATTCATAAAAGGTCGGTTTTATTGAATGAATTTCGGCGAATCAGTTCTGATTACGGCTATTTGGTTCATTACAAGGCGGGGGATGTGCACGATAGAAACTGCTTGGGCGACATAATTTTAGTGGCTTGCGATAAGAGAAATACCTAAAATATGTCTATAACCTATTTCATAGCCATGCTATAAGTACGTGAAAATGGTTAGACTAGGAGTAGTCCTTGTGAAAACAAAGACGGGCAGACAAGCCACCGCGTACTTTTCGGTGATTCTTGACGTTTGCACCATAATCTCCCCTCATACATAAGTTATTGCTGCATTTAATTAAGTAATAACTAGGAAACCACAAAATCCCGGGTTTAATAGGCTCAATTGTCTTATCAGTGGTGAATAAAAAAGTCACGAAAAGTTTTTGTAATTAAGGTTACCATGGTAACACTACAACCTGTTAGAAACACCCTTAATTTTAGTTTTAAGCGGAATAACAAAAGGCGAGATCAAACAATTTTGAAAGTTTAAGAAATGAAGAAGCAGTTTCAGAGCCATCTTATATTTTCGAAAAGTTAAGATGGCTCTGAATCCGCTCATACAAAAGTTATATAGTTTGGACAAATTATTTCCCGACAATAAAAAAATGGGGATCAGCGTATGGAAAGCCTTCTCAGAAGTGCTCTTGCTTAACCTCCCTAAAACCTGTGCAGCTGCCCATGCAACACTTTTGGATTTCGAAACCCTTTGCTGAGATTTGTATTTCCCGGTATACATGTATTCATAAACTTTAGCCAAATCAAAGCCCAATAGCGGAGCTCCACAATTACTTTCTTTTTTTACTGGTATTTACATAGGTATGCTAATTTTGTACCCAAAAAAATTGAGGTAAAACGTAGAGTTTTAGGAACCAAATCAAATATTGGATAGCAAACGTCAGTGGAACAAACAAACAAACATAGTCTTGAGTCTAAACTTCTTTCACGGACGGGACAGCGCAATCTTAATTCAAACACAGCCTGTGTTTTTAAACCTCAAACCATTGTTAGAAAACAAGAACGATGCGAGTGTTTCTTCGAGGTGGGACAATCAGACAAGTAAAACATTATCTAACGAGTATATCTTTCAGGGAACGCCCTCTCTTGTATGATATTAGTGGCGGTTCCTTAAAAATCTCTCTGAGCTTTGGTTGTTTCTCTATAAAATGCCATTTGCTAATAAGGATTTCCTTTAAGTTTGGCCCTGATGGATGATATTGTGTTACAAACGGCAAGATTCGTTTATTTTCTTTCTGTTTTTGTTGGAGGGCTTGCGATCTCTCTTGAAACTTTAGTTCTGAGGGGTTTCTTTCGATCTTTAGGGTAGCCTTTCTCTGTGTGTTTTAAAGTATTCTATCTCCTCTTCAAATCATGTTTCAGAAGAGTTTGTCCTCAGAAGTCGTAAAACCTCTCTTTTCACAAATCCCCTTTTTATACCGGTGGGTGACAGGACGAGATTGAAATTTCTCTGTAGGCCTGGGGTGGGTTCGCATATCAAGAACTGACTTTGTTTCGAATCTTACGCCTTTGTAGATGATGGTGTCCAAGAAAGTTATTTCGATATCTGAAACTTCAGCCGTGAATTTCATTGTAGGGTGGTGTTTGTTTGCTCGTTCAATGAACGGTGTTATTTCTCCTCTGTTTGTGTTCCAGAGAGAGAATATGTCATTTATGTACCCTTTCCAAACGAGCGGATTGATTGCGCCTTGGATTATGATTCCTATTTCAACTTTGGCCATGAAAATATTGGCAAACGCGACTGTCATCTTTGTTCCCATGGGCGGTTCAATGTTTTTGGAAATAATTGTTTCCGTTAAACTGGAATGAGGTTTCTTGTAAAATTAGCCCGAGCGCCTCTTCACATTTGGAAAAATGGTCTACCGGTATTGCTGGCTCTGAAGTACTATAAATGGTCGGTGGCGTCCTGAAAGTTATTTCATTCATTGCTTAAAGTGGGTGGAAGGACTTTTATATAGATGTACGAGCCGAAGTTTGTAATTCATATAAACAACAGCGTCATGTGCGAATTTGATCAAAATGAAGGCACGGTATAAATTATTTTGATGAACTGGAACATTGTCTCGCCAAAAACCGGTCGGAAACAAGATACCTGATGGATAAACAAGTTATGATGCGAGAAATGGTTTCTGTAAATTTGCGTGATGCGTAGCACAAAAACTGAACCCGCGGCCGAACAGAATAACAAAAACAACGAGAACAGCAATTCTTCTCATTTTAAAAAAAAACGTCATATTTTTAAGAAATCAAAGTCTGAAGCTAGTGCATGGTACACTGCATCGAGTGTAGGAAAAAAAATAGTTAAAATAGTTTCAAAAAGATGTCAATCTCTCGAAAGATTTTCAATAATGAAACAGAAAGTAAACTTACTTCAAGGCTACAAGAATTTTTTTTAAACACTTTATGTCAGCTCTTGTCTTTGCTGTCTTAAAACACCGGCTCAGTCATAAAAAGTTGAATTTCATTTGTATTTCGGTTGCATTGTCGGATATTCTATTCGTTAATATTCCGCTGAATAGCTGCTGAGTTCGAGGGTAATTTTTATTCGGGTTCCTTCATCGTTGGCGATCTTATTGACAGATAAGCTTACAAATGAACAATAGTCTCCTGATTTGGCGGGAAAATATGCTCGAGGTTCTAATCGCCAAATGGAGGCTTTTGTCTTTATTATGGGCCCGGTTGTTCGAAAGCCGATTAACCTAATCCAGGATTAGCGTAAACTTTGGTTGTAGTTTTAACTTTTGGATGAAAGTTGTTTCGGCTGCTTTTTGTTTTTCAGGATTGACACCCCCTAATCTAAAATTTTGCAGAATGTCAGCAATGAACAACGTTTGGGGAAAGAGAATTAAGCTCCTTGATTAATTTAAATCTTGGATTAGCGTTCATCGGCTTTCGAACAACCGGGCCCACGGGCATAGCTAACAGGACGTACGTGCGCACCTGTCTCGAGGGGCATCGTCCTCAGTCGAAGATGTTTTTTTTTTTTGTTTTCAACACAGGTCAATATTGCGTTTACAAACGGAAACAATGCCCTGCAGGTCTGACACAAGGATTTATCAGATGGGATGATGATGACGACGACGCTAAATTTAATGAAAAGGGAGGAACACTTCCTGATGGCATATATGACCACAACACAAAGATCGAGTTTTGTTGTAGAACAAATGGCGATAAAATTCATCCGGTCTTACTCCCGTCAAAAACTCCATTTTTCCTGTTGGCTTACCAATCAACGAAATGTCAAATGGTCAAATGGGCAACAGTGACACAAGAGTGGATTCATTTTGACACAGAAAATAATTTGCAGAACCACGACAGTGCTACAGGGGCGTATCCTTTTGAGGCTGGCAAAAAGCACCCGACCATTTTTTACTGCTTCTACCAGGGTAAGTAAGTAGAACATTTTAGAAGAGAATGGACCTTCTCCATAAAATCGTCCAAAAGATGAGATGAAGAAAACGTAAATATCCATGAACGTATCATCTCTGTAACGATGGCATCATTTTGTAACGGACTCGGCAAAACAACGTCAATGACAACTGTACAACAGTTTGTAACTTGACGCCTCTAAGACTACCACAAACTATCCCGTCACGAAAGCCTCACCCCTCTTCTTATATTTCTTAATGCCATTTTTTTTTTAATATCAAAACGTTTGATAGCGTTTTTCGGGCGCGCTGACTGGCTCTTCAAATTCGGGATAGCAAGGGCTATACACTTCCGAGAAATTCGCGCGAAAATTCGTAATTGTTGACAGGAATAAATTAAATCAAGATCGTCATTTTTGAGTTCTATTATCTCACAGTCTTAGTGCATACTGAAACAAGTTCGCGGCTTGGTAGATATCCACCACAAGCCCTCTCCAGTTCGGTGAATAATTGTTAATTTCTAGGCAGACTTATGCAAATTCACTTTGCTTTCCAATCACATACCATTTCCTCTTTTAACAAGGATGCAATGAAACCCTTTTTGGAGCCAACGGCACATTCCAGTCCCACAACTATCCTGAAAAGTACCCAGATGGACAGCACTGCTCTTGGAGGATTACGGTCAGCCCAAATGAACAAATCCACTTGACGTTTACAAACTTCAGTTTGCAAAGCGAGAACAACACGGACGGTTTATCCGTGTATGATGGGGAGAATGCGTCAGGGGAGGTGTTGGGGGTGTTTTATG
This sequence comes from Galaxea fascicularis, assembly GCA_948470475.1. Taxonomy (NCBI): domain Eukaryota; kingdom Metazoa; phylum Cnidaria; class Anthozoa; order Scleractinia; family Euphylliidae; genus Galaxea; species Galaxea fascicularis. The sequence continues at coordinate 13,729,747 of OX419347.1, forward strand.
GAAGTCATCCTCCCCCAGAGGAGGGGATCTACTCTTCATCAAACCATATGTTTGTAATATTCAAATCTGATAGAAGTGGATCTTATTCTGGATTTAAAGCAACTTACTACGCACGACCTGCCTTAGGTAATTACAACAAAATATCATACGATGAAACGAAGGTTATTCAAACAGCTCTTTAACAAATTTATCATGTTAGAGTAAAACTTTTTTTGTTAGAACTTCAGTTTCTTGTATGGTAGAGATTTTAAAAAGGATAGTTTTTCTTCATTTAACTACTCAGTCATTCAGTCAGTCATTTCCTCCCCCCACCCCCACCCCTTGCCTTTTCTCTTGGTAGTTTTGCACTCACCCCGAGTTTCAATTTCCATCAGAATCAAGATGGCGATAAACCAATGTTAACAATTTCAATGCTTTTATGTTCTTAAGCCGTAATATACTGTACACTCCTTGTATACTTAAAGTATGGCGAACAGAGAGCTGACTTAAAAGTCGCACTACCAGGTGCGAACAGTTTTACACCTCTTCGTACACCATATAAAATCAGTACTGTAGCAGCTCTCGTAAGGCTCTAAATTTCATTGGCAGGCATAGTGTAGCACCTCTATTGTTTTAGGGATAGGGTCCATTGTTTGTGTTGTTTGTTCTTTTGTTCACCAGAAGGGTAGCAAGCCAATCTCGTGAGACCTTACGAGAGCTGCTACACCGCCCTATAAAACACTTAAGAAATTCAGTCTCTAAACAAAGCCTCAGCCACTCTGGGTCTACTGTGGGATACATTGCACGATCTTTCACTGAGATGGTGATCCTGTGCCAGTACAGGAACCCTACTAACAATGCTGGTCAATACCTTTCGGTCAGGTTCTTTAGCTTATTTATCTTGCTGCGCGTAGTTTCTGCTTGTTGTTGAAGAACAAACCACTGTAATAGACTGCTTGTTTTATGTTCCCCGAACATTCACGAAATTAAGGATTTGTTCAAACGTTTGTCTCCAAACCAGTGCCTTCAGCTTCCACTTGGAGCACTCCTTCTCTGGAATCGACATCGGCCACAACCTTACATTCTCTAGAAGCAACTGATGGCTCGTTAAAGAACAGCGGTAGAGCCAAGGAAAAAACGTCGTCTTACACAAAAGGTAGAACAACAAGAGCTCAGTTCTATTTGGCTTTAGTAAACTTATTGAATTTATATGCCATCCTCACTTTAATCTTTCGTTTCATGTACCTTTCTTTACTTTCTCTTTTGTTTGGCTTTAGTATAATTATTGAATTTATACGATGGCATCCGGTTTTAATCTTTCGTTTCGTGTACCTTTTTTTACTTTCTCAGCAGTGATATATGGACCGATAATTGGAGTTATTGCCGTTGCTTTAGCTGTGCTGATCATATACACAATATGGAGGGCCCAGAAACGTAAGTGGAAAGAAGTTACACTTTGACCGATGCTTGTACGGTTGCATCGATACCCAATTAGCGTCAATAATTTGGGACAATCTGGAACAAAACTGTAAAGAGAAATACTGTCGGAAACAGGATAATTAGTAATTAGTACTGTAACGATTGCGAAATATCTGCCCGGAAATCGAGTGTCACGATCTGAATTACGTTTTGATCAAGGTGTGGTCGTGAGATAAGAGAACCATTGATTGTAGTTTTAGTTGGTCAGAGTCTTCTGCACGGAATCGGAGAAATAAATTTCTGGAAGAGAACAGTGACAGTGTGGGCTCCTCACTTATTCCTCACAATACATTCAGGATAACTAAAAAACCACCACCACCCCCCCCCCCCCCCACGCCCTCGCCACATTCCCTTCCCCAGTGAATGTTGTCTTCGTGTCTACTGCGTTTCCCTTGTAATGGGAAGTTTCCTAATTAACATTTAACAGGAGAAGAGGGAAAGATTTGTTCCATTATCATGTATGTTTTGCGTAATTACTTTTTTCACCAGCCATCGGGTAGTAGATCCAGGTGAGATGAAGCCGGAGCGCTATTTTCTCAACGAGTTTTGTCTAAGTTTGCAGTTCAGTGAACTGTCAGTAACCTTCAGAGAAAGTTCATTGGTCCTTTGATCATTAAGATGAGATGTAGATCACTTGGCAATTATGTGAAGCTTCCACACTAGCTGTAAAACTACCGCGTACATCATTCACCACAACTTAGGTTTCCTTTCCGTTCTTTCTCTCTGTTCCCCGTTGATAAGATGAGGTCACATTACCCCGTAACAGGAAGGGTGAGGAATGTGGTGTGACAGACAGCCCTTATCCTGCGCGTTTTTCAAACAATTATTTATGCCGGCTCGTACACCGGACAATAAACCAAAACTAAAAGTAAAACATTACAACTCTACTCACCGTTAAGGCGTTTCAACTTTCCCTTTCCCAGGCGATACTCAATCAACTGGTTTGTTTGGATGGAATGATTGATGGAACGGCCGGAAAAACCCAAAATCCCCTCGAAGTTTGAAAAACGCGAAGCGCAATACAACGAATTTGGCTATAATTGTGTGTGATGTGAAATAGCCAAGGGTCTCAGTGTTCTGCATTTCTGGACATAAATGGTGGTGTGGGGGTGTATTTATTTCCTGGTTTTTCTCATGAACAAACTGTATCACCAATTTCTAAAAAAGTAGATTTAGTTTTAATTCTCTCCCAGTAATCCAGGAGGTTATGACTTGTTTTCTGTATCATTTTGTTTTTCTTTTAACGCCTCAGGTCAACGCAGTTATCGGTAAGTGTTTAGAAATCATGTTTAAATCATGCGCCAATTTGTAAATATAGATTTTCATAGTTTTATAATTAGTTTATTGATGTTGTATATATAAACCCTGCAATTCAGTCGTTTTTAACTGCAATGAAAGTCTATTAACTGTCCATTATTATTGTACTTAAAAGTACCAAACTTAAAGACAAAAGAGAGAAGAGAACCAACGGTCCTTGAATGGGCCTCTCTGGATGATCTCCCAAATTGTGATGAGTTTTCATAGCCTAAATAAGATAAAACACTTTGAACGCAAAATTTAACTTTTTTTATATGCAAATAACACGCAAGAAAAGTAATATTGTCGATAAATTGTCACTGTACTATGCCCAATTATGGTCAGCCTAACCCTAACCCTGTGGACAAGACGTCTGTTCAACGGTGCTACAAGGTAGCCATATTTGCAAGTACGTACTGTGTAGTGCAATCATCTTGGCGGCCACTTCAAAATCATCCCCCAAAACGTATGCATTTGTTTTGTTGAAGTTGTTGTAGTTGTTGCTTCTTCTTTTTTCCTTCTTTTTGTTGGGGCCAGGGGGGGGGGGGTCGTTTTGTTTTAATTTCTCGGATCCTGACGTGTCTGAATTGTTCCCTCAAATTTGTTGTTGTTGTTGTTGTTTGTTCTGTTTTTGTTTTTGTAGTTAACTTCTTGGGTCATGGCCCAACTGAACAGTAATACCTGAATTGTTGCCTTTGTATTGCGCCCTCGATTGCAGCGCTCATTCTACGTGTCTGTCGTTTTCTTGTTTCTTGTAGAATGAATGAAGCCCCTGTGGAGAACCTACCATCGCATACGGTCAGTATACAACAAACTTGTATTCCTCATCACAAGGTTTTCGCATTTTAGTTTACTTCGATCGAAACATTAAAAGCATAAAGATGCGCAATTAAGTCAACGCAACGTTCCCATGACCGCGAGTTCTTCCTTCACACAATTAAGATTTAATAATGTCGGTCAGAATTCGGTAAAATGAAGTCGCATCATAATGACATGGAAATGTGGTCCGGTACTATCATAAAACCGTTCTGAAATTTCAGCGTTTTTTATTTAAATATGCAAGGGTTCTCAGGGGAGGCAGGATGGTTTAGGGCGCTGGATTTCATTGCGGTGACCCGGGTTCAAATCCCGCTCTGGCCACTAGCTGGTGTTGTTCTGGGTAAGTGCCTGGTTCAGCACCTCGGTCATCCTTGTAAATAGCCAACTGGTTTGCCTCCCGCTAGTTGGGATTCTTACTATGTTATGTTTATTTGAATTATTTGTTTCTTGGGGTTTGAGTGGAGTGCCTGTAAACTAGCTTGGATAGCTAAGTGCACTTCCACTATAAACACAGTATTTTATATATTTTTTTTCTCACATAAGATATTTTTAAGACAGAGGTTTGTTTAAACTGAGATATATTTTCTACTCTTTGGTTTGAGGAAACTGTTTACAAAACATGGTGTACTTTTTTCATCTCATAGACCAAGAAGGAGGAAAAACCGCCAGACGCAGATGCTCCCATTCATACAGGGGTATGCTGCTGGGAGATTCCAAAGGAAACAGCTGTGAGGAAAAAGGTTATCTCCAATGGGGTGTTTGAAGAAGTTCCCCAGGGGACTTCCCATCCGCTTTGAGGGAGAGATGGAAAGAAGCAGTGACCATTGAAATATTGAAAGGTATTGAATTGCACCACATTTGCGCGCGATTTTTCAGTGCTAGTAATCCGAATGTTGCACATCTCTCTGCCAATCTGTACAGCCCTGAAAATCACTTTACAAGTAAAGCGAGCGTGAAGTAAAGGATTTAAGTGGCTGTGCGCCACTGAACTTGGAATATAGATTATAAATCTCTCTTGGTCCCTTTCAAAATTTTTCTTTCTGTTCACAGAGAATTTGAGATCTGCAAGATTACAGCGTGACATTTCATGACAATGTAGAAGAGTTAGAAATAGCCTCCTGGGATTTGGCCTGCAGCCATCGGCTGTTATCGCCGCTTTTGCGAAGAAAGATAGCACATTCAAGTGCTGTAAAATGTTCTTTAGTTTGGAGAACTGTTCGAGGAAATTTTTAAGTGTTCATGTATGTAAGGTTCCTCTTCGATAGCACCAAATTACTAGGTGGTTTGCATCCAATCTCTAGAGACAGAGATTGCAATGGTGAAACGAGCAAATGCTGGTGGACGAAAAAGCGAGTTAATGAGAGATCTATTGTTCACTGTCCACCAGCATGGCGGTCATGACGTAACGTGAAAACCATGTAGCTATTGTTGACAGGGTAAGTTATTTTTTGACGTAAGCAACACGAAATAGCCGCTTAGCGGAAAGTTGTTAAATGGACTGATAAAGGAAAATATTATGATTAGCGACCTAGGATATTTTTTTAAGTCTAACATTTTTCTAAGGAGGGATTACTTTTTGATTCCCTGTAATTGTTCCTCGCTTTTTTACTTCTATTTTCAATGAGATAAATTATTCTCTAATGTAAACTATAGAAATACTTTAAGGTGCTAAGCGCCGAATTTTCGAATAGCTTGCTTCAGTTTTGATCAGTTTCAGGAAAGTTTCGGGAACTTTCCGAGACGTTTGCGTCCACAGGAAAGTGAAATGAAACCAAAATTGCAGGAAAATAATACTCAAATATAGCGAAATAAATATCCTTGCTCGTATTGACGTTAGGAACTGCACAGTGGGACACACATTTAAATCCCGGTAAGTCTTTTCCCGCCTCTCTCAATAGATCGTTTTCACATGAGGTTACGGCGGCCATGTTGGTGTACCAGGCTAACCCTCTGGGAATTGAACTCTATTTTTATGCAAATACTTTCTTTTGTTTCATTAAACCAATATGGCCGCTGGTCACGTGAGTGAAAACGCCCTATTAATTTTTAATGGTAAATCAATATCAATACCTATAGGTGGTTTGCAGCCAATCTCTAGAGACACAGATAACAATGGTGAAATGTACAAATGCTGGTGGACGAACAAAACGAGCTAATGAGACATCTATTGTTTACCGTCCACCAGCATGGCGGCGATGATGTAACGTGAAAACCACCTATAGCCCTTATGCGTGTTTACGTCAAACTGGATAATTTCACCACAAAGCTTCGTTTTCGAATTTTATACACTTGTAAATTTTAGCATGAACTAAATCCCAAAGGCTCCAAAGTTGTAAAGAATACCCACGCGCGACCAGTAGGCACGTCCACAGGATGAGAAAAAGGTCAGTAAAAATGAGGCCTGGTGGTGAAATTTGAACATCTGATGTATCCTGCATAAAGCCAATCGGTAAAAACCCGAGCAACGAGGTTGCTCATACCTCCTCCCGCCCCAAACGCTTCTACCACCCTCAGCCCTTTTTGAGAGTATTATCCTTGTCTGGATACACAGTAAATATCACGAAAAGTCAGTTAGCCACACCGACAATCACTCTAAGGAGTGCTTTCTTATGACGTCACTGCGGCCATGTTGGTGTACCAAACAAAGTACCAAGCAAACCATCCGGGAATAGGCCATTTTACAGTTGTTCGCTCAGTGACCTGGCCTATGAATGGCAGCGAGGTTGCCGGTGACCTTGTATTGATAGAGACCTCACTGTTTTTATCATGTAAATCATGTTGTTGCAATGCTGACTAGTCTGTATTTACATAAAAGCAGAAAGGTTTGTATCAAAACAAGGTCACCCTCAACCTCGTATCCATTCATAGGCCAGGTAACTCTGCCACAACTGTAAAATGGTCTATTGAACTCTATTCTAATGCAAATACTTTCTTTTGTTTCATTAAACCAGTATGGCAGCTGGTAACATGAGTCAAAACGCTCTATAAATTTGTGATGGTAAATCAATAAATCAGTTATTTTTCCTCAAATAAAGAAAATTTAATTTAAAACAAATAAACTGGTTCGTCCTTTCAATGACAAAGAACTTTTACAGACCGATTTATTTTTAGACTATCTTTTCCCGCGAAAAAGGAAGTTTCGGCACACGTGATACCCCATCATCATCACTTTTCTTTTGTACTAAAGTTTTGCAGCTTCGCAGTTAAACTTTAGCCACAAAAGAAAGTTGGAGGAAAAGTTTCGCATGAGATAATGGGGATAATGGAGCACTATGATTGGTCATTGGGGCTCCTGCGGAAGTCCCATATTCGCAGCAAATTCAATCTAAAAATAAATGGGTCTGTGAAAACGCCG
>OX419347.1:13741674-13781674 GCA_948470475.1 Galaxea fascicularis
AACTTTGCCGTCATGCGCTCACGTTGTCAAGAAAACATAAAACTTGGTCATTTCACGTTGTTGTTTTGCAGATGACGGCAAAGAAATGTACAAAACTGTAAAACGCACGTGCAACGCGATTGTTTTTGCTCATTAAGCCTATTGTTTTGTGGCGTTCTCGTTGCCGTTGCCGTCCTAGTTGCTAAAACTCCCTAATATACATATCGGTCCGCGACAAGAACAAAAATGAACTCAGTCACTGTAGACATGAGTTGTTGGTGGTTATGGGCAGCAAAAAACTTACTCAATATTTTGGAATATTACCGGTATAGCAGCATATCGAAAGTTTTAATAACAAAAGGCAATGAAATGATAACCGGTTCATATGTTTTGACACAAATCGATTAACACTGTTCAGTGCAGGTCTTCTCTTGTAAAAATGCAATGTTATAGGCTTGCAAAGTCTTTTAATTGTATAACCACAAAACTTTGTATACTGAAACGGGGAAGACGTACAAATATAAATTATTAGTTTTCGTTCAGTTGGAGAAACACATTTTCAAAGTTTTGCTACTAACCAGAAAATTTCGCTACTTGGCAAATATCCGTTAATTAAGGCTTCTTAATGAGGCAATTAGACCTTTCAAATTTAGATACAAACTAGTATTCTCCATTCTAGGCCGTACTCTCATATAATGGGTTGATGGCTGCCTTTTCCATATCAGGTTCTGTCTCATTTTGTTCAGGTGTCTTGACCTCACTGTACATGTCGAATTCATCATCGCTGTAAAGTGCACAGAGCAAACAAAAAGGCAATAGTTTCCTTAAAGCGTGGAAAATCCCAAGTTTTTCAAATTTAGATAAATTTTTAATTACAGTATAACCAAGTCAAAGCCGTTATGCAGAATGATTGTAATTTCTGGACTTGTACGAAAACGACGTTCAAAGTTTCTGTCTGGTCTCACTCCGAGATTTAAATTTGAAGGGGTATTTTTTAAGCAAAACTTTACCAAATATATTACTCTAGCCAATCGCAACAGACGTAAACAGCACAATAAACCAATCAAAATTTAATATGAAGCCGACGCCAAGCGCGGGAAAAAGCGCGAGAGCAACTCACGATTGGTTTTGGTTTTGGTTTGGCTTCTCATTGGATACTGAAAGTGGCGCGAGTTTTGTCAATCAATCACAGAGCGAAGAGTTCGAGGTCTGTACTGGAACTTACGGATCGCAACCTCGTTCTCAGGTTTTCCTTCCCGCGCGTCCGATTAACCTCAGAGATATAATAAATACGTTTTATTAACCTTGTCCGCTTCGCGTTTGGGCCATAAATCAACGGGAGAAAACAAGGATCCGTACAACCCCGTCCCCAGGGTATTTATTATATCTCTGGATTCCTTACTGACTAAATCGGCCATCAAACCTCACCTTATGTTGTAGCACGGATTTTCGATTGATAAAGGTCCTGGACAGGAAGTACTGAAAACCAAAATAACCATTAAAATTTAGCCGTGAGCGAAAGAGTTTGTGATAACTCCTCAATTCCCCTTGCTATATATCAGACCCTTCTTTCCCAAGTGCTCGCCCCCCACCCACCCCACCCCCTTAAAAGCTTTCGCCCAAAACAAATTCCTGGCGTGTGTTTCTCGAAACCCCCGAAACGTTTCGGGTCTCTTTCCTTTGTATCTTAAAAACAAAGACGTTTCCGGGTATGAAAGTTTGCAACAAGCTTGCCCTTTCGTATCCTGAAATCACGGTAAAAGACCAGCATTTTAGAATAAGCAGATCGCAATTCCAGAAATGGCTTTTCACGCCGTTTCCCGAAAGCCCCGTAAAATGTTTGGGCCCGAAAAGCCATTTCTAAATCTGTGACCGGCTTATTCTAGAAAGCTGGTCTTTTCCTTTGATTTCAAGATACGAAAGAGCAAATTTGTTGCAAAATTTCATACCTGGAAACTTCTTCGCTTTTAAGATATGAAGGAAATTATGGCACACGAAATGCGCCCGAAAAGTTTCGGGACGTTCGAGAAACGGGCCCCAGGCCCGAAAAGTTTTCGGGACTTTCGAGAAACGGGCCCCCTGGGTCCGGTAGTGATGAGCATGCAAAAGACTTTTTTAAAGCTCATACAGGTAACGAAATAGCAGTAAATCCAAATATTATTAGCTTGGGAATTAATTCCTCCCTTATTTAGTGAAAGCATTGTAGAGCACTTTTCAAATGAGCGTGGTAAAATCAAAATCAAAGCAATTACTTCAGCCAATCTCAACAGACCGAAACAGTGCGATTAGCCAATCAGCTGAAACCGGCGTAAAGCGCGGGAAAATGCGCGCGTGCAAATGGCGATTGGTTTTGGTTTCCCTTTTCATTGGTTGTAAATTGGCGCGAGTTTTGGTGGCCAATCACAGAGCGAAGCAATGCAAAACCGAAACAAACGCAATTTACTTTCGATGCTCGATTAAAACCCGCTCTAAACTGGTTATCACTGACAGCAAAGTCTTACCTGCTAAGTTCAGGATCAGTTGTTGATGACGGTGAGTCATAAAAGGGACTAAAGGGAAAAAAATAACATCGTGAGTCATGGTTGAGAAAACGTTACAGCCCTCCAGTTTTAACTACACGTAAATTATGTCAAAAATATTTCTATCTGTTCTTCTCTTATTTGAAAAATTATCATGGCGGGCTACAAAGGTCGCAAAAATTTTATTGATGATAAATATCAAACTTCACAAGTTTTTTTTTTTTCAGTTTTTGTTTCCACTGCAAGAAATAGCAAGCACACGTACGTATAATTAGCCTGTACTCATATATAACGTATACAGGGAAAATTAGGATGTTTATGTACACGGACCGTGTACTGGCCGCATCATCAGTGTGGTTTCCTCTACATCATGAATCCTTTCAGAACTGAATATAATCCTGATGCGTATTCGCATACCCTGGAATGTATTGATCCGTACGTCGACTAGCTATATATATACAGTGCAGTGCTAACGGGAGGGTACACCATGGAACATCCCACGAGTCACTTGTATTTTCTTCGTATACACACGAGTCTTTAAGCGAGTGATTATGCAAAGAAAACGCAAGCTGCAAGTGGGATACTGTATTCCATGGAATATCACGGGAAAGCTTTGCATAACTATTTGATACTAAGTCAGTCATAGAAAATACGTAGCCCCACACAAATCAATGCGGTTCACGAAGGGAACGTTCGGTAGAATACCGACGAATATAGAACGGCTTTCTTGCATTCCGATTGGCTGTATTTTCCATGGCGTGGTATACTAATATTACCCTTATACGACTTTATATACTGATATTGTACAACCTGCATAAGAAACCGTCGCGAAATACCAGATATTTTTTCAGAGTTCATTTGTTTTCATTCCTTCTTTGGTATTCACTGAGGTTATTTCGTTTTCATGACCTGTAGATCGTATTAAGTAGTGATTGGGTAGAAAAGAAATAAAATCCTGCACGCTCTATACTCTGAAAGCTCGGTGGGTTAACTGACAAACCTCATTCCAATGATTTCCTTTGGTTCTTTGTCCATTTCTTTTGTCTTCCTCGTGTAAATAACAAAACCTTTCCTGTGTAGAATTGCGCATTTCAATCAAAAAGTAACCCATATCTATTCCATTCAATGCACCACACCTTAGAAAGACAAACATCAACACATACTGCGGTCTATAGTCTTCCACTTTGAGTTTACTTATTTCTGTTGCAAATTACAAAATGCTGTACCTCTTTCTAAAAATATAAAACCCAGTAATGAAATTGGGAATCTTACCGTTTATAATAGAAGAATCCAACTATCAACAAAATTGCAAGTAAAACTAATAACAGTACGGGGACAACAACCGCAGCGACATTAAAATCTGTCGAGGAAAGAAACTGATCAGATTACGAGTATATGATAACTTTGTGCAACATACTGAATCCCAAGCGCATCATATCTTTATTGGTCATGACGCAAGGTTTATAGTAGGTCAGACACATACATGACGTCTTTGAAAATTTATTTCCGATTATTTTTTATTACTCGATTTATTTTACTGAATAATTAATAAGAGACTAGTCTAGGAATGACGCAGAAAAAAGTCTTGCTCAAGCTTTGAAAGGAAAGATTAATACAGAAACTGCAAAGACAATCGCTCTTCTCACACAACAAGCGACTGACCGACCGACCGACCGACCTGTTGGCCGGCCGGCCTTACGGTCGGTCGGTCGGTCGGTCAACATTACGTTGTCATCATTGTTAATGAAATGATAATGATGACATTGAAATGATGACAATGGTGATATTGTCATCATTGACAATGATTGACAATGTCAATCTGATTGATGACAATCAATCAATCAATTGATAGATTGATTGATGGATTGATTGATCGATCGATCAATCAATCATCAATCAATCCGCTAGTTTCGTACTAATTTAGTCAGCCAGTCGGTTAGGTAGTTCGCTTGTTTATTTGCTCTTTTGTTCAACCAGATAAGAATTTTTAAACAAAGAAATAACAACAACTTGTTCTTATTACCGCTTTCGTTATGACTTTGTATTGCATCTACCATTCCACCTTCTATCGTTGCTTCCGTCGGCTCTGTTGGTTCGGTCTGCTCCCTTGATGTCAATTCTGTAAAAGGTGACGTTATTTGTGGCTTTATATAAGATGTCACTATTGGGTATGGATAAAATGACGTCATCATTGCCACTGTCTTGGACTGTGTAGGCTGAAGAAAAGGCGATAATTTCACAGAAGTGACTCTTAAAGACGGTGACCCTTCAGGGAACGAACATTCATTATCCGAACAGTTAACAGCTCTGTACATGGCCATAAAACCTGCGTAGGTATCATTCTTATCTGACTTCAATATAACAAACATGTGATTTGACGAGGACTGTATTCCTTGCTTAGGTGGTGGGTGTTCTCCATAAAACACTCCCAAAACCTCCCCTGTGGCATTCGCTCCATCATACACGAATACAATATCAGTGTTGTTTTCGCTTTGCAAACTGAAGTTTGTAAACGTCAACTGAATTTTCTGCGCTGGGCTGACCGTGATCCTCCAGGAGCAGAGCTGTCCATTCGGGTAACTTCTTGGAAAGTTTGGTGAATGGAAAGAGCCACTGGGTCCAGTTAGGGTTTTGTTGCAGTCTAGAAAAAAGACAAAAAATAAGCTAACTCCGTCGAAGTTAAAGTTTACCAACTTAAATGACTATTTAGCCAATACAACTAGCAACTCCTGAAGCTATGGATAAAATGGGCGGGACTTCACTCTATCAGATATTTTGTGGGAGAGAAGAGAGACGGCAGTGGCCAGTATACGCGTTGTCTTAAGCCCTCTCGTTCCGATGAATTGTTTTGCCAAAATCCACTTAAGTATAAAGGCCGCTTTCTTATACCAGAAACGCCTAATCGGTCTGGCAAACATTTGCAGTGCGTCCAAGTTCGTCCAATACGGATTATTCGTCGCTAGTAAAAAACCGGACATTTTTTCCTAAACATAAGTGACATGTATAAAGGGGATAGTTTCTAAAGAAACTGTGGTGCTGCGTCGGTGGGGAAGTAGTACACAAAGATTTTGGTATTATCAACAGAGTTGATAAATGTAAATTGACCACCGTGCAGGGATTCTAAAAGCTGACGTTTCGAGCGCTAGCCCTTCGTCAGAGCGAATCCAAACGTACATGTACATGTACACCGCGATATCCAGTGCGTCTTTGATGTCCTCACCCAACCCTTTTGACCGTTGTGACAGAAACTCATGTTAACAGGATTTTAAGAGAATACGCCAAGCATAATGGACAGCTTTTTCAGTCCTTTGACGTTTTGTGTAATTCTTCAAAGCCTTCTCTGGTTATTTCCAAAATGGCTTGGGCCCATGAAATTTATTTTATACAAAATGCTTCTTGGAGACGTATTCGTACCTTTTGTCTGCACCAATGGGCCAACCACAGGTGATGTCATCAGCTGTTGTGTTTTAGATGACGCAATTACCCTAGAACTGATGGATGACGCATATTCTGTGACTGAAGGTAAAGGGACCAGTGTTGTCGGAGATGACTCGATAGCTGGCATTGAAATGTGTGATGTAACAGGCAGTTCTGTGCTTAATGTTGGTCTCATATCCAGAGACAGTGATCCACTAAAATACACAACTGGTAAGGATGGTGTCTCTGTGACTCGCGAGGTTGAAACAGCAACGGTAGAACACCTGTCCACCGAACAGTTGACAGCTTTATAAGAGGCATTAAACCCGGTATACGAATCATTCCGATCTGATTTAAAAATCACAAACATATCGTTTGACGATGAGTATATTCCTTCATTGGGAGGAGGTTGACCTCCGTGAAAGACTCCCAACACTTCCCCTGTGGCATTTTCTCCATCATACACGGATATAACATCGGTGCCAATCTCTCTTTGCAAACTGAAGTTCGTGAATGTTAAGTGAATCTGTTTAGCTGGGCTGACTGTGATCCTCCAGGAGCAGTGCTGTCCATCCGGGTACTTGCTTGGGTAGTTTGGTGAATGAAAGGTACCACTCTCTTTGGTTAAGACTTTATTGCATCCTAGAACAGAAACACTGCATTTAGAGGAACTGCTGTAAGGTATTCGGCTCAGTTTATTTAGAGGCGAGTTTATGACTGATAACCCTCGACGTCCTCATTTTTATCCACAGACCTCAAATAGAATACAAACATAATATAGCTTTTATAAATTATTGCAGTTAGCGACTTTAAGTATTCTATAGTTTTCTGTAGTACTCAAAAGAAAGTCTTGGAGTGTGGTTATTACCAAGTATAATAGGTTATGACCAACAGAAGTCTCTTGGAGACCTTCAAAGTCAGCGATCCTGACGCATGGTCATAACAAACACTTCTTTTGCAGAGGAAAAAACGACATAGCTGCGTTCCGAAGTACAATTTGCTCATGATTTTGTTTTAATTGTAGGTTTGTTTGTAAAAAAAAAAAAAGAAAGAAATACGATGCATAAAAAATTAACCTACCCTGATAGTAACAATAATGAATAGTATGATCATTGATTCCTGCACCATGTGGATATGCTCCCCCTTTGCCGTCAGCGTTATCATCCTCTTCATTATCGAACCGTATCCACTCCACACTAACTATCGCCCACTTCACCTGCTGACATTCAGCTGAATCATAAGCCAACAAGAAAAATGGCTTCAGGGTGGGGAGGGTGATAGGATCGTTTTTGTCGCCGTCAGTTCTGCAGCAAAATTTAATCTCTGTGTTGCGATCATATACGCCGTCAGGAAGTGTCCCGGTCTTGTTGTTCAAATTATTATTATCTTCATCGTCCCATTTGATAAATCCTGATGTCAGATTTGGGGGACATGAACCGCCTTTCTTGTAAATGCAGTATTTTCCTAAGAACAATACGAAAAATAATTAATTTCCTACGGTACTGGAAGTCGTTCCTTCATTTCTTTTTGGCGTCGACAACCCGAATACAGGCGGAATACTTTTATTTTAAGTATAAATAAACACAACAAAATAAGATGGATCCGCCAGCAATCGCGTTCATTAAAGGAGGCAATGATATATGCGTAAGGGTAAGCACTGAAAAAGATCTAACCATCACAAAATACAAATCAGTTTGGAGTAATCTACGTTTTTACCATGCCACATGAAAACTAGTCACGAGTGGAGTGGTGTGTGTCAAGTGGTGTGATATTCAAAAGGAGTGGCTATTAAGGGGTCTGATTGTCCCAAACATTTTTTCTTAATAACTTAAAGTAATTTATTTCATTTACCAATGCGCCATTATCGCATACCTGGTGGCCAAGAGCTTCTCCTGATGTCGGTCGATGTATCTGTTTTCATGCAGAATGAACGTAAGATGCCTCTTTTGCTGTCCACTGTTGCATCAAGATGAAACTGTTGTGATTTATGGTTACTGGGATTGTTATCTTCGGTGTCTTGGTATCTCCGTCCAATCAGCCACTGGAAACCATCAGCAGAAGGACACCCGGATGCAGCCTTAGGTAACCCGTATGAACCGGCTGGCCAGAGCACGGACTCTGCCAAAAATAGAGAGAGAAAACAAGTCTATAGTTTCTGTAGCAGCCTAGATATTAGCCTTTAAAAACGGCTAACACTAACACAGCCAAGGGCTCCCAGAAACATTTTATCAATAATAAAAGCTAGGGTCGCGTTGCTTTGGAGCCAGTTCGGAACACAAATTCTTAAATGAACGGAAAGTACAGAAACCTGTTTACTCGGAATACGAAGAAGATGTGTTCCCTTGGAAACGTTTTGGCAGGAATATCATGCGCGGCCTACAAAACGTATGACGTAGCACCGGAAACCAGGTCAGCGGAATAGGAATATAGTGATTAGTCGCATAAGAACACCCCCTTCGTAAAAATGGGGGTTGTCTATATATTGTTTCCATTGTATTATAATTGTTTTACGGGATTTCGCCATCATACCTGCTGCTTCTGGTACGTTACTAGACACAGATGACGTCATCGCTACTTGTATTCGAGATGACGCGATTATCTGGTCTGCAATAGATGAAGTTACCAATTGAAGTCTTTTAGAAGGGGTCACTTCCAAGAATTCTGTCTTCAGTGATGCAAATAAAGTCTCAGCGCTTGCAGTGGGATATATACAAGATGATGTTGTTCTTGGCATTGCTGAGTTTGAAGGAACAGATGTCAAACGGCTATTTTTGGCACACATGATGGCTTTGTAGGATGCATTAAATCCAGTGTAAGAATCGTTCGTATCTGATTTAAATATTACAAACATGTAGTTTGAAGAGGAGTAAACGCCTTCCCCTGGGGGAGGGTGACCACCGTAAAACACTCCCAACACCTTCCCTGTGGCATTCTCTCCATCATACACAGCTACACTGTCAGTGTTGTTTTGGCTTTGCAAACTGAAGTTTGTGAACTTGAGATGAATTTGCTGCGCTGGGGTGACCGTGATCCTCCAGGAGCAGTACTGTCCATCCGGGTACTTTCCAGGGTGGTTAGGTGAGTTGAAAAGGCCGCTGACACCAGTAAGGGTTTTATTGCATCCTATTAACAAAATCATTTAGATAAGTCTTGTAACAAGCCAATTCTTCTCATGATTTTCCTTGTTTCAGCTAGAGAACCTAACAAACTCAACATAAGTTACAAACAAGAATGTTTGCTTTACTGAAAATAGCAGGTTTGGAGTTTGTGAATGACGTTCTTTATTTTGGGCAATGCAACCGCGCTAACAGCTGTAAAATATTTTGATTCTCCAGCCAGAGAGGAAAATGCGTCGTTTTCCTCTTCTGAAATTTCAGAACCGCTGAGAAAAACCGCTGAGAAGAGTAGGTTTAACAAGCGAGACTCTCTTCTAATGGAACAACTTTCTTTTCCCCGTCCTCCTCGCGCTTAAAATGGCCCGCAAAATACATAGCGAGCTCGTTGAAAGGAGAATAAATGCATCAAATCATGATATAAAATAGACACTGCTAAAACTGATCTTAGCCAATAAAACCGCTCTAAAACAAGAATGCTGTGAGACTGCATTTGGCTGTTTCAAATGAATTAACTTGGAAAGTAATAACAAATTCACTTACCTTGATAGTAACAATAATGAATGGTATGATCATTGATTCCTGCACCATGTGGATATGATCCCCCTTTGCCGTCAGCATTATCATTGTTTTCATTATCAAACCGTATCCACTCCACATTAACTGTGGCCCACTTCACCTGCTGGCATTCAGCTGCATCATAAGCCAACAAGAAAAATGGCTTCAGGGTGGGGAGGGTGATAGGATCATTTTTGTCGCCGTCAGTTCTGCAGCAAAATTCAATCTTTGTGTTGTGATCATATACGCCGTCAGGAAGTGTCCCGGTCTTGTTGTTCAAATTATTATTATCTTCATCGTCCCATTTGATAAATCCTGATGTCAGATTTGGGGGACATGAACCGCCTTTCTTATAAATGCAGTATTTACCTGAGAACAAAACGAGATAGAAAATGTAATGTGTTGAGCCACCAAAAGTAATTTAGTTGAGGAGTGAACGCCTTCGTAAATTGTTTAAACTCGTTACGGGGGTGTAAGAGAGAGAATCGTTTTACGACTCGTCAGTTCTCATAGAAGATTTTTATAGTGTTCCGACGGATTAATACCTAGAATTTGCAAGGATTTTACATGGATTTTATACGGTGACTATATAGAGTTTTTTTCTGAAGATGGCCGGATGATCATAAGCAAAAATAAGATAACTTAAGAGGAGGCGCAATATTATGAGTCTCTTGAAACTTTTTCATAGCCTTTGGTATTCGCACATAATCATCACCATCATCACCATCATTATCATTATGTACACACAATATGTAATTCAACATTGCTCCACCTGGTGGCCAAGAGCTTCTTCTGATGTCGGTCGATGTATCTGTTTTCATGCAGAATGAACGTAAGATGCCTCTTTTGCTGTCCACTGTTGCATCAAGATGAAACTGTTGTGATTTATGGTTACTGGGATTGTTATCTTCGGTGTCTTGGTATCTCCGCCCAATCAACCACTGGAAACCATCAGCAGAAGGACACCCGGATGCAGCTTTAGGTAACCCGAATGAACCGGCTGGCCAGAGCACGGACTCTGCCAAAAATAGAGAGAGAAAACAAGTCTATAGTTTCTGTAGCAGCCTAGATATTAGCCTTTAAAAACGGCTAACACTAACACAGCCAAGGGCTCCCAGAAACATTTTATCAATAATAAAAGCTAGGGTCGCGTTGCTTTGGAGCCAGTTCGGAACACAAATTCTTAAATGAACGGAAAGTACAGAAACCTGTTTACTCGGAATACGAAGAAGATGTGCTCCCTTGGAACCGTTTTGGCAGGAATATCATGCGCGGCCTACAAAACGTATGACGTAGCACCGGAAACCAGGTCAGCGGAATAGTAATATAGTGATTAGTCGCATAAGAACACTCCCTCGGTAAAAATGGGGGTTGTCTATATAGTTTCCATTGTATTATAATTGTTTTACGGGATTTCGCCATCATACCTGCTGCTTCTGATACGTTACTAAACACAGATGACGTCATCGCCACTTGTATTCGAGATGACACGATTATCTGGTCATCAATAGATGAAGTTACCAATTGAGGTCTTTTAGAAGGGATCACTTCCAAGAATTCTGTCTTCAGTGATGCAAATAAAGTGTCAGTGCTTGCAGTAGGATATATACAAGATGATGTTGTTCTTGGCATTGCTGAGTTTGAAGAAACAGATGTCAAACGGCTATTATAGGCACAAATGATGGCTTTGTAGGATGCATTAAATCCAGCGTAAGAGTCGTTCGTATCTGATTTAAATATTACAAACATGTTGTTTGAAGAGGAGTAAACCCCTTCCCCTGGGGGAGGGTGACCACCGTAAAACACTCCCAACACCTTCCCTGTAGCATTCTCTCCATCATACACAGATACACTGTCAGTGTTGTTTTGGCTTTGTAAACTGAAGTTTGTGAACTTGAGATGAATTTGCTGCGCTGGGGGGACCGTGATCCTCCAGGAGCAGTACTGTCCATCCGGGTACTTTCCAGGGTGGTTAGGTGAGTTGAAAAGGCCGCTGACACCAGTAAGGGTTTTATTGCATCCTATTAACAAAATCATTTAGATAAGTCTTGTAACAAGCCAATTCTTCTCATGATTTTCCTTGTTTCAGCTAGAGAACCTAACAAACTCAACATAAGTTACAAACAAGAATGTTTGCTTTACTGAAAATAGCAGGTTTGGAGTTTGTGAATGACGTTCTTTATTTTGGGCAATGCAACCGCGCTAACAGCTGTAAAATATTTTGATTCTCCAGCCAGAGAGGAAAATGCGTCGTTTTCCTCTTCTGAAATTTCAGAACCGCTGAGAAAAACCGCTGAGAAGAGTAGGTTTAACAAGCGAGACTCTCTTCTAATGGAACAACTTTCTTTTCCCCGTCCTCCTCGCGCTTAAAATGGCCCGCAAAATACATAGCGAGCTCGTTGAAAGGAGAATAAATGCATCAAATCATGATATAAAATAGACACTGCTAAAACTGATCTTAGCCAATAAAACCGCTCTAAAACAAGAATGCTGTGAGACTGCATTTGGCTGTTTCAAACGAATTAACTTGGAAAGTAATAACAAATTCACTTACCTTGATAGTAACAATAATGAATGGTATGATCATTGATTCCTGCACCATGTGGATATGATCCCCCTTTGCCGTCAGCATTATCATTGTTTTCATTATCAAACCGTATCCACTCCACATTAACTGTGGCCCATTTCACCTGCTGGCATTCAGCTGCATCATAAGCCAACAAGAAAAATGGCTTCAGGGTGGGGAGGGTGATAGGATCATTTTTGTCGCCGTCAGTTCTGCAGCAAAATTCAATCTTTGTGTTGTGATCATATACGCCGTCAGGAAGTGTCCCGGTCTTGTTGTTCAAATTATTATTATCTTCATCGTCCCATTTGATAAATCCTGATGTCAGATTTGGGGGACATGAACCGCCTTTCTTGTAAAGGCAGTATTTACCTGAGAACAAAACGAGATAGAAAATGTAATGTGTTGAGCCACCAAAAGTAATTTAGTTGAGGAGTGAACGCCTTCGTAAATTGTTTAAACTCGTTACGGGGGTGTAAGAGAGAGAGAATCGTTTTACGACTCGTCAGTTCTCATAGAAGATTTTTATAATGTTCCGACGGATTAATACCTAGAATTTGCAAGGATTTTACATGGATTTTATACGGTGACTATATAGAGTTTTTTTCTGAAGATGGCCGGATGATCATAAGCAAAAATAAGATAACTTAAGAGGAGGCGCAATATTATGAGTCTCTTGAAACTTTTTCATAGCCTTTGGTATTCGCACATAATCATCACCATCATCACCATCATTATCATTATGTACACACAATATGTAATTCAACATTGCTCCACCTGGTGGCCAAGAGCTTCTTCTGATGTCGGTCGATGTATCTGTTTTCATGCAGAATGAACGTAAGATGCCTCTTTTGCTGTCCACTGTTGCATCGAGGTGAAACTGTTGGGATTTATGGTTACTGGGATTGTTATCTTCGGTATCTTGGTATCTCCGTCCAATCAGCCACTGAAAGCCATCAGCAGAAGGACACCCGGATGCAGCTTTAGGTATCCCGTATGAACCAGCTGGCCAGAGCACGGACTCTACCAAGAAATACATAGGAATAAAGAAGACAAGAGGACACTTCAATTGTCCCAAACGGCTACCAAAACCAAAAGACGACTCAGTAGCATGGTTTAAAACAAATTTTTAACCCACCCTAATTTATGCACCGTTTTAACTGAAGTGCACTCCTCAACTGACGCAAATTTTCAACTTGGATCTCAGGTGAAAGATTCCATTTTGTCTCCACAAAGGTATTTTAAAATAGTTTTGCGAAATGAAATGATCCCTGAACAAGGAATTAACATGGATTTGGCCTTAACTATACTCTTGTTAATGATAAGAAACGTATTTCTGGCCGATCAAACGCTCACTGGAGGGGTGTCCTTTTTTCACGCAAACGACCCCCCTTACCCTTCACTAACATCACCCCAGGTTCATCTCGTGCATCACCCCCAACCTCCCCCCCCCCCCCAAGTCATAGCGGGAGTGCGAAACGTCAAAGGAATTCCAACCTCAAAAAGCTTTTGTCAGGTTCAGTGCCTTCAGTTTAATTTGTAGCCAAAGACTGAGAATTTTGACGGCGTTGCTTTCTATTGTGAGGCTAAAGGAGTCACCTCTCTGGGGGAGGGGACAGCCTGCCCCCAGAAATTTCAGAGAAAATATGAATTAGCTAGGACGCGTTTACCTTTATTCTGACTTTTGACTCCTCAAAAGCAACTATTAAGGCAGTTACGTAACTTAAGCAGGAATTTTCAACCTCCAAATGAACTATTTTAATCGAAACCTTAAATGCGTGAGAAATGGCATGTAAACACCAATCCGTCTGCAACTGATGATTGATGATGCAAGTGGCTTACAAATGAATGCACTTACAACTAATATCTTTCGACGAACTACACACAGGTGTTAACATTCATGGATTGAAAGTAGTCTATAGCCCCCTTCTAATTTAGGTAGCAGGGATAAGAGGTATATATAGTGGCAGCGATTTTAAACTGCCTAGCTTTTACATCGCGTTACTCAAGCGGAACGGTTCTGCTCGCTTGAAGATTACCTGAGATTAAAGTTGTCTTGTTGCATTGTTACTTTGTTGTTATCAGTCATTGTTCTTGTCAAAATAAATGGAATAACTGCATCAGTAAGGTCATATATATGATATATATGATTCGTGATGATTTCGATTAAAGTTATAGTAGTCATAGGATAGGACAGGGCGAAAAACATCAATTATCTGGTTTGAATGAGTTTTACAGATTCCCCATCAGCTACTGGGCGCGATCCATTGAAACAAAAGTTCCGGAAAATTTTGAAAAGTGGGGTCCACCTTTCGAGGAGGACCAATTTTGTGGTTGGACCGGTCTGATCGAAAATTTGCTTTTCCACTGATTTGACCATTCGCTCCTCGAGACGTCTGACGCAAATGAAATGCCCAATAGAAAAGGAATTTCTGAACTGAAGTGGATACCGTTCCATTCGACGGCAGAAAACTTCGGATAGTCTAACCGGATATTTTGACCCAAAGGATACCTTGCGAGCGAGTATACGTCTGCTCGCAAGGTAGCCCTAGTAACGCATTGAGTGAAAACTTAGTCACGAACTCGATATCAAGTTGGCACTGAACCTACAAGTAGGTTAATTCATTCAAACTAATAAGAAACCCTGTGCGGGTGATTTACATACAGATCTTTACTCATCTGAACTCATCTGTTTAAAAACTCGACTGCTGTGCAATACAAACATACCTGTTGATCTCACCAAGCAACAGCAATAAACAGCTAACAAGCTCAAAGGTCTCATCAAAAGCATCATTTTCACAACATCAACGTTCTCTTAAGACGGAGCACACGGACTTCTAGAGTTTCACAAAAGTTTAAATTAATTCAGTTTGAAGTGCATCTGTGTGAGAGAGAAGGAATGTTATCTAACCAAATAAAACGTAACTCCGAGTGTAGTAGTTGCGGTTACAGTTGGCCATGCGATGGACAATAGCCGTTACCATATGAATGTAGCATAATGAAAACAGTGCGCAATCCAATCAACGGGAAAGCTTGGGGGAGGGGGAGGGTATACATTTATATTTTTGGGGGCGGGCGGGGGAGGGGGGTTGTAGGATTGTGGATCTGTGAATTCTTAGTATTTTGACATATGCAAATAACACTAAGTTGTGTTATGTCAAATTCAGCTGTTTCATGCCGGCCAAAGACAGAATAGGTGACTTCCATAAATTTACATTTAGCTAAGTTTAGGAAGAAATAAACAGATGTTATAAAAGTAATTTGATTCTTCCATCTGTGGGAAAGCTGAAAGAGACGTAAACAAAGCAACGAGGAATTTCCACTGAAGCGGAAACATCTCCAACTAATTTAAGTTTCTTCTTCCTCAATAAACGCCTACGGTTCTGTGCCTTTTCTACTGATTACAATAAGTTGTGATGAAGTGAAGGCGCTCAGGATCAAGCTTTTGATGAGCTTAAGCTTATCATTTTATAATTTTCAATCCCTAGAAACCTACCAGGCCAGCGCGAAGTCGTTCCAAGGTTTTCAGGTTTTGACAAGAACAGTTATCCCCTTTCCTCGTCCTTTAACACAAGGAAGTTAAACTAGCTAAATGCGGAAGTCGCGTGTTCAGCCAAACAGGAGCGGGCATCATTTGTGCTCGGCCAATCGGGAGCGAGTAATTTTGCCCCAAACTTAACTACTCAGCATTCAGTAACTTTACTCTCTACAGCTGAACCCTTTGATTCGAAGTCGCAATGGAAAGAGAGAATAGTTCGAATAGGCCATATTCGTATTCTCAGTATTGAACTGGATCTAGCATGAAGTGGAGGCTCTTGCGGGGGAATACATTTACATATGAAACGATTCCCCCGCAAGAGCCTCCACTTCATGCTAGATCCAGTTCAGTACCGAGAATACGAATATGTCCTATTAAAGCAAGTGAAAGCACTCGCCTCCCACCTGAATGTGGCCCGGGTTCGATTCCCGGACTCGACGCCATATGGTTTGAGTTTGTTGTTGGTTCTCCAATCTACTCTGTGAGGTTTTTCTTCGGTTCCTCTGGTTTTCCCCTCTCCTCAAATTTCAACTCGATCGGAATGCAGGGCCTCACCGAAAAACCACTTCGCGGTGAGTGGAGCTTCCTGGGCAAATATCATATTTTATTATTTATTTATTATTGATGCATGTATAATTATGAATGGGGCTGTGTGGAAATCTTTCCCGAATTAAAGGGGGTTCGAAATAACCGATTCAGCAAAAATTACACCAAATATATGCTCAGTGATCAGCCAAAAAATCTTTTATGTCATATCTGACTCTGTTTTTTTTTATTTCAAGTTTCATTCAAAGTTATTAGCGTTTAAAGGCGCAAAGTTTGGGTTTACCTCGGTGTAAAAACCAGACGAGATTTTCAGCTTTGTTTTGTGATCAATTGTTTGCTCTAAGCTGTTGTTTCGAACCCTTTGTTGTGGCTTTGTACCGAGGTAGAGCCCAAAATTTAGCACTCTAGAATTTGAAGCCTTCAGTCTTCCCATCTAAAGCTCCATTGCAGTATTCCTCATTCTTCGAAAGCCTCCGACACGAGGAAATGAAGTGGCCAGGTATTCTAGAATCGCTCCAATTTGTCGTCAGATATGACAATCCACACCTAGTTTTCCTCCCTGCCGTGTCCACCCATGAAATTCTGTATCCGCGCTGAATTCTTGAACAAAAAAAATGCTTGTTTTTACGCTTCCAACGGCTTCCCGGGCAAACACAAGTAAACTGATTTAAATGCGAAAGTGACAATTATGGTAATTTTAATTCACGGGCTATCTTTAGCGCTGCACGCGCGAAAGAACACTGCGTTGCTATTTTATTGCTTTTGATTGAATACTTGAAATGCACAAGAAGTTCGTGCGACACGATTTGAATCCCTTGTGATTACGAGACAGAATGTTTTAAGGGACCTTTTCGCTAATGTTTCGCGTATTGTCGATGTTAGTCTTCGAACTTCATGGATATCGTTTGCATGAATGCATACTATTGCACTACCAGTCGCCCGCGACTTTAATGAGCACAAACAATCTCTCTGTAAGTTTTTTCTGTCAAGACAACAGCGAGTCATCACGTGGCCCGGCATTAGTACGGTAAATTTCTATTTATTTGCTTTCGATCAACGCTCGTCGTACCAATTTTCTGGATCGCTCGCTCACTTTTTACAAAGAGGTTGAACCACTTGCGAAAGAGTTGCAATAACCAGCAGTTTTATTTTGAAATGATGTTCTTGTCTACATGACAGAAAGGAAAGAGAACAAGGCGTGGCCTTCTCACATTGCAATGGAGTTGAAGACGGAAGGATTTCCAGAAGAAAAAGAGCAAAGGCTTCAGGTCTAGAAAGAAAATGAGACATGATACGCTATTGAGCTCTGGACAGGGGTTTGCTTCCGAGGTATGGTTCCAACGTACTTCTCATTAAATGATCCTCCTATTTTAACGCCACTTCAAGTTAACTGTTGTTTTCCAGGAATGTTACAGACAAATTTTTATAAATTGTTTGTTTTGGTGAACTATCCTCGTGGAATCAGCCTATTTTCTCGACAGTATCAGTTTACTCCATTGTTCTGCCATTCTAGTGCATATGACGTGGACTATGACGAAGTGAACATGTCGAGGGGAATATGTAAAGGTTATTAAATTTCCCTGCCCATATCACCCCTGTTACGTTCATAACCCCATACATTAATGTCATATTATATAATCCTGTTCCAAAAACGAAGAGAGTTCGAGTCACAAAATGCATGTATGGGGCTGTGTCTTGGAAATCTTGCCCTAACCATGCTCATGTCATCCTCCTTAGCTCTCCTGCTAAAGG
The DNA here is from genome assembly GCA_948470475.1 of Galaxea fascicularis. Classification (NCBI taxonomy): domain Eukaryota; kingdom Metazoa; phylum Cnidaria; class Anthozoa; order Scleractinia; family Euphylliidae; genus Galaxea; species Galaxea fascicularis. The sequence continues at coordinate 13,759,663 of OX419347.1, forward strand.
TAAAACATACTTTTTGGAACAGTTTTCACCCAAGTCACGGTTTTGTTTTATCTCACTGTGTTGCATGAATCTGATGAATAATGTTGATACAATCTCCAATCTCATTTCGTCCACTGTAAAGCAATAGAAAAACGCGCCGCGAGTACTGTTGTGTTGTGTAAGCACGCAGTAATTTTTAAGAATACGAAAGACGAGCCTTGAAAAGTAGGAGTCGTAGGCAAGTGATTCTAGCACTTCTCGAGTGTTCTTAAACATGCCCAGACCAAGTGCTTATATTAATCGACAGTGTATCAGGGACAAGTTTTTTATTTTCTTTATAACATGTTGATCAACATTTGTATGCGCAACGCGCTCGCGACGTAGGCTGCATGCATTATTAAAGTGATAAAAAACACGCCGAGTGCAAAGTTGAATTGCTAAACACGCGGGAATTTTTAAGAATCCGAAATAAGTATCTAGGGAAGCAGGAGTCGGAGGCCAGTGCTTATATACCTCAACCATGTACGAGGAACAAGTTTTTCATTTCTTTTAAAAGAAATGTCTCGGAGATTTGAACGAGCTTTCAGGGCCGAGTTGTTCGAAGCATGGTTAGTGCTAACCCCACGACTGAGTTAAATACCATGACAACCTATAGGTTTTGATACAACTTAACCAATGGTTAGCGCTAAAAATGCTTCGAACAACTCGGCCCAGAGAAGAAGTCTGTTGACTCTTATCCCCAAATTTGCTTTTATATTCAAAATAATGTTGGACTTTATATGGATTAAATTTAACTTTTTTTATTGTTTTTGCAACCATCTCTCTCACAACTTGTCCCAAGAACTGCGCGCACACGCTCGCCGGTTACGTAGGTTGCATGTATTTTATAACTCAACAGTGTACGCGCGTGACATAGGGCGCGTGTTCTGTTGCAGATATAATGCACTGCATTTGACCAATCATAGTGCGTGTAAGTCTCCGAACTTATTTTTATTAACTCCACAATGTACGCGCACATTATCGCAGATATAAGAATTAGAGTGCGCGCAATTCCAACATTTTATAAAAAATGATATCGATATTTGTCGATATAAATGTACCAAGCCTTCTTTTTAGCAGCGACGTGAAGTTATCTGATATTAGCCCATCTACAATAATGCAAGCACTATTTCTGACTTTTTTTTGTTTTTGTTTTTTACTAAAAGCAAAAGACTTTCAAAAAAATCTGGTAGCACGTTGTCCCTGCAGTCGTTTTGATCAAATGTATGAAAATTAAGTCAGACTGATTACATCTGTTTATTCTCGTCAGGGACTGAAAGCTCAAGGGAGGTGGGAGGATACTCTGGATTTCAAGTGACGGGGATGGTCGGATGTGGCAAAAATCACATGACCAAAAATTAACCCCAAAAACATTCCATGCCCATGTACCTTATTCGCAGAACTAAGCGGCCGGGTTAAGCGGGCAGTACTCCCGGGGCACTACCACGAATCTTCAAATTGTTTTGAATGCCAAAGGAAATACCTACTTAAATAAAGCCACACCAAAAAATCCCTTTCCAAATCTTCCTACCCAAAACAATCCCGGAATCAAAAATTTCAAACCCAAAAGAATCCTTCGATCATTCCCGTCACTTGAAATCAGGAGAAAACCCAGGTACCTTATGTAAACTTGGCTTTCTGTAGACGTGCCTCTTGCTTCATAAATTAATGACGGAAAACTAAACTAATAAGTGAAATTTTCTTTTAATCCTTTTAACACTAAGAGTGATCAGCATCAAATTTCTCCTTGTAATTTCAACGCTTCATAAAACAGCGTGGTCACGAGAATTAAGGACAGGATCGCACAAGATGAATCTGCTTGATATAGCAACAATTTCTCCCTACTACTTCTATAGGAAACGTGTAGGGGTAGCGGATGAGAATTTAATGTTGATGTTAGGATTTTAAAGGGTTAAAACTCTAGCATCTGTGACATGAGTGGGGAGGCAGGGTGGCCGAGTGGTTAGGGCGCTGGATTTCAATGCGTGTGACTCGGGTTCAAATCCCGCTCTGGCCACTAGCTGGTGTTGTTCTGGGTAAGTACCTGGTTCAACTCCTCGGTCATCCTTGTAAAATAGCCAACCGGTTTGCCTCCCGCCGGTTGGGATTCTTATCATGTTAAGTTTATTTGATAAATGCTCGGAGATATTAGCCACATAAGCTACTCTAAAATCCGAGGGTAAATAAAGTATTATTATTATTTATTATTATTATTTAACGATCACATTCCACAATTTCCCCATCTGTTATTGTACACAGGGTCCACAACGTAAGTAGGTTAATTCGCTCAAACTAATTGAATTGAACCCTGTGATAGTGATTTACATACACCTCATCACCTCTGATCTGAGCTCTTCAGGGGCACCCAAACGACAAATTTCGGTCGATATTTGTTCGGTTGAGGGTAGTTCACCTTAGGTTTTCGGAGTCGATCAAACAGTACACTCGGATTTTTGTAACTGAAACGTGGCGTAAAAGATTCACAATCGGGAAATAATATCCCCTGATCGTTTTCGGAAGGGTCACATTTGCTGTTTTTGACAGTCAACAACGTCCACCAACATTTTCTAAAAGCAAATAGTCCCCTAGAAAGTTAGTGGAAAGTTTTCTTTAGCTAGCAATTTTTCAAAGGAAGATTTTGTTCCCTAAAATTTTCGGGCAATTAAAATTTCGGCTAAGGAATCCGAACAGATCAAGGTGCTTAAAAATGCGTTTCAACAGCTTTTGGTTAATTTCCCTCACCGGTTGGTTGCCCCTGTCTCTTCTGTTAAACTCGACTGCTTTCCAATGATACCTGATGATCTCACCAACTGAACAACAATAAACAGCTAACAGGGCTGTTTTGCAATACAAACATACCTGATGATCTCACCAAGCAACAGCAATAAACAGCTAAAAGGATCAAAGGTCTCATCAAAAGCATCATTTTCACAACATCAACGTTCTCCTTAGACGGAGCGTTCGGTTTGAAGTGTGAGAGAGAAGGAACATTATTTAACGAAATAAAACGTGACTCCGAGTGTATAGCGATGTTTCTTGTTTACAAACATTGACGTCAAATTTCTCTTCATATTGCAAATTTGCCAGCCACCGAACAATAGCATGCAACAGCCGGTAAACCGCTGGTTGGCACATTAATAACAATATGTGACGTAACGAGAAACATCGCTATTTGTCCTAATAGAGTAGCTGCAGTTAAAGTACGTCCTGTGATGGACAATTGCCGTTTTGAATACCACATGAATACAGCATAATGAAAACAGTGCGCAAACCAAACAACGGGAAAGCTTGGGGAGGGGTAGGATATATATTTATAGTTTTTTCGGACAGGGAACGGGGAGGGGGGGTGGGTGCGGTGGCGGGATTGTGGATCTGTGAATTCTTATCATATGTAATCCCATAAGGTCGAGTGGAATTAAGGATTAATTTTAAACAAACTCAGCTGTTTCATGGCGGCCAAAAGCAGAATAGACGACTTCCAGAAATTTACATTTAGATGAGTTTAGTTGAATTCAAGAAAAAATGAACAGATGTTATAAAGTTAACTTGATTCCTGCGCCTGTGTTTGCAAAGCTGAAAATGACGCATCCATGAACATAGCAACAAGGAATTTCTACTGAAGCGGAACATTTTCAACTTTTTCGTATACGGTTCTGTGCCTTTTCTACAGCTTGCAAGGAGTTGTGGTGAAGTGAAGGCGCTTAGGATCAAACTTTAAGCGAGCTTAAGCTTCATTTTAATTGTTTTTCATCCCCAGAACCCTAGCTACCAGGCCAGCGCGAAGTCGTTCCAAGGTTTTCAGACTATGACGAGAACAATTATCCTTTCCTCGTCCTTCCATCACAAGAAAGATAAACTTTTAGCGTTTAACTCCTTTCCAGTTAGCTTTCAAAGTGTTCACGCATTTTGGGACGAATGCAAATTAGTTATAAGATCATTTCTGAAGAAGACGTTACCTTATTGTCCAGTATTTGTTGTGAAATAAACTGAAAGCACTGAGCTAAATGCTAAAGCTGTGTGTTCAGCCAAACAGGAGCTAGCATGTTTGGTGTTCGGGCAATCGGGAGCGAGTAATTTTGCCTTCGTAATTAATAAAAAAATCTTAACTTCTTAGCATTCAGTTATTTTGCCCTCGATTGCGCTTCTATTATCCCCACGCACTCAAAATTTAGCATTCTAGAATTTGAAGCCTTCAATCTAATCTTAATTAAAAATTTGGCGAACAAACTGCTCATGAAATTCTCTATCCGCGCTGAATTCTGGACAAAGGCCGAAGGCCGCTTCCCGAGTAAACAAGAGTAAACTGATTCAATGTAAAAGCTACAATTATGGTAATTTTGGTAATTATCGTTAGCGCTGCACGCATGCACAAAAAAACACTGCGTTGCTATTTTATTACTTTTGATTGAATACTTGAAATGCACAAGAAGTTCGTGCGACACGATGTGAATCCCTTCTGATTGTTAAAGCAGAAACAGAATATTTTAAGGGACCTTTTCGCTAATATTTCGCGTTTTCTCGGTATTAGCTAGTCATCGAACTTCATACATATTCTTTACATAAATGCATACTAACGCACCATCCTGTCCCCTGCGACTTCAATGAGCACAAACAATCTCTCTGCGCGTTCGTTCTGACAAAAAAACAGCGAGTCAACACATGGCTCATCAATACGGTAAATTTTAATTCTTTGCTTTCCTTCAACGCTCGTCATACCAATTTCTGGATTGCTCGCTCACATTTTACAAAGAACTTGAACCACTTGGGAAAGAGTTACAATAACCAGCAGTTTTATTTTGAAATGATGTTTTTGTTTACATGACAGAAAAGAAAAAGAACAAGGCATGGTCTTCTCACATTGCAATTGAGTTGACGACGGAAGCATTTCTAGAAGAAAAAGAGAAAGGGCTTCAGGTCTAGAAAGAAAATCTGAGACATGATATGCTATTGAGCTCTGTAAAGGTATGGTTCTAACGTTCTTATTGTACTGAACTGTTGTTTTGTATGAATGTTACAGATAAATTTATTTATAAATTTCTGTTTTGGTGAACTATCCTCGTGGAATCAACCTATTTTTTTCTACAGTATCAGTTTACTCAATTATTCTGCCATTCTAGCGCATATGTCGTGGACCTGGTCGAAGTAAATATGTTGAGGGAAATGTGTAAAGGTGATTAAATTTCCTCGTCCACACAGCCCCTGTTACGTTCATAACCTTCACCGGCGTTTGAACAGCGCTTGGGTGTTGTTCTCAGGTGTTGTTGGCAGTAATTAAATGTGTCTGTTCGTTCTACCTCCCAAAAGCACCAAACACGGGACAAGATTTCCGCATAGCTCCATTATTATACATGCATTTTGTTACTCAAACTCTATCTAATTTTGGAACAGGGTTGGTGCAGTTATGCATGTATAATTAATGATGAGGCTGAAACGAAGTCTTTCCCTGGCGTTCTACTAACCTGTCATTATCATTTTCTTTAACATGTAGAGACGATTCACTGGTTGACCTGAAAATTAAACAAATTTATATTAAGCAAAAGGTTAGCACATTTTAGAAAAAGGTTATTCGTACGAAACGTATAGAACGAACTCCTCTGCTCCTGTAATCGAAAAACTAATTAAGAAATGAAGAGCGACAAAGAGAGACTTTGAAAACCAACCTTTGATACAGAACGGTGTTCATGTCATCCTTCTTAGCTCTCCTCCTAATGGAAAAGACACTCATTGAAGAACAGTTTTGGCAAGATTTCCACACAGCTCCATACATTAATTATGCATTCCTTTTAAACCCTATTCGTTTTCGGAACAGTAGTGCATGTATAATTAATGTTTCGGGCTGTGGGGAAATCTTTCCTACAAATGCCCTGGTCAAATGCTTATATTACTCGCCAATGTTTCAGGGACAAGTTTTTTATTTACTTTATCACGTGTTGACCAAGATTTGCCTGCGTAACGCGCTTGTGACTTAGGCTACATGCTTTATTAAGTAATAAAAAACGTACCGAGTGCATTGTTGAGTTATACATGTATATAAGTATGCGGGAATTTTTATGAACACTTCTCAAGTGTCGTTAAAATTCGCAAGTGCCTCTATTTCTCAACAATGTACGAAGAACAAGTTTTTTACTTCTTTTAAAAAGAAAAGTCCCGGAGATTTGAGCAAGCTTTCAGAGCGGAAATTTAAAATTTGTTGACGCTAGCATCCCCAAATTTTGCTTTTGTGTTCAATATAATATTGAATATGGACTAAATTTTTCGTTTTTGCCGCCATTTCTTTACAACACGTCCCAAGATTTGCGCGCGCACGCTGGTGACGTAGGCTGCATGCATTATAATTCAACAATGCACGCGCGTGACGCAGGGCGCGTGCTCTATCGCAGATATAATGGACTGGATTCCACCAATCACAGCGCGCGTAGCTCGTCGAACTTGTTTTTAAAAAACTCCACAATGCACGCATGTGACGTAGGACGCGTGCATTATCGGAGATATAAAAATAGGTGTGTAACATTGTGTATTCAACGACGAGTATCAAAGTGTACCTTATTGAGGCTTATATCCAAACTGAACTTTAAACCTCGGCTACACGAGCGGTTTACAATAGTGGTGCGATTTTTTTTTCTGAAAATTGTCGCGTCGCCGGTGCGCGGTGGTGGCTACACGAGTGACAAAGTCTGTGATTTTGTCGCAAAAGTTCAACTCATTCAATTTCTCACGATTTGTTTTTCTGCGATTTTTTAGCTGGCGCCATCGCAGCACTTGCGCAAGGGTGGCTACATGGATGATTTTCACTGTGCGCTCGCGACGCCAGAAACTTAGAAGAAATCGCATTACCATCGCAAGCAAACAATCGCTCGTGTAGCCGCGGCTTTACCAAAGCCAGGCACCTTAAATAAACTTGGCTTTCTCTAAACGTGCCTCTGCTTCATAGACTGAATAACGGAAAACAACTACACGGAATTACTTAAAAATAAATTGTTCATGGCACCGTCTCGCTCAATTGGAGCATTTTATTCAGTATTACGAGTTGTATTTTCATCTTAATTGCTAGGCTTACCTTTGCCAGTAAAAGAGCCCAACCAATAGAAGGGCAGCCGCAAAAATACACGCCAACACTGGTCCGACTATGGCTGCCACGTTAGATCCTAAAACGGGATGAAGATAACGGGCTCAACAACTGAAGGTAATTGAACCTACATCCCACATTATCATGTCATTTAACAAATCAAATGTGGTTTAGCGTTGTCTGTATTCTTATCGACAATGATGTTCGTCGTCTCAGTGATCAAAATGTTGTGCGGCGCCAAGTGAGTCCACGAGATTAATAGCAATTGTGGTAAACATTTTCTTGCATGGCGTGTCGATTAGACCTTGACAACGGCATAATTGTCGAGTGACTTTCATTATCCCAGTTCATTCCCACATTCTCAATATCTCAACTCTCCTTACTGACTGCCATACATTGCTTATAATGTTAGTTCTAAGAATGTGGTGTTAAATCAAACAATAACCCTTAGTTGATTGTTTCTTTATTCTCCTCACCTGTCTCCTTGACAATGTAATGATATTGTAAGGAGTAATTACTTACTGATTACTCCCGGAAGTAAAAGGGTTAAGCGGTTCTCAGTTGAGTATCGTCATCTAGAAAACCATAACAATTACTCTGACAAATCACAACAAAGTGAAGCAGAGCAATGAACCAATCACAACACGAATTGATGTGCAGCCAACGCCTAATACTCGAAAAAGCGTGCAAGTCATGAAAGTAGAATTGGTTTTGGTTCAACTTCTCATTTGTCTCAAATTAAATAATGCTACGACGTTTCACGAGAATGATTTTCGACCCTCAATTGAAAATCTCTTTTCCGGCGTTGAACACATCTGAGGAAAAGAAAAAATATGCAAAAGAAATTTTCGTTTCCAATATCAATATAAAAACCCAATATGTATATTGAAACATGTCGTAAAACCCTTTTCAAACGAGGACCTACGAATCACCTTTTTTAGCTTTAATTAAAGCGATAGCGCAGACCGTAAGGGTAGTATATCCCTGTCACTATTACCTTTTCCTTGCTGGCCAGCTTCTCGTTTAGATTCAACTGTTGTTGCGATGACTCTGATCTCTGTAGTTATCGTCGCGGTGGGCATTAAGTTGTACCAACAGTGGAAGTAACAGAACACAGAAAAAAGTTAATACGTAAAATGGGAGCCCGCTACGCTAGTTTAATGCAAATGCTGAACCGTCTTGGGACAATTTCCGCCTTACCCCCTCTCCCATTACAATGTTGATTTTTAGTGGTCGCGAACTGAAACACAGATGTAGTCCATCGACGGCTCGAATATTTCATCATTGCCAGGGAGGAAGGGGGGTTCTAAAAAACGCAGTAAAAGAACAACATAGGTTCGTGCTCACTGGTATAGGAATAGATGTTTCTAGTGAAATTTTCTAGTTTTCGCCCAAGTTTGACAAGTGTCCCAAGGTCTTATAACCTGCGTTGTAGATATATTTCAAGATCATTAGGTGATAAGTTATGAAGAAATAAATTGTCATGGTGAATTAACTTTGCAGGTCGTAATGAGAGTGATGCGAGAATGTAAATTTTAAGTAAGGTTAATGAATTTCCGTCTTTAGAAACGGGTAATGGGAACGAATTCAAACTTTTAATTATTGGAAATTGATCAAATTGGACCAAGTGTTTTCACACAAAAAAGGGACTTCAAAATTAGTAGTTTGAAAATGTTTGGTCGAAAAGCCGCCAGAAAATATACATTAAAAAATCAAGAAATTCCCATACGAATGTCTCAGTCTTTTTCGAAACGTACGTCCCTACTCACCATACAAAGTCTCTAAATTTCACGATTCCCATAGGCCTTTTGTTCAAGTCCTTTTCAACTTGTAAGATAACCATTTTTGAGATGCTCTTTTATGTCGCAGAGACAATGTTTTTTCAATCGCTAAATTTAAACAAAATCGTTTCCAGACCCCTACTTGTTTCTAGACTGACGAATCAAAAATTACTAAAAGTAGTCAAACCTTGAATTGGGATATAAATAACAGCCCAACTTTACGAGTCCCCTGTAACTCAGTGCTAAAGTATTTGAGCAGCTAGTAGCCAGACGTCACCGGTTCAACTACTGTTAATTGGAAGAACCAGGAATTTTCAATTTCCGGGTGAGAAACTCGAGTGTGACAGTATTGAATGAATTAAATACACCTTGGTATTTCGCCTTTTAGGTCTATATGTTTCTACTTATATCCCTTTCGGTCACTACGTCTAATTCATTTAATGATGATGATGATGATGATGAAGATGATGATGAAGATGAGAGGTTTTGAGAAACATTTTAGAACAAAAAGTAGCGATATAAAAACACTTTTGTCACTTACTATTGTATATATAACGTTCACTATCTTGTTATAATTTGCATTTGATATGTTTTTATATCGCTACTTTTTATTCTAAAATAATAATAAAGAGGATTTATATAGCGCTTTATCCCATGGCACAAAGCGCTTTACAACATGTCAGTTATGCCGGGGACTTTGCAACACTGCTTTTTTAAGCGCAAATTACAGCCACGCAGTTTACAATCTTACTATGATGAATAATAGGATCAACACAGGTGCCCCCAGAGCGGAATAAGTTATTGGCCATCACACCGGGGACTACTAAAAATAGGGAGGAAGAAATACAAGTTTCCATTCATGAAGAAGAAAACACCATGGAAGTCGGAACACACGTTTCTTGGCTCAGTGTTAAATACTCATGAATAAATTAAAGGGGATTAGATTCTAATCTCGGCCTTCTTTATTCAAATCAAACAGAGTCGTATTTTGTTCAGTTCAAGTTTAAATTATAAGTGAATCTGAAACAACCAAACTAATCAGTGGAATTGTCTTTTACCCCTTCAAACACGACGAGTGATCAGCATCAAATTTCTCCTTGTAATGAGAACGCTTTACAAAACAGCGTGGTCACGAGAATTAAGGACAGGATCACACCAGATAAATTTCCTTGATATTTTAACAACTTCTCCCTACTACGTATATAACAAATGTATTGGGGTAACAAATGAGAATTGAATTTTGATCTTGAGGTTTTTAAAGGGTTAAAACTCTAGCATCTGTGTAATTACAAAACGATCACATACCACAATTTCCCCATCTTTCATTGTACACAGGATCCAACGAGCACCAAGGCCTGTGATGATCAACTTCGGTGCAGGAATTGTATGTGATTACTTTGTACACGAAAGGTATGCTGCAACATTCTCCAGTTGTTGTTTTCTGAGGGCAGTCAGCTAAATCAAAGATAAAGGAAATAAAAACACCACTGTATCAACTTTTAGTTTAGAAACGGTCATCTTTTGCATTGGCGCAGGCTCTTTAATTCAAATCCCATGATCGCCTAATAAGTTTGAAGACTAGTTTGGCTAGTTGGTGTGTTTAACCTTTTATAGGGTAGCAGCAAGTGGCACTTAAACTTTAGTTAAATGATTTATTATAACTCTCAGTGACTACGCGCGCTGTGATTGGTCAATTTAGCCGGCCGTATTCTAGTGTACGGCCCGCTAAATTTGATATTTTTCTTTTCCGCGCGCCTGATTAACCTCAGAGATATAATAAATATCTTACTAGCCTCGTTTTTTCGGTCTGTACTGTAAGTTATTGATCCTCGTTTTTCCCCGTTGATTTATGCCCCGCGTTCTTCGTGCTTGGGCCATGAACGGGAAAAAAACTCGGTCCGTAACTTACAGTACGGACCTCGAACTCGGTTAGTAAGAGGTATGTGTGAGCCACTTCGAGCTTTCTCGAATTGGCTCGTAACAGGTCATTGGACTCAGTTGCTTTCATTTTAAAGAACAATGATATCGTTTCAGTTGTTCTTTGTTCCATTTAAGCCTTTAACACCCAGAGGTGATAAGCATGTAAATTCTCCTTATAATATCAGTGCATTGTCCAGCAGACAGGTGAGGAGAATAGACAAGCTTATCAGCCAGAGGGTGTTATCTTGATATAACCCCAAATTCTCTTAACTAATGTACAAGGAACTACATAGCAGTTAGAAGAGAGAATTAATAATCAGATCATGGGAGTTAAAAGGTTAAATATCCCAAAACAATTCATTCCCATATCTAAATCCAGTTGATTTTGTTTCTTTAAAAAACTTTCTATCGTATTTGCATAGGAAGTCGCACGATCTCGAGTACAATTCGGGATTAATAGGTACGAGTGATTTTGAAAGTTCTCAAAATTGCACGAGTCTTTAGGCGAGTGCAATTTGAGAAATTTCAAAATCACTAGTATCTATTAATCCCGAATTGTACGAGAAAGTCGTGCGATTTTTTATTTATAGTACATTCAACAAAATTACGAACTTACGCTCCGTTGTCATGGAAACTCAATAGGTACTCCTACGTAGTACTATTTGGGATTAATTGTGCTGCTCTCAACCAATCAGAATTTAGTAATCTTGTTGAGTGTACTATAAGGTAAATAACACGTACGACAATTTCCCCATCTGTTATTGTACACAGGATCCAACGAGCACCAAGGCCTGTGATGATCAACTTCGGCGCAGGAATTGTATGTCACTCCTTTATACTTGAAAGGTATACTGCAACATTCTCCAGTTGTTGTTTTCTGAGGGCAGACTGTTAAATATAGCGTAAATAATAAAAAGAAACATTACTGTATCATGATTTTTATAAGAAACAGCAATTTCATCGCCATATACTAATGTAAACGTAAATTTTTAATTTCCTTGTGGGTTTGATATGGTTTCTTAGCGTGTTTAAACTTTTTGAGTACGAAAGTGGAATATTTTATTTAAAATAAAATGTTTTCCGGCCTGCTCATCTAGCTTCTCTGATCTTTGCTAAATTGGCTCGCAACATGTCAGTAGACCTGTTTTCGTCCAATTGGTTTCATTTCACAGAACGAGTTGTTTTGATTTTCTGTTCAATTAGTTTTCCCAAAAAACGCCTTCCATTCTTTCATTCCAAATGAAAATGCTATGTAAGCCTTCAGCAATCAATGAAATATTATTTCGAGCGTATTTACATGTACATACGGCAGTTTCCCCATCTGTTGGTGTACACAGGATCCAACGAGCACCAAGGCCTGTGATGGTCAACGTTAGTGCAGGAATTGTATGTGACCCCTTTGTACACGAAAGGAATGCTACAACATTCTCCAGTTGTTGTGTTCTGAGAGCAGACAGCTAAAATAAATTAAAGGGAAAGAAAATGAAACGAAAATACTAATATGCCATGATGTTTTTAGAAGCGGCACCATGTGACGCTTTAATTCTCTTAAACAAATGCACATTTGGTTGAAGATTGGTTTAGCTACTCGCAGTGTTTTGATTGACATTAAAGTGTACTGGGGAGTTATCTAAAGTTAAATGAGAATTCAGTTAATCCACCATTCTTAGCCTTTTTTCTGCTGTGAACTTTGTTCATTGGCTCCTATCAAAATAGCAGATTTACCCGGAGTTTGATCGATCAGTTAGTTCTATAGTGGGGTCAATTATTTCCTATAGATATTTCAATGAAGAGGCTGACAAAAGGGTATTTTCATGACTCGTGATCGGCTATTTTTTTCCTCGTGAATCGTGATTTCCATACTAGCCGTGAAGTGTGATTTTGCAAAATTATTTTCCGTGAAGCGAAAACTAAATGGTTAATTCGCCGTGAACCGTGATTTCATTTCGTCTTTGTTTTCGTGAATTGTGAAAGAGCCATTTCATTTTCCGTGAAAGGTGATCTTGACCCCCAGTTACCACCCTTAATGAACCTAATCCCATCTTTCTTTCTCTAAGGGAAATCTTGAGACAACGTGACCGGTGCTACTGGCATCGCAAAGTGAAAGCAATGCATGGACAATTAACATAGGGTTAGAGTTACGATTTTAGGGTCCCAGTTGATTTTTTAGTTCTGGTGTTAAGTTCTTAGGTTCAGGGTGAGCCTGGTTTGAGGGTTGGTGCAAGAGCATGAACACGTCACGTGACTAACACTCCCATCATACTTTGACGACATAGGCGAGACACTTGCTGTTGTGTGGCATACTTGAGCCCAATTCCGTTTTGATTGACTCTGTCATTTTCAAAATACACAGACTCCTTACTTCCAATTGGTGCTTTGCCACAATATCGACCCATTCAATGCTTGGACCAGACACTCGGCTCCTCCTCCAACTCTTCGTGGGCTCGGGATGAAAAAACCATTTGCATGGATACTACTTTACATGCGGCTTGCCTCTGGCCTATTTGTAGCGTCCCCGAATTGACAATGTGAGTTTACTTACAAAAGGTGTGTTTTATGGACAAAGAGGTAGGTTCTAAAGGAATTGTGGTATTGCGTCGGTTGGGGAGAAGAATTTGGTTTTATCAACGGAGTTGAAGTAAATTGGCCACCGTACAGGGATCCTAAAACTCTGTCCATCATATTTGCACAAGGAATACATACGACAATTTCCCCATCTGTTATTGTACACAGGATCCAACGAGCACCAAGGCCTGTGATGATCCACTCCGGTGCAGGAATTATATGTGACTCCTTTATACTTGAAAGGTATGCTGCAGCATGCTCCACCTGTGGTTTTCTGGCGACACAAGACTAAAGAAAGGACAAAATGTAGTCCAGTACGTCTTTAATGTTATATTTTGTTAAAAATCTGTTATCATGAACATCACTATTTTGTGACGATGAGGAGCTTTCCTGGTTGTTTAATGGTTGGTTAAGAACGTTGAGGTTGAAATTTAGCAAAATTTTAAGAACATGCAAACAGTATACCGAGGCTGAGAGTCACTTTAAGAACATCTTTCTTTTAATAATAATAATAATAATAATAATAATAATAATAATAATAACTTTATTTAAGTCTCAAATCGTTCTAGCTGAACACGAGTGCTCTACTAATTGGGGAGACTGTAAATCAAATAAACTCTAAATAAATTCAAATCAAATCAAATGTTAGTTTTTGAGGAGAGGGGAAAACCGGAGTACGGGGAAAAACCTCTCGGTGGTAGAGAACCAACAAACTCAACCCACTTATGACGCCGAGTCCGAGAATCGAACCCGGGACACATTAGTGGAAGGCGAGCGCTCTCACCACTGCGCTAACCCTGCTCCCTTTTGCTGTTTTTTTTTTCCTGTCGCGTTCTGAACCTCTGTTCAATGCTTTCTGTAAAGCCAAATTTACCAAGATTTAGATGGCACGACGTCTTGTTCACGGCATCAGAGAAAGCTACAGAAGCATATGACAAGCAGTTTGATACCACATCACAGCAAACAATGCACTTTGATCGTTTTCCTGGTCAGGTCCGCATTGATTTATTGAAATGCTATACCCTGTAACTTAAGAACTACATCTTAACAACGTTTTCAGGCTCAAATCGCAAATGGTTAAGGAGGCTCAAAAGGGTTTTTAGCCGAGAGCGCGCGCGCGTAAACAACACACGCCATACCTGTAATAAGTAAGAGCACACGTGTGTCGCGCATGCTCAAATGCTAATCTTGTCGACTCTAAATTTTTGAAGTTTCGTAACTTTACTTGCTTATATTTCCGCTTTCGCTCGGTAGATTTTTTCGATTTTTCGGAAACAACTAAGATCAATTGACTGCGTTTATAGTCCGACTTTTAAAAAATTGTGTAGCTAGGGAAAAAATTAAGAAAGCAATAATCAAAAAGTAGTTTTATTCTTAATCTTCCCGACAGAATTTTTTTAAATTGAAATATTTTGAAGATCATTCCTGGAAACATATAATATAGAAGTTTGAGAAGATTTCACCGACCTTTTTTTTAAATAAGATAAAAGATTTCGATTTTAGGGGCTCAACTGAATGCGTCATATGGTTGCCATACGATAAAGCAGACAGGTGATAAGAATAGACAAATTTATCAGCCAGAAGGTGTTATCTTGATATAACCTCAAATTCTCTTAACTAATGTACAAGGAACTGTATAGCAGCTAGAAAGGAGAATAAATAATCAGATGTGGGAGTTAAAAGGTTAAATATCCCAAAACAGCCTATTCCCATATCTAAATCCAGTTGATCTTGTATCTTTAAATAACTTTCTATCGTATTTGGTAAATAAAACGTACGACAGTTTCCCCATCTGTTATTGTACACAGGATCCAACGAGCACCAAGAGCTGTGATGGTCAACTTCGGTGCAGGAATTGTATGTGACTCCTTTATACTTGAAAGGTATGCTGCAGCATGCTCCAGTGGTCGTTTTCTGTGGGCAGACAGCTAAGTGAAGGAAAGAACAGTCAATCGGAACTAAGAAAACAGTAGTTTGTCACAATCATGCATGCTTTCGGTAATGGTTTGGCTAACTATCGCGTAATCTTTCTTGGGTACCACTGAACACGAGACATTTTATCTTCCGTTAACCCCTTAAACCATAAGTGATCAACATCAAATTTCTCCTGATAAGATCAACGCTTTGTAAAACAGAGTGGTCACGAGAATTAAGGATATGATCACATAAGATGAATTTGCTTGATATTTTATCAATTTCTCCCTACTACTTCTATAGGAAATGTTTGGGGGTAACAAACGAGATTTTAAATGTTGATCTTAGAGTTTAAAAGGTAAATACTAATGGACACAGTTTTCTGGCTGCTTTGGACCTTAGATTGGCTCGTCGAGTGTCTGGTCGCGGGTTAACTTGCCTCGTTCAAACTAAGTCGTAACGTTCCTACAGTTCGCATGGTCACGCAATCTTCAAATCAACCGTTTATGAATTAACTAATGACACTGTACATACGACAATTTCCCCATCTGTTATTGTACACAGGATCCAACGAACACCAAGGCCTGTGATGATCAACTTCGGCGCAGGAATTGTATGTCACTCCTTTATACTTGAAAGGTATGCTGCAACATTCTCCAGTTGTTGTTTTCTGCGAGCAGACAGCTATATAGATAAAAAGTGAAACACGGTGCTTCCTTACCACGATCTTTTCAGAAACATTTTGATTATCATAAAGTTGTAACCAGTTCCTGGCTACAGCCAGGAAAGGCACGATTTGGCCTTTTGCACGATGCACGATCTTTTGCACCCTCGCTCCGCTCGGGCGCAAATGATGCTACTCGGTCCCCAAATAAACTATATGCCCTCCAAAAGTCATGTGATTGTCTTATCATCATTGGCATTAGCATTAGCATTAGCATTAGCATTATCACCATTAGCATTAGGATTAGCATTAGCATTTTCATCATCAGCATTTATTTAGCATTATCATTGACATTAGCATTAGCATTAGCATTAGTATTTTCATTATCACCATCAACATTAGCATTACAATTAGCATTTTCATCATCGGCATTTATTTAGCATTATCATTGGCATTGGCATTAGCATTAGCATTAGCATTAGCATTTTCATAATCAGCGTTTATTTAGCAGTATCATTAGCATTATCATTAGAATTAGCATTAGCATTTTCATCATCAGCATTTATTTAGCAGTATCATTAGCATTATCATTAGAATTAGCATTAGCATTTTCATCATCAACATTTATTTAGCAGTATAATTAGCATTAGCATTAGCATTTTCATTGTCATTTTCATCATCAGCATTAGCATCAGTATCAGTACCAGTAACATTACCATTTTCCTTTCTGTTCACCAAACCTTTCACGAAGCTCCAACAATTCTCAAACTACCGTAGTAAAAATCACTTACCACAACAGTTCACAGCTTGATAAGAAGCTTGGAAACCAGAGTAGGAACCATTGCTATCTGATTTAAATACGACAAACAAATGGTTGGACGAGGAGTGAACTCCATCCTTTGGGGGAGGGTGTCCACCGTAAAATACTCCCAACACCTCCCCTGATATATCCTCTCCATCGTACACGTGAACGTTATCAGTGTTGTTTTCAGCTTGCAAGCTGAAATTCCTGAATATTAAGTGAACTTGCTGAGATAGGTTAACCGTGATGCTCCAGTAGCAGTTCTGTACATCCGGGTAATTTTGTGGATAATTCGGGGAATGGAAGCCGCCATTTTCTGCACGTAGTGTTTCGTTACATGCGTTGCATCCTGAGAAATGATAAAAATAAAAAGCATTGCCTGTTGCAATAAGTTACTGATTAAGCATATTTAAAGGGGAACTAATATTCTTATCGCTTATTTATTTTGATTTCCGTATAAACGGTTTAACACTTGAACGGATGAAGGGTAAATGTTGAAGGCCAAACAATTTTTGAGCGTAGACCGTTCAGACGGTGTCATCATCCCTTCAGCATTCCGTCACAGCACTACTGACATGAAACTTAATCGTCTATGGGCGTAGCCAGGGGGGGGTGGGTCACACTGTGTCAAACACATGGTACTCACCAGACTGTGACCTAAATATAGTAGGTTGTTTGCTTAGAAAAAGACTTACAAAGGGGGTTCACGGGCACCCCAGGACCCTCCCCCTTGCTACGCTCTTGTCGTCTTGAAATCTCAAATCGAACCATGGTGGCGTACGTTAAGCCAGAAAAGCACGGGAATTAGTGAAAAAAGAAAGTGGTACCTTTTAATGTTTTTCATGTTATCCGTATTTAGTTTTCAAACTTTTGAATTATAGGGTCTTTATTTTACGTTATTTTGTTCTTCATATCATCATGTTATACTAACTACTCAACACCCTGATGAAAGAATTAAGACAAGGTTGTGCCTCAAGAAATCATGATCATATATGCTCCCCGTCAGCTCAATTTTAAAGCTGCCTAGATCTTCTACCACAGGATCCGGTTCTTTCATTGGTAAAGTCCGGTAAATGGCGCTCCTTGCTTATATACAGTTCAGTTCATGGGCGTAGCCGGGATTTTTCAAAGGGGGGGGGTCACACGGTGTCAAACAAAGGATACTCACCAGATTGTCACCTGAGTATTGTAGGTTGTTTGCTTAAAAAAAGGCTTACAAAGAGGGGGGCACGAGCACCCCAGGACCTCCCCCCCCTAGCTACGCCCTTGGTTCAGTTCTCAAAAGCTTTGCTCGTCCGCGTGTCCGGTCGCTCTTTTATCCGCAGTTGTGGAATTGAAAGTGATGAAAAAAGTAGTGATGTTTACCGGACATCTAAATGTCATCCGGGAATACGTGGGAATGGCGTTTTCTTCTTTTAAGCAAAGCAGTCCTTATCTGGGTACAATTTTTGCCTATAAATAAGCTTATAAATTGTTGTATTTAGTCGCGTATTTGTCACGGATTCACGGATGCGTGTGACGCTAGCCTTTTCCGACCTGTTCCGTAACGCGATATCCCTAACCACTCATCTTGTGGTGCCATTTTCATCGCAACACTTCACTTTCGAAAGGAAACTATTAGTTCATTGTCCTATCTTTTTACTTTCGCAGCGTGTAATGCACCTATCAATGTTTAGACGGAGAGGGGGGGTACGGGAAAAGATGCGGCATTTGAACACTTCTGTTGTCCCCTCTCTGGGGAATTTGACCACTTGTACTAATTAAAGTTCAAACATTATAAAGGATTGTTAAACTATTTCCAGTCCCAAGGGTCGGGAATTTGACCAAAAAATTGCAAGAAAATTCAAATGACGCACCTTTGCCCGTACCCCCTCCCCCCCCCCCCCTCTCCGTCTAAACATTGATAGGTGCATAATAAGCCGAAATAACAGCTGATATGTTTGATACTTTCGATTCTGATCAAAAGGAGCCATGACTGCCTCCTGTTGTTTTTAATTGCGTGTACAACATCTGAATCCGCATCGTATTATTAAACCAACAGAAATGGATTTGATTCCCTCAATGAATTTCTTCCGTGTCGAGTCAAATACAAAATCATAAGTAAAATCAGTGTAAAATACAAATCCGAATCTTATATCGAACGTTTGATCAAAAGCTTTTCATCGATTCAATTGTCGAACTTCGATGCCAGAGCATGTATCAGGCTGTAAATGGGATGTTAAAAACGTACCTGCAAACGCAAAACTGCACAGCGTAATTAAAAGACTAACAGCTATTCTCAGCAACATTTCTCTTTTGAGTCAGCAAAGCCAGTGTAGTCGAGTCGGTGTAGCCTCATTCGTGGACATTTTTTTTGGCTCCCTCGTCACGCAAGTAGAATGAAGATTTTTCGCATAGATGGGGTCACACAGCCTACGTCACTGACGCCATGTCATATCTCTCTCCTCCACAGAGGTCCCTTTTTGTGTCGTTGGGAGGCTGGGGAGAGGGAAAATGAAAGCGCGCGTGGGTCGATGGGAAGGGGAAAGAAAGCAGAGGAGACCTCTGCCATATAATGTGCGGTTCTCTGCCAGAAATTGCGGTTCTCTGGCAGTGGCGGAACCAGAGGAGGATTTAGAGAATTTTGACTGCTCATTTAAAGATCTTAGTATAGAAGGTTAGTAGACGCAATTTGGGGCTGATCCATGGGCTGTTTGAGGGTTTTTTTTAACTGTTCGTGGTTTACGTTTTCATGAGTGTCTGCAGAAATAAAAATACTTGTTTACAACTTTCATTGTCATTAGTCAGTGCTTAGGTTTCGTGTCCCTGTTAAGACAGTAAAAAGGGTTACTGAACCGTTTGCAGTCGAAGTCTGCCGAACCATTCAATGAACTTGCCGTGAATATCCTCAAAAAGTGCACGCCTTGCATCTCACAAGAGCAACACTCATCGAGGTGTTTCGATCTATGTTCCGAAAATGTTGATTTATTTCGTCTCTCTCGGCGAAAAACTTTACCAGGCCGTGATTTTGCAAAAAATTACGGCAAACCTCTCACATTTTGCCCCACAAGGAAGTGAGAACACTTGTTTTTCTTGTCGTACTGTATGTTCGGCCTTGTTCGCGCGATCGGCCGTTTTGTTTACACATGCATTCAACTGAAATGATACCTAGGTCCAGTCTTTCTCGGAAATCAGGCGCCATCTTGGAAACATTATATGGCAGAGGCTCCCGCCTTTTACCTCTTCCCATCGTCGCCCGCGCGCTTATTAATTTATTATTATCAGCAGTAGCCTCTGCGGAGGAGAGAGACGTCATATCGGTCAGTTACATAATGCGGTTCTTTGCAACGAAAAAGGCAGCGCATTTCTTCTTAAGTAAACTACTTGGTCTTCGGAAGAGCACCTCACAAATTAATGTGTCTGGGTAAGCTGAAAGCCTGCACTCCTAGGGATCCGTGCCACGTAGTAACCAGGGCATTACTCCTTAAAATTTGAGCCCGAACATTAGCAGCCATGGACAGCTGTTTCGGCCTTGTCAGGGCTTATCAACTTGGCATAGCTAATACCCAGGCTCAAGTACCCACATGAATTGAACAAACAATGAAAATGTAAAGTTTGTCACTCCAAGCCACATCCCACAAGCTTTACATTTTCACTGCTTGTTTTATTCATGTGAGTACTTGAGCCTGGGTATTAGCTATGCCATGTTAATTGATGAGGCCTGATAACGTAGGTACGTTGTGTTTCATTGACAGTTGTCATGAAGTGTTCTGATAGGTAGAGCATTGCAAAATGGTCCAAATAAAACCTCTAAATATGATAATTGTCTGTCAAACACGACATACCTACCCCTGACAAGGCCAAAACAGCTGTCCATGGCTACTAATGCCCGGGCTCAGACTTTCAGTTGGTAGATTTCAGTGGGGTATAACACCCACTACCCCGTGATCACAGTACCATAGGAGTGGCTTTAATTTAGCTTACCTAGACAAATTAATTTATGAGGTGTTCTGTTCATTCCAAGTCACATTCTACAAGCTTTACATTTTCATTACTTTAGAAGATTACGATACAACTTTCCGAAAATTTTTCCGCCGTCGAGGTGTCCGCCACAACGTGAAATCCCATGATCAGGAACCTGCAATCAAGATGGAGAACTAACTCCACTTGAGGGTGACATGGTACTTCTGGTCGATGCATGTTACCACTCCCTTGAATGTTCTCAACCTCCCCATCTCCTTATTCTCCAGTATGGCAAGAGGAGATATTTGATGTCAGGCCCTCCCACTCATGCAACGATCGAGGCATGACATACCAAAGGAATGGTCACATGAAAGTAATGGACAGCAACATTCCCGCCAATCCAGCTTACGGCGTTTATATATGTCAGCTGGTGACATATGCTAGAATTTGCACATCCAAACTCCCGCTCGCAACCACTCGAGCAACAGCAAAAAGCAACTGACGAAGGAAAGCAACAAAGTTTAAGAAACCGGTCTTGCAAAGCTAATCAAACATTTCTTATCAGAACTCTATGGCCACTCCAAACGACGATCGAGTCGCCGCCATGTTCTTATGAAACATTGGCACCTTATAACTGAAAGAAATAGACTCGGTCAAATATACACTGAACATCCAATTGTCGCCTACAGGAAGGACAAGTCTCTATAAGACCTTCTGGTCAGAGCTAAAATCCCTTCGCACATTTAACAACAACATTGTGGAGTTATAAACGGTAAGGGTCAAGTGACAAAATCATAAAAATTCAAAACTCCGTGCACTTTCGTTGCGTCTCAAACAACAAGGCTTTGAAACCAATCTACTTCGGAAATCGTTTAATAAATTGTTCAATCGCCATGGTCTTTTCATCGAGACGTGTGGTGCAACCCTGCGTGAAATGAGATTAGCAATCCAGGCTTTAATTGCAGCATCGTATCCTTACATCACGTATTTGTTGTTTTGATTTGTGTTTCGTTTGTGTCTTGGCACGCCTGCGCGCGCAATTTTATTTTGTGCGCGTGCATTATTTATCTATTTGATTTCCGTGTGCATTTAGTTCGTTAAATAACGTCTTTATTTCCTTTTGTGTTATTTTCCTTACTTATATGTGTTGTCCGTCACTGTGCTCACATTGTGAGTGGCTCCTCCTAACATGTTCTCCAATTGGTATAGGATTTAATGGAGCCTGGACTCTTCAAGGTATAAAAAGGTAGTCTGATGTTTTGGACTTCTGGATCAGACTAAGACAAAAGACAAAGACTTCATGCACAAGATTAAAAATGTGCCAAACCAAAAATAAAAAA
>OX419347.1:13789174-13816674 GCA_948470475.1 Galaxea fascicularis
TGTTTTCCGACAGTCAAAACAAGTAATTTGAACGATATTATTGGCCGCTGTCAAGCTACGGTAACCACGAATAATAATTTGTAAACTGAAATAGTGGAGTTAAAGGAAGTTGAGGTTGCGGCTAAGAGTCATCGAGCAGAGTTTTAGATTAAACATTTACTGAGAAAACATTATTTAGTGATCTAATTTTCATCAACATAATTATTTCATTCTGACCCGATTAACACTCCATTATTCTTACTTTCACTCTTATGGCCGGCTATGGTTAGTGTTGACCTTTACATTACGTCAGAAATGGTTTCTACTTATGCTACTACGTATACCATTTCTGACATTAAAGTCACGCTCCAGCTTATTCAATTCAAACAAATGACTGGAATGCTGTGTTGACGGTGGAAGTCGGCTACAATATGAACAATGCAATACGCAGTATTAATGATTCTACTTGGCTGCTATAAGTACTGTAATTTAGCGAGGAACATAAGAGCGAAATTTTGTTCAATGGTGTTGGCTTTTAAGAAAAACAGTTAAAGAATTAATTTGAATTGAAGAAGGAGCTCATACATTCAATTCATTTTGATGACTATGATGATGATGATGATGATGATGACGGTGGCGATGATGACGATGATGACGGTGGTGCTGACGATGATGATAATGATGACGGTGATGATGATGATGATGATGATGATGGTGAAGATGACGATGGTGATGGTGACAGACAGTAATAAGGAGAAAACTGAAAAACTACTTACATCTCATAGATAGGAAGCCAGATTTCCCAAATTATTGATTGCAGAGAAGAAGAGAAAGAGAAGATATCCAGAAACAGAATTACCTCATTTTTTCATAAAGAAATCCGAAGAAATTTTCTTCCTATTATGCATGATTTTACTGTAACACCATTGTTTAATATTCATCTTTCAGAAGAAAAACCTCCTAGAAACCTCTCAGTCACGCAACCAATTCAAACCACCTCAATCAACAGAACAAACGCGTCTACAGAAAGTACTACACCGACTAAACCAACTGTTCGCTCAACAGGAAGGCTAGAAAATCTTAGCCATACACGAACTCTTCCTGATAGCGGATTGATCAAGACGTCACGACCAACGCTCGATCATTGGATGGGATCTCGGAATGATAGTGCCAGTCCACAAGCGCGCAGAGGCAACAAACAGTCTAAACAAGTCACGTTGTTGAGTGTGCTACTTGCTTTAGCTGTGGGCCTGTCAGCCGTTGGCGTTGTAGCTGCTGTCTTCTTTGTTCGATGGAAAAGGTGCGAATTTCTAAATCCTATAGTATATATACTAACAGCAAACACAAACCCCATCTGTTATTCTGAGAACTGTCTTGTTAACCCTTGCCATCCCATAGATGTTTTCACATGACGTCATGTCGGCCATGTTGGTGTACCAAAGTAAAGGACCGACGGCCATAATAATATACAAGACTAACCCTCTGAGAATTGAACTCTATTTTCACACAAATACTTTCTTTTGTTGCATTGAACCAATATGGCCGCTGATCACGTGAGTGAAAACAATCTGTACCGTCAAAAGCTGACAAAGTGTAAAAATTCATCATCTTGTAATACATTCTAACATCTAAATGATTTATGTTTTCCAAAGGAATAACAGATGCTCTAATGGGAACTCTCAGTGTAAATGACTATTACCTCCCCATCGCTCAATAGCTGAAGAAGTTGGAATTTTTTTTGCAGTCGATCTAACTTTAAAGTTTCCATCTGACAGCACCTCAGGTCCGTGTCAGTTAGCCCTTTCAGAATTTAGTTTAACGTAGTCTTCTAAACTTGTCCTCGTACCACGTTTTTCATAAGGGAGCTCCAAAGATTTGAGTCAGATCTTTTAGAGCTTTTAAGTCTCCTAAAGACAGATCCCATTGGTTCTGTCTTTAGGGCAGAACCAATAGGATACTGTATCAAGCAAGCTGGTCTCAAGCTTTAAACCCTCGCATCCTCCTACTGAAGGTGCCATGAAAATTAAAATCCCCTAACCTCGAAGCCACGGCCTCTGTACTTTCGTTTTTTAACTGAAATGAAAAAACGATCCGTTTTAATTCTGCACTCACAAGGTTTTTTTCCCCGTTTTAAGAATCAAGAAGATGAAGAAAGGATTTCAGGAAGAAATGGCTACTATATGTTTACAGTAAGTAGTTTCTTAGCTCAGACAAATTAATGGACTGAACTATCTTTCAACAAACAAAATCACGAAATGGCAGGTGTGATTCGGGCTACTTTGATGAATTGTCTTTTTTTTCTACGATAGCGTGAATGCTATAAATGCATCGGTTACGTGATGCTTTCAAGTAATGACCCGGAAAAGTCCCACGAGTTCACTTGTATTTTCTCGGTATTTATACGAGTCCACAGAAAATACAGCCAATGAGAACGCAGGAAAGTAGTTGTATATTTCTCGGTATTCCACCGAACCTTCCCACCATGCACCGCATTGATTAAGTAGGGTTGTCTTTTTTCTGACATGGAACTGAATACCGTGTCGTGATATAGTATGGAATATCATCCCACTTGTCACTTGTATTTTCGTTGCTCGTGTATACGGAGAAGCAATTAATATTCTAACTCTCGTATTTTCTTTTGTTTTTAGCGACGAATTAGCGTCAGAGGCATTGTATTCTTCATGGAAACCTTTTATGGATACTAATAACAGCAACAAAATGAAGTTAGTCATTGAACCACCTAAGGGGCCGACCATTTAACTCTTGAGGGGGGGTGGGTGATTTTGAAAAAAAAATTCCTGCAAGCGATTGGTGGAAGAAAAAAATGCATGCAGCACAAATGAAATAGAAAAAAATTCTTGCACTGCTGCGAGCAAGAAAAAAAATGTTGCAAAGCTATTTCATCATTCCTGGGGGGCCGTTTACAATTCTCAGCAAAACTGCAACCATTCCGGATAATCTGCAAGCCAGCTAGCCACTCTGGTTAGCCTATTAAAATAACACATTGATTGGCCTAAATAACACTCTGGTTAGCCTAAATGTCACACTGGTTGGCCTACAGTTAGCTTAGGTAGCTTGCGAATTGCCCTTATAATGGGATGAGGGATTTCTCGCTTGCTCGGTTCACATGGCTCCAAGTCATAGGAGTCATGCAAGCCATTACGGTTAGCCTAAATTACACATTTAATGGCCTAGTTAGCACTACAGTTACCCTACAGTTCCTTAGGTAGCTTGCGGTTATTGGGATCAGGGATTTCTGGCTTGCTGGCTCGCACTGTATCCAAACTCGTTAGCTTATCACAAGCAGTAATGGAGGTAAATTTCTCTATTTGAAGAATCAAGTTTTATTAGACAAAGAAAAATAATTTGTTCATTTTTAATCTTTTCAACTGAAGCATTTTCATGTAATTACTTTATTGAAATATAAGGTTTTTGCATTATGTCATATAATATAAGACAATATATAACACATTTGTTTTAGAGATTTCAGTCCACTTTTAAATTGTAACTAATGATTCTAGCAGTAATTACCATGCTATGAGCATTTCTGAACTGCTTTTTGGTATTTTTAGCTATTTTTTTTAAATTAAGAAGCTAACCATTTTCAAATCTTCCTCTGGAGTATCACTTTATAACATGAGAATATTGTTGTTAGGTAATATTAAATGATTCTAAAGAATGATATTCCGAAAACATAGCATGTAGCTATACAAGAATGATTTTGTATAGCTTACAACATTTTAAGGCTTTGCAGCTCCATATTAGAACTATTACTGCAATAACCACAATGTAAATGTAAACACGACACCTTTTTGAGGAAAAAAAATCCTGCAGAGAAATGAGGAGGGGAAAAAAATATCCTGCCCACCAGGTTGCTAGAAAAAAAAACTTGCTGACCAGAAATCAGTGAAAATCTAGTGGAAATCCACCTTTAGGAAGGTGGAAATCGTAATCCTGAACAAGCATTCGAAGGGTAAAGGCATGGCTGTATTCTAATAATGGATACAGTGTGCATCGTGCAGTAAAGGAGCTCTTTCTTCTTGTTCTTTAAAATACCTTTTTCTTACTTTTTCTTTGGGAATACTTAAAATTGTATGGACTTAACTGGAATGCTGACTAAATTCTAAACATCATGTTGTAGCACTACAGTATATGTATATAAACATTCAGTTGAAAAAGAAAGTGTGTTATTTGCCGAAGTCAAGAGCAGAGTCACATAACAGAAACGTATATTTTCGAAAACGCCCGCCAGAGTGGATAAATTTGTAAACGCACAGCAATATGCGTTTATCAACTCGCGTGTGGACAGCACAACTTGTGAACGCTTGTTCACAAGAGCGCTTGTAAACACTTACGTTGACACATGCTCAGTCAGTATGTCATGGCAATTCAGGTTCCCAGGCGGCCTTCGTTTATTCTTCAGTTATGCATTTGCGACTTTCCAAACATTGCATAGGCGTAAACGATACGCCAGAGGATCATATCATCGTTTACGTGTGGACAGTAAACTTTGTATACGTTTACGAACCGAACCAGTGCAATGAGCCAATAAGAATTCCACAGAATTACATGCAACCGGCGCCAAACGCGGAAAAAAGCGCCCGCGCAAGTCGCGATTGGTTTTGGTCTTTCTTTTCATTGGTCGAAAAAGCGGCGCGAATTTTGCTGGCCAATCACAGAGCGAAGCAATGCAAAACCGAAGCAAACGCAATTTACTTTCGACACTCAATTGACCATGCCACGCCATTCTATAAATGTCGACATCCCGTCTCACAAATATACACAATCTTTCTACTGACAGGTATTTATTAGAAGAATGTGGGGTTACATGCACATATAGTCAAATGAATTTAACTCGACTGATGTAAACTGGAATCTGCTATTTTCTGGCTGATTAACAATTAACTGTCAAGTGAATACGGAATCACCGTACACTTATCAATGTTATCAATTTACTTAGCTCGCTCTCGATGGAATCTACTTTTTACGTTTTGTGCCTAGTAACAATCATAACATTTAAGGGAAGATGAAATCACAGTTATAAACTTAACTCGATATAAATGAGATTTGCCTAATCAATCCACTCACTTTTCCTAACTGTCAAGAGATGTGGGCTTAGACTAATGATGTAGTTCGAGATTCTGCGTGAAACTCAATACAGTCGACTCTCTCTACGGCGTGTGACGCCATCCGGACCGGCAACACTGACTGTTCGCCTTAGAAAGGTTTACAGAGGGTCGAGGTAACGTGACACCAGTAATTCTGCGATGATAAAGCTGAACCTATGCTCAAATTTTTTTTCCAAGCCGTTTTAACTAGTGACGGTTTTTCACAATTAGGAAGAAGTAAACGTTTTTACCCTTGCAAGAATACTAAGACTACTTTTTCCAACATTTATTTTAAGATCATTGGTTTAATGTTTTTCTACGAGGTCAATGCACTTCCTGAGTCTTAATCCGGAGGATGTTTGTCTGCGACTTTTTTTACTGCGGTCCTTATGCTCGCGTAACTACCACGAAACCATTCTTTACCTCCTCCCTTATTAACTTTTTTCTTTCTCAAAGCATGATGAGCTTCTTGTTCAGCAAGATTCATGTTCGATACTTCATATGTTATTTTTGTATGGAGCGGCCTCCAGTTCCCAGACTGCAGGTTTGCTAGCCTTTGTTCAAGAGTATCCTCATCGAACGACACACCAACTTTGAAACACTTTGAGCTGCCTTCCTGAATGATGTAAATTAATCCTTCCTCGTTCAAGGCCCCCCCGCCCTGAACTCTGCCCGCCATCTTTGTAGCGTACACGGCAGATTTGTAGGTTGCTGTTAAGAAATGAGGGGGAAGAACATTCTAAAAATAAATGATAAACACACTAGGAAGATGCGTTCTGAGAATGGAACAAATTATGGTTCATCACTAAAATAAAGTGGTTATAATGGTGCGTCTACTCATCTAATCGCACTGACCACCAGTCTGCAGAGTATGGTAGAACTCAACGAGATCTCGCGCATGCAGAGCCATTTTTAGCCGCGTGCACCGCGAGCAATACCACTAGAAGTCCGGAAATCGTGTGCGTGGTTGATCGTATATACCTCTTAGCCTTACAACTACCGCGTGCAATGCTACGATTCTGGCGTGTGCAATGAGAAAAAATAGGTGCTCGATGAGCACATGAATCTACGGCATTTGGAGTTGATTTTCATTAAGAGGGTGACCAGCAATGATGATCCCTCGAAAGGGCTCAATTATCCCCATTTTAACGGGATTGTTTGTTAACTGATCGTGGATCATCGAAGTCAGACGCGTATCCAAATATGCATTCCCATTGTTCGCTGCCCTTACCAAAGCGGTTGATATGGAACATATATGGCCCAAAACTGGGAATGATAAGGGGCTATATATGGTCCATATGTGGGGAAGGAATGGAGTTGATATGGGCTACAACACCCCATGTCATTCCCATACACTACATTGCTATTGTCCAAGACTATGGAAAATATAGGAAATTGGCACAAATCCATATGTTTGCCATATCTTTTTATGTGGAAATGATATGGTAGGTCAGGTTCAATACCACATGGTTAGCAGCTATGGAAAATGTATGGGATTATCAGCTGTTCTTTCTCCATAGTAACCCCATACCAAATGAAAGGTAGGTTAGTACCACAGGTTGGCAACTATGGGGAATCTATGGGATTACCAGCTGCTCTCTGTCCATAGTAAACCCATACCTAAGGATCACCCCTGCATGAGCATGCAGGTACCTATGGTTTAAGTAGTAGTTTGCCCATAGCAATCCCATAACATGCTACATTTAAGTTGTGACTGGGTTTCTTTGCCAAGCCTTTGACACCTGAAGTGATTCATCCCTTCAATGAAGATATTGGTAAAGAAGCGCATTGAAGCCAAAGTGAAACACTACAACAAGTCAGTTTCCAATCATACAGTAATTTTATTAATTATATCACTTAAACCAAACTATTTCCTTTAATTAACTAGTTACATGTAGGGGTCCTATAAAATAGTTTTACACACAAATTTCTTGGTCAGGTCAGTAACTATTACAAATTATCATTCATTTGTCCAAAAGAATTATGTCCTATGTTCAAAACAAGAATTCAACCTAGAGTTATTCAGAAGAACGGGCATTGTGGACTTGTAAAACTCGAACCCTTGGTGGACGTCTCGCTTCAACACACTTCATGTTGATTTTTTGAACAACTTGGCTTGGAGTTGGGCCCTCTTTAGAAAATTTCGAACACACCTTCCCTGCAGAAAAATCAAATGGATAAAATAATGTTGGCCGGGCTGAAATTTCTTTTCGATTACATGAGATTTTTTCAGCCCGGGGCGCATTTCAGCCCGGGCTGAATTTCGCCCCGAGCTGAAAAAATCTCCATGTAATCGACGATTTGATTTTCAGAGGATTTGTTTCAGAAGCCGGGATGAGATTTCAGCCCGGGCTGAAATTCGCCATGTAATCGGGCCCTGAAAGACCACACTGTGACAAATTAGGGACAGAAAGTACGGTGTACGATGGAGCTCATTACAATTTTACGCAAACTTGATTCTTTGAAATAAAACTTGATTCTTTGAAACGTAAACTTGATTCTTTGAAATAAAACTTGATTCTTTCAAACGCAAACTTGATTCTTTCAAACACAAACTTGATTCTTTCAAACGCAAAACTTGATTCTTTGAAACACAAACTTGATTCTTTGAAACGTAAAACTTGATTCTTTGAATTTTTTCCGCAGACGCACGGAAAAATTTTTCCGTGCCGTCTGCGGAAAAAATTACAGACAAATGTATGATAAATTAAAAATTCCACCGAGCGAATTTTAGAGCAGTTAAGAACCTCAGATTTTCACATTGAAATCTTTTGGCTAGTAACTTCAGTTTCCAATTTATAAATTTCTCTACATTCAAGGATTTTACAAGTTATTTGACATCGGTTTCCCATATAAACACTGTTATTTCCGAAGCGTTTGCCTACCCGTCAAGATGGCGTGGGAAACCGTGACAAGGGCATGTGCTAAAACCAGGAACACCGGAACACCGGAACACCGGAACACCGGAACGCCCTGGAACACCGGAACAGCCCGGAAAATCCCGAAACACCGAATTTGACGGTGTTGTTTTGTTTTCCCATTACGGACCATGTCAAAAATTAAATATCAATGTAATTTGTTTACCCACGCATAACGAAAGAGCCTAGAGCTCGTTATAAAGTGTACGCGTATGAGATCGAATTAGAATTTATAAGTGTTGGTTTTTGTGGAGGGAGGAAAAGCGGAGAACCCGGAGAAAAAACGAACAAACTCTACCTTGATATGACGGCGGGTCAGGGGAGCGAACCTGGGTCACTGGGTGGGAGACGAGTGCCATTCCACCATTCCAGCTCCCCCTATGTGATCATAGTCTTGAGAAACTTTCAATTAGTCGCGTGAATATGAATATATTTTTCCCCTGAGAATATCACGCGGTCTGTGATGGGTAATTTATTAACTTATTTCTTCCTTTTATTTTTTATTTCTTCGTTCTTTTTTTCTGTCTTTTTTCACTTTTTTTTTTATATTTTTAGAGTATGCTTCTAAGCTCTTTCGTGTTACATGGGTAAACAAAATACATTGACATTTTAATTTTTTACCGTGGTCTGTAATGGGAAAACAAAACAACACCATCAAATTCGGTGTTTCGGGATTTTTCGGCTGTTCCGGGCTGTTCCGGGCTGTTCCGGGGTGTTGGGGTGTTCCGGTGTTCCTGGTTTTAGTACATGCCCGTGACAAGGTCTATCAAGTTTGCGTTTCAAAGAATCAAGTTTCACGTTTCGAAGAATCAAGTTTGCGTTTCGAAGAATCAAGTTTTACGTTTCAAAGATTCAAGTTTTGCGTTTCAAAGAATCAAGTTTTGCGTTTCAAAGATTCAAGTTTTGCGTTTGAAAGAATCAAGTTTTGCGTTTCAAAGATTCAAGTTTTATTTCAAAGAATCAAGTTTGCGTAAAATTGTAATGAGCTCCATCGTACACCGTAAGAAAGGAAAAAGAAAATACACAAACAGAATCGTACCTGAAGGGTAAAACCTCACTCGGTAGGCAAAGCACAAACTGACTGTTTATGACTGCGCTGAGCACGCTCTGGTGAGTAGATTCAGATTAAAACTGAAGTGTTCGAGAAATGAAACCTTATGCTGCTGATCACATGCTGATCACATGTTCGATCAAGAGTTCAGGTAATCATACAGTATGCGAATAATCACTGATCAATCACCGTTCCGGCAATATATCAATTGAAATTGTCATCAACACTATGGTTTATCATGAAAATAAAGTGGTTAATGCTGTGTCCTGCCATCTAAACGCACCTATGCCAAATACTAAGACTACAGTTCTTTCAATTTCCCACCGCCATGACTAAAACAAGTTAGCTTTGACATGTCAATAGGCTGACTGGGGGGGGGGGGTACTCCCTTACATGGGCTATATAGGTATGTGCGGCGCCAAAGGGTATGGTTTTTTAGCCGTTTTGGTCTGAAATAGGGTATCAATTTTGACCATTGTAGTCTGAAATAGGGTATGGTTCGTGCACTCTAGTCTTGAATTAGCGGCGCATCATGCAACCTGCTTTATAGTGTCAGGAGTCCTGATAGTGTGGAATTTTAAGCTCGAATCGGGGGTACAAGCAACCGCGTTCTCAGAACCCACCCCCAAGCCAGGGAAAAGGTTCTGGGAACGAGGTTGGGGTACAAGGGGAATATTGAATATTGAATATCATACTTGAAAATCTTAGGAATATTGAATATTTACCTGAAAAATGTACGGAATACGGAATATTTCAATAAAACACACGCAAGCGAGAATAGGGAATACTCAGCCAGCTTAATAAATTTAAAATATATTAAAATAATAAGGAATATCCCCTGAAATATTATCAAGGAATGGGAATATTCACCTCTGGAGAACAGCGGAAGACGTGTATCCCCGAAGCTCGAAACTTTGTGCAGTTTTGTATCCTACTTAATAAAAGCGTATAAACATTGCCTTTAACATTCGTCTGACCTAGGGAACTAATTATAAGGCAGGTCTGAAATAGGGTATCAAATTTTTGATCAGGTAGGGTAGGGAAAATCACAGATTTTGGTCTGAAATAGGGTAAGGCTTTCAGGAAGTGTGCTGCGCACCCTCACCCAATTTTTCCGGAAGTATTCCCTCCCCCCCGGATTAGGGGTCACTGTTCCGCCGTTTATCATACATTATAACCACCCCATTAATTTTTGGGCGATTTTATTGGCTACTTTACGTCACTTGGTGCAAACTCACAGGACAGTTATCAGTAACGGTAGTCTCCATTTGACACGAAAACATGCTCGGATATTTCTCCGCGGACATTATCTGTTCCGAGAAGCGAACAATTTTGCTAGAGCGAAGCTCGAGGAAAACTGATTGAGGAAACCCTCAATCGACTCAGGACGCCATCTTTGAAACAGAGAATTGATTGTGATGCGGAGACTCATAGAGGATTGGGACGAGTGAAAATGAATTGGAATCAGAGGATTCAAGGTGACAGGGCTGTGGAATGGGTTTTTTTACGCCTATCCCTTCAATGCTGCCAGAGTTAGGCCCATAGCAACCAAAGTAAACAAAATCAAACAAATCTGTTGCTATGGATAAATAAATGACACTCGACTGATTAATTGCAAATTAAAGGCGGGAATTTAAATTTTTGAAAACTAAAAAGAGCCCTTGAAAGTACACAAAAACCTTCATTCTATGCTGCCCATTCAGTGTTTTTTCTCTAATTTTAGGGTTAAGTGCCACCTTAACAGAATGCACAATCCTTCAACTCCTTCGCATACAGAACGCTGCTGACAGCGGAAGGTAGCTGGAATTTGTAGTGCATCAGCTAGCAGAGAAATGTCTCGCTTGTGCACTCGAAACTCGGCAAGAAACTGGAGACATTCAGAATCCTTCATTTTATGGAGATCAAACGGTGGATATGAACTGCACGGAAAATCGGGTTTTGAACTGTAGAAGTCGTAGAAACGAAGCAATTCTTCGTCATCAAATGTATCTGTGGCGTAGCCCATAACAAGAAACTCAAGAATTTCTTTAAAAGATGCCAAGGCGTATAGTGTAAGCACGAATACTCAAAAAATATAACTTTTGTGGAGATGACATTGTCGTCTTTTGTTTTCCCGCCGACAACGACGTTCTCGCCCCAGTCTCTTTGAGTCGTTTACGTCATTTTGTCGTAGTTGTTCTCGTAATCGTCGTGGTTGCTTAAGCTCGCTAATAAACCAACCGTTCGAAAGAGAGGAAAATTCCAGCCGAACTTGAAAATACTGTCATTCAAACTTTGCACATTCTCACGGTCTTTCATAGTTGAATTAAATTTCTTTTTCAGTAAGCAAAAAAGCGCCTTGTTTTCGAGTTTTCGACTCGCAGTGACAATTACAATGATTTTTTTTTTTCTGAGACTGACACGCTTTCTCTCTGATCACATTTTGAACAGTGCATCAAAAAATACGAAGCATCGCCATGACATTCAACACTGGCTTTTTGCTAGCGGTTGTTTTGCGCGATATGAAAATTAATGGGAAGGGTTATAATAAAACAAATAAACCTCTTTCTGGCTTGCTGGTACGTGTCCTTGGCTGCGAGATCGTCGTCAAAATTTCATATTTGCCCTCGAAGCGAAATATTCATTTTTCGGACAATCTCTCAGCCGCGGACATTATCAGCCGACATACCAGCCGTCAGAAGGGGTTTATTTACTAATTATCCATGTCATCTAAAGCCCTAACTGAATTGAACAAAGCAACCAAAGCAAAATAGTATTAGGCCTTCCTCCGTGGTCATTCGCATTGCTATCGCCGTCATTTGGCTCCCTATAGACTATACATTAAAGCGGTTTTCAAATGACTGTCGAACGTACGCGATTCCGATTGCTACGCTTAGTGATTGGCTTAAAAATCTCCCACCAGTTTGTGAACCAATGAGAAGGAAAACCAAAACCAATCGCGACCTGCACGCGCGATTTTTCCCGCGCTTTGTGCAAGTTACATTGAATTGCTACGAATTTTTATTGGTTCATTGCGCTATTTGCACCTGCTGTGATTGGTCGGAGTAATTACAATTCAACCCCGGTAACTCGAACTTTGAAGGGAAAAGAAAAACTACATTCGAGTTAGCGGGGTTTCGAGTTATCGGGGTCGATTAAAATATTCAATCTTCCAGGTTATTATAAAATGTTGGAAGAGTTACGCGCGCTGTGATTGGTCGAATCGAGTTCATTATATCCCGACAAAGCACGCGCTCTACGTCACGCGCGTGCACTGTTGAGTTATAATGCACGCTGCCTACGTCACGAGCTCGTGCGCGAGCAAATAGGTATGAAAGCTCGCTTAAATCTCCGGGACATTTTATAAAAGAAATAAAAAACTTGTTCCTCGTACATTGTTGAGTTATATAACTCAACAATGCACTCGGCGCGTTTTTTATTCTTTAATAATTAATAGTTTATTAATTTGCAGCACTTCGGTGCAAATTAAATTTATTTCGCGAGAAACTAATACATTTTGTAACAACTGTAACGATTATGCATTCTTACGACAATGCAATACTGTGAAATACGGTAAATAAGTGTTAAATACGTGATCTGTTCCTTGCACCAATCTTTGTTCTGCTGTTGGAATTCGATCACCGCGGCGATAAGAAAAGCTAATGGGATATCTCAATGGGCATCCGTGGTGAGTCATAAGAACCAGAAATTCGAGTTATCGGGGTAATTTTTGATCAAGGGAAACGAAATTCAGTTCGAGTTAGTGGGGTTTTCAAGTTATCCGAGCTCGAGTTAACCGAGTAAAAATGACTGAAAAGTTGGGTCAAATCCAAAGGAATTGAAAAGTCATTTCGAGTTAGAGGGGTAGTTCGAGTTATCCGAGTTTGAGTCACAGGGCTTCCGACTGTACTTGGTTTCACGACACTCAGTTGGAAAGCGCCCTATATTGCCTGTATTGGTTGAATATCTTGAATATCTACTGATGGATATCATATGGAACTAAAGTCAATATCTCAGTCATCCAAATCAGTATTCCTACGTACCTTACTCAAGCGCTGTCGCTCCTGACCGGATGGAACAAAAACCAACCAAAACAACGCAACCGGCTAATCTTAATTAACGAAAAATTCCAGTGCAAACCAAGAACAGAGACTCACACGTAAAAAAACAAAATGTCTTACTTTAAGACGAATTGTGGTTTTAATGATGGAGATCAGCAGCAAGAACAATATTTTGTGAACCAAGCACACCAGTGAATCCAGTTTGCCAATCCCATCACTGTTTTCATTAACTCCTTTAAGCGGTTATGTTTCTCGTGAACAAGCTCCTCTAACAACAAAGTTATTAGAGACATTTTTATTGTTCAGAAGATCGTTATACCTTTCGGAGGCTTGACTGCTTGAAACTAAAGAAAAAATTTGCCAGGACCACCAGTTTTAAAAATTCATATTTCATCTGAACTGTGGATAGCTTAGCCTCCCACGCAGTCGTTTTTAGGGGAGTCGTATTTCACCTCCACCCCACAAACGCCTGCTTACCCGAGAGCAACATTCCTTTCCCGCAGCTTAGCCAATCACATTTTACCTACTGATTTCTGGAAAGTGACGTCAACCGCACAACAGGAAACAACGGACTCGAGCGGTTTGCGCTGTCTGCATGCTCTATATTCGAAATTTCACGTTTAAATCACTTTCAGTTATCTGCAATTCAGGAATTCAACAAACGGAGGAGCGACATATTTTTCAATTTGCCCACAGGATATTGGAAATCACTGACATCTAAGCTTTGCCACCGATCTTCAATAGCCGCTTCCTCAGTACACGGCGTAGTTGTTGAGATATCAATTCAGATATTTACGCAGCAATGGGGTTTCGGCTTGTGTTAGTCTCAGCGATTTAAAGGATGGACGCTCGGAAAACATAGAGAAGATAGCCTTTCCAGTTGTATTTGGAACTCCCATGTTCGGTAGAGAGAAAAAGTGGTGACAGACCAAACACGCTTCCATTTCTCGTGATTTCATTGATATAATAGTGCTGTCAGGCCAAACACGGACTCATTTGTCCTGATTTTACGCTTTTGAACTGTAGGCTTTTGAGTTTTGCTCTAACGATTATGTCTTTCCACTGAGTCTACATGAGATGTTGGATGGTTCTTTGTATATTTCCCTTTGTTTTCTTCAGACTATTGTAGGCATTGATAAGCAAGCTATATTGTGTGACAAAGGTCAAAAAGCCAACTTGTGACAGGAAGCACGTTTTATGACTGTGATTTGTTCGTGATTGGCTCGGACGCCTCGCATGTCAAACAATGGGAAAGGAATGTTGCTCTCGGGTAAGCAGGCGTTTGTGGGGTGGAGGTGAAATACGACTCCCCTAAAAACGACTGCGTGGGAGGCTATGGATAGCTGGAACTGTCTATTGCGTGAAGTTCGCTTTAGTCATGACTTGCACTCATTTAGGCGTGGTGTTGCGGAGTATCTGGGCCGGGTTGGTGATCTTTAGTCAGTTGATGGAATTACCAGGCCTAGATGATTTGTCAAACTGCGCCTGACAAATGGAAGCAATATTCTAACTCTCGAATTTTTTTATTGTTTGCAGCGACGAATTAGCGTCCGAGGCATTACATTCTTCATGGAAACCTATGGATACTAATCTGAACAGCAACATAATGAAGTTAGTCATTGAACCACCTAATCAGGATGTACAAAGTTCTAAGGGGGAGACCTGAACTTGCGAGACATACTTCTAGAACATTTGAAACTAAGTCTTCAGTACTTTCCAGAAATTGGGTTAAAGGTGTTAACTCCATCATCCAGTGCTCCACTTGTATAGTTAACAAATACATTCCATGTTGCCATGAGTCTGTTCAGTAATACATCACAGATGACGTCAAAATGTGGCAAGAACAAAAAAAGTGGCACACGAGACGATCCGAGCGTGTCACTGTTGTTCTTAACACATTTTGACGTCTTCTGTAATGTAACACTGAACAGACTCACGGTAACGTGGAATCTATTTATACCTGGATTTTTGAAAACAAGGTCGCAGGAAAGTTAGACTAAGCCTTGTTTATTTTAGTACTGAGGTGTGCTTCCCCCTTCTATTCTTCTTCGTCTTTGCTTGTGCTGGGGGGAGCGACGATGGCAATTAGCTGATTAGTAAGAGAAAGTTAACATTGAAAGTTAAAATAAGCTCTCCCCCCCTACCCTCCCCCTCCTCCCTTTTAACCCTCTTTATTTGGTCCCACTCTCTCTCTTTCTCAAGAAAATTTGCATGAATTTGAAATCTTAGCGTAGGCTTAGTTTCAAACGGAGTCAGTATATTTAGCTTTCCTGTTCACCTCCTAGAGCAAAGTTTTCCTTAGAGCATCATGAAGTTCAGTGAGGGAAAAATTCTAGCGAGATGCAGTGTCTGCCTCGTCTAATAACCTTCGTGCGTATTTATCTTGTCGGGGCTATGAAGTCGACTGTTGGGCGCAGTGAAGGTTATTGTAGAGCTTTGCTTTCGGAGGTAAGGAGTCTTTAGCCTCAAAACGTAGGTGTCAGGGTTGATTTGTAAGCGCACATGGTGAAATTGGACTTGACTTTTGAGCAGGCTAAAGAGTT
Source organism: Galaxea fascicularis (assembly GCA_948470475.1). Lineage (NCBI taxonomy): Eukaryota > Metazoa > Cnidaria > Anthozoa > Scleractinia > Euphylliidae > Galaxea > Galaxea fascicularis. Next base: position 13,804,814 of record OX419347.1, read on the forward strand.
AGTCTGAAATTGAGCAAGAAACAAGGGCTTGACGGAAGTTCGCTTGAAATCGTTTTTCAACATCCGGGACTTCAAGTAACTATCAGGCGACGACAAGATTTGCCTCGGTATTTCTGCGCGAAAACCGTAAGTTTTTCCAGTTTCTTGACTTTTTACCGCCCTTGCGGCTTTAGCGATTCTATGCTAATGATCTGATAAGTGATGTGATAATTTGAAGTGTCATAATGTGTGATTTCCGGCCTCAAATCTAGTCGTAACATTTGCCACATGTTTACGTAGATGTAATTTACCAAGAGCTTGCTGTTATTTGTGTTAGCCACCTGGGAATTCGGTATAAAACGTTGCTTGATTTCGTGCAAATCGATGCCTCTTTCCGACGGCAACTTTGCTCTCGGCAAGGCCGACGTTTCAAAGCAAGATTTGGGCAAAACTGACACTACTGCCCACACGATAGTTCAGGTCAGAGGTTACGTTGATTTCATGTCTAATTATATAGCAAATAGCCATGTTCTTTTTTTTTTCCTTTCGTCGACACTGTAATCTGGTAATGAGCAAAAAGTTAAGTGTCCTTGTTGAACAACGGAGGTAATAGCAAAGGAAGTTCTAAAAAGCCTCGAATTTTCGTCGACCTGGTTTTCATAAGGTCAGGTATATTTGTTTTATATAATAAAGAAACATTTTGTGTTTCGTTTGATGGCGCTCGATTGAGACTGCTAGTCTCTACAAAGAAACTTTACTTTTAAACACGTTTTTCTTCTTGCTTTTGGAATTTGTCCACAGCCTCGGCAAGACTTTTTTTCTACGTCTTCATTCGTCTTCGATGTCCTCTAACTTTTCAAAACTTTCCGCCATTTTAAAAAACCGCGGGAAAAAGTTTTTAATGAAGACGGCCATCTCTGCGTCTGTCCTCTGGTAGATCATAAGTGAGAACCAATCAAAATGCAGGCATGATGCAGCTTATTATATAACATTGTTTGGAAGGGGGAAATCGTAGCGCTGAACAAGCGTTCGAACAATAAAGGCATGGTTGTATTTTAATAATGGATACGGTACAGTGCGCATCGTGCAGTAAAGGAACTCTTTCCTCTTGTTCTTTAAAATACCTTTTTCTTACTTTTTCTTCGGGAATTCTTAAAATTGTATGGACTTAACTGGAATGCTAATTAAATTCTAAACACCAGGTTATAGCAGTACAGCATATTGTTACGGGGCTTTTCAGGCGTGAACGAGGCTTTAGTAGTTGAATCTGTTACGGAGCTTTAATAGTTGTTGCCACTTGGCTGTCATTTACAACTCTCTTTTCTTTCTCTTACTCTCTCCTACTTTTGTACAAACTTCGCTACTTATACATCGCGCGAAGCCACATGCTACGCAGTTATTGGTCAAAAGCAGGTTATATTCAATAGGCGGTAACCTTTCAGTTACCTCTGAAGGATTAGCGCCATTTCCATGTCACGTTTCCCTCTAGATTTAATGATTAACCGAACCTAGATCAAGGTAAACCAACCGAAGGATGTTTCAATACCCATCACTGCGCTTACTGGTCTTCTTTCGTTGACCTGTAACAGTTGTCGGAACGTGATGTCATTTCGGAACCGGATTACAAACGGTGAAAAGCTTATTGATACAGCGCGTTAGTTACAGTGTTTATGGTTCGTTGTAGAGCGAACTCAAGCAGTTCCACAGTTCTTGCTGGCCAATAGGCCAGGATAATTCTTATAAACCGATATACTTAGTTAAAGTGCTTAATTACAGGGTCAATGGTGTTATAGGAGATAACCAGGCCGTGGCGCTAGCATTACGTGCAACTCGTGGTTCCAGAACAGCCTAAGAAATAATTCAGCTTAAGAGAACAAGTTGTTTACGGCTTTTGGGGTAGAAATAATTAAGTTGGCCAGCTATTATGTCCAGCGCAAATCCAACAAAAGGGCACTGAGACTTTGGAACGCACGAAGCTTGTCGTGAGGGCTTTCCAAACTGAGCTAACAAACGTGTACTTTTGCACTACCATTTGGAATGAGACGCGTTGCTTAGAAACAGCCTGCTACATCACAAGTTGGCACGTTTCCTGTCTAAAGATCACGTTCTTGGAACCTTAAGCACGGTTACTTCATTAGACCTTAGTTTCAAACTTTAACTATCAAAACACTCGAATATAAAACACTCACTAGTATAAAATAAGCCAAATCATCGAAATTGATGGAAATATCAAAATATGTCAAAATGCATACTAACAAACGTCATGTCAACCCCGTTGTTTTTAAAAATATTGGTCAATTTTTTTTCCATGCCTTTTTAACCAGTGACGGTTTTTCGCACTAAAATTAGGGAGAAGCAAACGTTTTTACACTTGAAAACCGGCGACATCGTGCAAGAATACTAAGACTACTTTTTCCAACATTGATTTTAAGATCATTCATGTAATGTTTTTCTACGAGGTCGATGCACTTCCTGAGCCTTCAGCGAGGATATTTCTCTACGGCAGCTTTTACTGCGGCATTTATGGTTTGGAAATCACCTTGAAACCATTCTTTACCTCCTCCCTCACAAACTTGTTTGTCCTTCAAAGTTTGATGAGCGTCATTTTCAGCAAGATTCATCTTCGATACTTCATATGTCTGTTTTACAGTGAGCTTCCTCCAGTTCCCAGACTGCAGGTTTTGTAGCCTTTGGCTAAGAGTCATTCCATTCATCGACACACCAACTTTGAAATAGTTTGAGCTGGCTTCCTGAATGATGTAAATTAATCCAGGCCGGTTTAAGGGCACATCAACGTCATCGTATTCGCTCGCCATCTTTCTAGCGCACACGACAGATTTTTGGGTTGCTGTTAAGAAATGAAGGGGAAGAACATTGTAAAAATAAATGATAAACACAAGGAGGATTCTGAGAATGGAACAAATTATGGTTCATCATGAAAATGAAGCGCTTATAATGGTGTGTCTACCCATCTAAGAGGGTGCTAATGGGGTTACCTAATTATCAGTTAACTACTAATTTTTCGGCCAATTGTCAGTTAACTACTATTTTTTTGGCCAATTGTCAGTTAACTACTAATTTTCGTTTACTATTAACTTTCATTTTCTTACAGCGAAAAATATTGCATCATGACCCGATTTTCAGTTTCTTTACTTCAGCACGCCAATCAGTCTTGGGGGTCGGACTTTACTAAAACCAAGGTATAAATTGTCAATTTACGCAGCGGGACAGGTAAATGTCACGAAATAGCTTCGCCGCTAGGAAAAAACCTGTGTTGCTTTTATTGACAACAACAATCGTATTCAGTATATAACAGAATGTCATTTAACTGTTAACTTTTCATTTATCAGTTAACTACTAATTTTTGGGCCAAATATCAGTTAACTATTATTTTTTGGGCCAATTGTCATTTAACTGTTAATCCCATTAGCACCCTCATCTAAACGCGCATATGCTAAATACTACAACTACATTTCTGGCAGTTTCCCACCGACATGAAACAAATCAACTTTACGACATTTGTATGGACAACAGACAGAAATTCAAGACGAGTAGCTCTTAATAGCTTTATGGGAAATTCTGAAAAGAAAGTAACAAACAAGGAACTACAGGATTTCGCACTACATTCCGATCATATTTGGGGCGTGTCACAATCGACTCTGCTTATCCTAAAAGACCACAAAGAAATAACTGTGACAAATTAGAGACAGAGAGGAAAAAGAAAATACACAAACCGAATCGTACCTGAAGGGTAAAACCTCACTCGGTAGGCAAAGAAAGCATAAACTGACTTTTTATGACTGCGCTGAATACGCTCCGGAGAGTAGATTAAAAACTGTTCGAGAATTGAAACCTAATGCTCCTGATCACATGCAGATCATATGCTGATCACATGCTGATCACATGCTGATCACATGCTGATCACATGTTCGATCAACAGTTCAGGTAACCATACGGTATACGAATAATCACTGATCAATCACCGTTCCGGGCAATTTTTTTTTCTTACGCCCACTTCAAGATGGCTGCCACTTACCGTTGTCGACTGGTAACTAGTATCCAAGCACGATTTACTACTGGTATCTACTAGAAGAATTTGCTTTTGCTTCCGGTAACAATGTCTCACAAGTAAGGAAACTGTAGGCTAAAACTCGTTCAAATTGGCCTCTTTTTGCCCCAGTTTTGACTCTGAGATTCGATATAAGTGTCGATATTTTACGCGTTTACATTAAAAGTCTAGACAGATGGCTATGTGTAGAAGTCGAACCGTCAGCTGTTCTCTCGAGGGATAGCTTGACTTCGAGATTTTGTCTCAGGCGCTAGGGTATGAGGAGTTTCGCTCTATTATTGTTTGCAGCCCGACTTGCTATGTCAAAGAAGTTTCAAGGGTTCTTTTAGCTCGCTCGAAATGTGGGCGTAAAAAAGAAATCGCTCGAAAATTTACGTCCACTTCACGGCCGGTAACCGGCCAAAGTTTTAAAAACACTAAATGGCCGGCAGTCCGAGATTTTTCTAAAAATTGTCGAAACAAAGAATTCTGGGTAAACCAAACCATCGTATGATATGTCGATTAGGAAGTCAAGCGATCCTGAAGTGATTTTTAGATCTCAAGTCCAGCGCTTGCTTTATGCTGGGCTTATTGGACGAACCGTATTTCGTGACACTGACACTTTTCAGGTCGACTGCCGGCCAAGGTGTTAAAAACATTAAACGACCAGCACCAACATACCTCAACATATTGCCGATCTTAACATGCCCTTTTGAAGCTGACAGAGAGTAAATTTATTTGCGAGAAACGACCTTGAAGTCAAATGACGGTAGGCAGGGAAAAAATTGTGCCGCGCTTTTATACTCACCACTTTGTTCAGTTTCACACAAGTCAACACGGCCAGTGCAGTGCTTCTCAGCTGTAAATACACATTTTTCTTCAAAATTCCACGATAAATACGAATATTAAGGCGAAGATAGCAAACGTTTATCAGGAAACGATGATGTGACGGTCTCTGACATTGCAGCGACTACAAATGAGTCGCGAAGATGGACTTGCTGCATTAACTTCACCGCCTGATACACTTCGATCGATCACTTTGCTTTGTACGTGTTATTTCTCATGAATTCAAGCCTTGAAATCGTTTTTTCTTGTTGTACATCCGTTTATGCATTTTGAACCCCCTTTATTTTGCACTCTTGAGGAGACTCAATGACTATTTTACACCGGCGGCTTTCGATGGTCGACGTCATTTTGAATGTAGCTCTCTAAACTTGAAAATCAGCCTGATGTTTTCAAGTTTCGACTCAACCTCGTACCTCGAGTCTTCGTTCCTTACTACGCATGCTGGCTTGACGAAACGAGCGACTCTCGAAAGATCCGTTCGAGGGGCGGTTTTGATTGGTTGTTCAGAAACAATACCACGCACACGCCTTTGAAATTCTGTCGTTTTGAGGAGCTGCATAACAGCTTTGTTCTATACTAGGGCTTCCGGGTGAGCACAAATTAGTTGAAAGTTCTTCAGGTTTTCCAGTGGCTCAGATATGCAAACCCGTTCTCCGTCGTCGTCTTCCCCATCTAGAGCCACACGATCACCTTTAAGAATGCACGCTTTCAAACCACACTCTCTTAGCTTAGTCACCTGGTCCTTATTAGAGCATTTAGAGGTGATACAACCAATACAATCGAGTTAGTTTCTGTCGGTCTGAAGCCAGATTCCACGAAATCTGCGAAGGGTGCCATAAGTTGATAAACTATAAACGACTTGCCGAAACCGGTTGGCAGCACGGCCAGGGTATCCTTTTTCTCCACAATAACAGTCTTTAGGATCTGCATTTGTTCCTCTTTGAGCGTTACATTTTCTCTTCCGATTACTTGTAAAGCGAAATTTACACCTTGTCGCTTCTACACGTACATCAGAGTCCAACGACAAGGAAGTCGGCGAACTCGCCATGTTTATTTTTTTGGGTTGCAGACTGACCAAAGCTACAGGCATGCGCAATTCAACCGGAAGTCCGGTATTTTCGGACTTCAAATGGGGTCGTTCGTTCCCGACCGCTGGTTAAAGGGAACGAAGACGCTGGGTACGAGGGTGGTTTGGACTCCAAAAGCTAGCGCATGCGCGACGATAACAGTGCCCCTTAAATCTAAGTCATTTTGTAGAGTAGAGAATTTAATGCACTGTGTTTACTAACTATAAAATAAATAAACCATTCGAAAGATAGGAAAATTCCAGCCGCACTTGAAAACACTATTATCCAGACTTTGCACATTATGCCTGCCTTATAAAAAAAATTTAACAACAAATAATGGCATATGTGACAATCTCAAGTCTGCAAGTCTGCAGTCTCGTTTGTTGCACACCGGTGTAAGCCAATCATTACAAAGTGACCGTTGGTAGTTAGTGTTTAGATAAATGCGAGATTTACGTCTGTGTAACTCAGAATCAATCAGCCTGGTGGACTTTTAGACAACGCATAGTGGGCTCTATAAACAGATCAAGTCTGATATATCGTTGCGGATTTCACAAGATTCACATTTGCCGGCTTCCACTTTTTATGAGGTTCGTTGGTTGGAATAAAGGCCATTTCTTGTTTTTGAATTGTTTATAAATTTCGACGGGTCAGTAAATCCCGAAGTTTAGTCGCAGTCGCTTCAAAATATAATTGCTTGTTTCGGTGACATTGACTTTGTTGCCACCGCCAAGTTAAATTTAGGATTGAATTTCATTGGCTTTGAAAACTGCGAAGTCGAAATTCTTTGTTAACGAATCTGTCTCTGATTGGTTAAAAAAGCTTGGGTGGCCCCGGTAGAAGTCGTCATGCACTGTAATAGTCTGTTGATTTTCAGCACTTCGGTATACAATACAGTGCAAATTAATCTTATTTCACAAGAAACTAATACATTTAGGGCGCGTTTTTTTATCGACAGTTCTGGGATAAGAATGGTTGGTACGGAATGCTTGGATTTTCATTCGCAGCATTCTGTTCATTCTGCCCCAGGGAACAGAATGGATCGAATAGCGTTCTATCCATTCCGGAATAGGAATGCGGAATAGAAAAACGCGCGCATTTTCCATTCTGGCCATTCTCATTCCAGAATTGTGAATAAAAAAAACGCGCCCTTAGTAACAACTGTAACGATTATGCATTCTTACGACAATGCAATACTATGAAGGTAACTTAGGGCGCGTTTTTTTATCCACAGTTCTGGAATAAGAATGGTTGGTACGGAATGCTTGGATTTTCATTCGCAGCATTCTTTTCATTCTGCCCCAGGGAGCCTCAATTTATGTTCCCTTTTGCGTCAAATACGTGATCTGTTCGTTGCACTAATTAAAATCAAATTGCTCGAGTCTTTGTTCCAGTGTAAGAATTCGATCACTCGATAAGGAAAGCTAATGGGATATCTCAATGGGCATCCGTGGCGAGTTATAAGAACCAGAAATTCGAGTTACCGAGATAAATTTTGATCAAGGGAAACGAAATTTAGTTCGAGTTAGTGGGGTTTTCGAGTTATCCGAGTTCAAGTTAACCGAGTAAAAATGACTGAAAAGTTGGGTCAAATCCAAAGGAATTGAAACTCATTTCGAGTTAGCGGGGTGGTTCGAGTTATCCGAGTTCGAGTTACCGGGGTTCCGACTGTGCTTGGTTTCACGACACTCAGTTGGAAAGCGCCCAATATTGTCTGTATTTGTTGAATATCTGGAATATCTACTGATGGATATCATATGGAACTAAAGTCAATATCTCAGTCATCCAAATCAGTATTCCTACGTACCTTACTCAAGCGCTGTCGCTCCTGACTGAATGGAACAAAAACCAACCAAAACAACGAAACAAGCTAATCCCATCATTTTCATGGACTCCTTTAAGCGGTTATGTTTCTAATGAAGAAACTCCTCTTATAACAAAGTTATTAGAGACATTTTTATTGTTCAGACGATCGTTATACCTTTCGGAGACTTGACTGCTTGAAACTAAAGAAAACCTTTGCTAGGACCACCAGTTTTAAAAATTCATATTTTGACGGAACTGTGCATAGCTGGAACTGTCTCACAAGATTATTTATCATCCAATCAATGTCAAATACTTCAGAATCCAAACTATCCGTGACCTGGTTAACTACCCCTTACAAAAAGCCTTTCAATATCAACAATATAACCGATTACACACTCTCTAAAGGAAGCTGATTGAATTCGAGCAGCCATGTTGAAATCAGGCCCCACGAGAGATGGCGAAGGCACCAGGCTGGAATAAATTTAGTTTGAGCGGGCATAAAGTGAACAACAGGCCCAGGGGCGTTCACGTGGGATGCGTTGATGGTGGCCCTGTATTCTGTAATTGCTCCGAAGTGCGTGTTGGTAACGCATTTATTTTTCTTGATTTTCTTTTGAGCTTGAATAAAGTCATTTTGATGTCTTGCATTTCGCATATTTGTGGAGAGTAGCTGTTACGATTCTCGGTGTTTCGATTTAGGCTCATTTTTATCGTCGAGTGACTGTCGTAATATTCTTCACAACCTTCAGTGAGCCCAGATGAAGGTTTCCAACTGGCTGTTTACCATTTATTATGTGTGCTTCTTTGTTAAGGATTATGTAGGAATTAAGGCTTCCATACCGTCGAAGCAGGAGGTATTCAGTCCTTAGCAAATATTTTCCACGTATCTATAAGCGTAAATAGTGAAACGAGCATCGATTACAAACCTTCTATCACTAGCGCTTTCTATATTCTGGATACGCCAAGTCAGTATGGATATCACAAAACATAACCACAACAGTGATGATCGACAAAAAAGTTGCGCACAGCGCTTTTAATTTCGCGACGCTTTTCGACTGGAAACCAGCAAATATCGCAGTATTTTGACTCGATTTGTGAATTCAATGAGTGTCATAGTGTGTGAACGTTCCTTCAGTTTAGACAAAGTCGGTTTGACATCGACACGCTGGCCAAGTGAACTCCACTCAATAAGCTTTGTATTTAAAATTCACGGTTGATCTTGTTCATGGCTCGATTACGGAATTATTAACGGTTCATTAGTACGCACTGAAAACCAAACTACATAAAAAAAAATCTCCGTTAACACGCTAGTTCGATCAGTCAACTCGTTGGTTATAAATCGCTGAATAGTGCAATCACTGACTTCACAAAACCAAAGTAAACACACAGTGCAATTTATTCAAGGCACTACACAAAACCAAAGCAAAAAATAGGCAGTCTATGACTGCATGTGGCTCAGGCTGAAAAAAAAAACCAAAAGGGTATTGTGTTTTGAAAAAATAAATTGGGTAACAAATAGAGTTTATTTCTGACAATGAATGTACCTAATCTGTGAAATTGATATTTTTCCAGTATTGCGCAATATAGATGGTTACGCTTCACTCACTCAATGCCATGACATAGTGTCGAAAGCCTTCCCAGAAGGCCTTTCGCCACAATAAATGGAAAAAATCAATCCCCGTTCAATATTTGAGAGGAATCTTACCGTCGGCGTCCCCAATCTGAATGTTCAAGCGTTTCGCTTAAGGTGGTCTTCTACTCTAGAAAATGTATGAAAATCTTAGTTTTTTTGCTAAAAGGGAGAGGGGGGTGGGGTACCTTTAAACTCTTCTTTCTCCAAGGGTTTTGGTGGGGAGACTGGGAATGGTGTTTGTGTACATTGTCATGTGGCATAGGGTCACGTGACTACACTCGGTGCATTTGAATTCGCTTTCTGATCGACAAGATCGTCTGCAGAATTACCTTGAAAGTGAGTCCAAATTGCCTTAATTTGCTGTGTTTTGGGTTATTTGCTGGTGCCGGAGCTCATCATCAAGAACTGAGAAGGCTTAAACCTTGCCAATTTCAAAGAACTGTTTATTGGCACTGTGAATGTGACAAACTTTGTTCAAATGCTCGATTCGAGCTGCTGGCAGTTAACTCTTCCTGTTTACTTCAGAAAACGGTTTTCCTCATTCTGACAATGATGGTTGTTTTAACACTTTGTAAGTAAGTTCATCAATACGCTTTTGTCTATTCTTCAGTTCAAAATATTTACAAGTGAAAGCCGACACAAGCCTTCGCAGTTCTCAGAATGATGTTGTCAGTTATGTTCTGTACAACGTTCCGATCATGCCAAATGTTTCGCCGACAACATGAAACCTTTCATGTTATTCGGCGGAGCTCCACTCCAAAGTAGAAAATGGTCCAAAGAAACGAACTTGCCTGTGTTCTGAAATACATCTTTGCTTTTCGTTCGAATGACAACAGCCAGTATTGAGATTATATGCGGAGAAACGGGTACAAAACATGCCAGGTATGCTTGTAAGTCATTGTTTCGAGCTGTGCTTCAATTTTTATATATGGACAAAGATTTCAACCTATTCCTTTATCTTGCAAGTTTGCTGCTGGAGTACTTTCTATTTCAGACAAACTACATCAATGAATTATGTCCTAACGGAACATATTTGTACACAAAGCTTCTAGAAAGTTTATTAAAGCAAGTTCAGGTTGTGTTTCAGTCAGCGCCCCATGAGGTATTCTTTTGAAGTGGCACTCTTAAGCAACCGACACTCCAATATCCTCACAATTGTCTTATTTCAGAAAACCTTACATTAAACTATCGAGGCCTTTAAATAATTCGAGTCCTCTAATACAGATTCCAATTGAAAAGCTGGCGCAAAACGTTTGTAAAGTAACTTCATTATAACTGACCTTTGGTTACTATTCAAAACCTCTACAGTGTAAGCGAGTTCAATATGAACCTCAGTGCTCAGCTACTTTAAGCGAAATTTTCCGGTATAAGCCCTAGTCAGCAGGTCCGGCATCAACGACCCTCACGGGCATTAAGTCCAGCAAGTATTTCGCAAACTTTGCTTGCTTAGCAGCACTTAATGTCCTGCTATTATCATGGATTCTTAAGTCTTCAAGCAAACATTCACTGGCGATTGACTAGATTCACTGAAAAGACGAGCACTGATTCTAAACCGCTTAGAATGTCAGTACAAAACTCACACAAAATCATTTCTTGTCCTTTACGTTTGGTCCGCACAAAATGTCAATTATATTCCGGTTTTCGAAAAAGAACACAATAGTTTAAAAGTTGCGCAATTCTTTTCTTGCTTCCTCGATCATTCGTTTTTCTCTGGTTAGTTTGGTGTGACGATTCTAAGAACTTTTCATTCCTTTGTCGTTTCAACGGAACTCAGTGCCATTCACTCGCAACTCTTGGTAGTGAAAATCAGTGATTCACTGGCATCACGACTCTCAAATTAGCACACTAAACTTGTAATGACTGACCTTTTTAACTTACAACTGACCCGCTGGCTAAGTGATCGACTCTCTTAAGATGTCTTTACGGCACAACCGTTTAATCACAATATTTCACTCTTAAGAAACTTTAAAATGTTTCCAGTAACGTTGGCTTACCTCTCTTGTCACTGCTGTTTTCGTCGATTCCGAACACGCTAAAGAGCGAACTTCATGTGATTTAAGCCAATACGAAAGGAGGTTCCTTTTATGTGAACAGTAGAGCAAGGACAAACCAATCAAACTGAATTAACGAGACAGTAAATGAATGCATGCAGTGACGTACAGGATGTTGATGTTTTGTTTTATCATGTCTATATCCATGCGACTGATACACCATCAAAAGTGTCCTTCGTTTCTCTTTTCACTTTGTTTCACCAGCCTGCCCTCTAATTGAATGGGTATGACAACCACCTACTATTTTCATAAGAAAAACTGAGTGAAGCTCTACATTTCCCATTAACCATCAAGACTGGAGGCCAAAGCAAATTTTCTCTGCTTGAGTTAACTCTTCCTGTTTACTTCAGAAAACGGTTTTCATTCTTCCGGCAATGATGGTTGTGTTTTAACACTTTGTAAGTAAGTTCATCAATACATATATCTTATTA
>OX419347.1:13824174-13839174 GCA_948470475.1 Galaxea fascicularis
CGGGTGTGTCTATTAGGTAGATTTGTTAGCTTTGCGTTTAATACCTTGGCTGTCCTAAGATACGGGAAATAGCTGCAACAAATGCCCTTTAGAACCTATAGAATCTGGAACATTTCTTTTCCGCTATGTTTCGAGTATGTTGCAAATTGCTTCATCATTTATTGTTGTGTCCACGAAAGGAGAACGTAAGTAATCTAACTTTTTCCCGCATATTTTAATGCCCCTCAAGTTATGTGGGGTTGTGGACGCCCTGTTGGTAGGGCGGTCACCAATCACCTCGAACTCTTCCCTTGAAACTGTTTTGTCATTTTCGCCGTTGGAAAGTGCTGAAAATATTCTTACTTTGGATCTCTTGAGCACATTTAACTGACTCATAAAGTGAAATACTTTCTTTACAGACATGTTGTTTGTTGAAAGGTTCTATTAACCCCGTCTCGATCACTAGGAATATGCATAGAGTCCCTTGGAAATGTTTTGTTACTTGCGGCCTCGGCAAGCGGTGAAAAAATTTCGACTTTGGACCTCTTCAGGACAATTAACTGATGCAAACGGCAAAATACTTTCTCTACAGCCAACATTTTCGTTCAAAGCATCTATGAAGCTCCGAACACGGCGAATTCCCCGTACGAACATGTCATCATATTTATTGTTATCGCAGCATCCGGCATGACAAGCGGTGAAAAATTATTATACGTTAGGTTCTCTTCACCCCAATACGACCAGTTTTTAAGTGGCTTGTTTGCGATATGTGGATTAAAGAACGAGGTATATTACATGTTGGTGTTCTTGTTTTCATTCATTCGTTAAATAAAGAGGTCATTTTTCGCAATTTTCGCAAAAATCACAGGTTCTTCACAACTGGCTTTAGACCGATCATTAACATGACAAAGCAGAACAGCGAAAAATCGCAAGTAACGCGAAAAATCGTCAACCTTCCGCAGGCAGGAAAGGCTCAACGATCATAGGACCATTTTTACTCAATAAATGTCTCCATTTAAAGCAAAGTGATGACCTGGAACATGATAAATGGCTCAGTACGTCATAATGAGATGATAACGTCTGTTGTTCTCACCTGCCCATATAAAGCAGAAAAGAGCCCCACATGCCTCCGTCTAGGTATGTGCATGTATTAGGTTTGCCATACGTTGTTCTTCCGCTCTGTTGAGAAAGTGCAAAGTAGAATTTTTTTTCGCCGAAATTGACAGCAACTTCGCCCTACGAATCTCAAAGATATGGCGCAAGCGATTCTTTCTGCGCTGGACTAGCAAGCTGGTGCGGCGATTATGGCAAACCCAGACAAGCTGGCTAAAGTTTCAGGCGCAGTGGCCGCCCTCGATGCCACAAGATGGGATTGGTTTGGTCTCGCTGCTAATGGAGGATCAAGACGGGACGAAATGAGTATCTGCAACGGAACGAAGCACAGTATTGAACTAGTAAAATGGTACGTTTATGGAGGCAAAGTTAAGGTTCCTCCTGAGCCATACATTCAGCCCATGAAACAAGATGATTGTCTGTTTCATAAAACTGGTAGCTGGGCTGCTACTGGATCAAGCGGCATTGTTACATACCGACTTCATCATAAAACCAATTTGCACATACTGTGGGACTGCCCTTTCAACTTTGATCATTAAGACAACTACATTGGCTTGATGCTAGCCTCAAGAAAAGACCGCTTCATTCCAGACAAAAACCTATTCCAGAATATGGAGCAGTACTCGCACACAATGGCAATAACACCTAAGGATGGGAGCAGCTACGACCTTGTTTGCTGCGGACCAAGCAGAGGAGGTTCCATCGAAGCTGGTGGGAAGGGTCCCTGGGGACACAGAAGGCCCTGCAAGGTACAGGACAAGCACCACAAAGTAGCTGCAACAATGGGTGATCGCCACGCAACCTGCAGCAAAATTACGATCTTGGAAGTTTCTTAACGGGGCCCAAGAGACGGAGTCGCCGTTCGAACATAACTAGAAATTATGATAGCTTCAATGAAGATAGTTACTTTTTTGATCAATGAGAACTACGAAGTGGTGGGTTTTCTCAGTAGCCAGGTCTTAAAGTTCAACATATGCATATGTTGAATCACTCTTTGCTGTAGACTACGTTTAATTTGTTATTTGGAATTAAACAGATCACTGCCTTATCAGAGTAAGGTGGTATGGTCGAGTAAATCATTAGTTCATACTTCGTATCTAACAATTCGATGCACATTTGTAAACACACATTCTTGTGATCTTCTCGTAACTCCTTCTATTTCATTTGTTTAGTCTTAAATTACTGAGGCGAAAGGGAAAAGGAACGCCACTGCTCTGACGAGGCATACCGGCAATACATAACCACGTTGGCGGCGTCCTTTTGCTATCACCTCTTTGCATCGGATGATTCGCTTTAATTGCTTTTGGTTTTCCATTCACTTTGAAATAATTATCCGCTGTTTTGTGTGGAAACGAATAAGGAAAACGGTACGATTCATTAGGATCATTAAACAGCCAAAAGGAAATTTTCTTGCTGAGGGTCAAATGCATAACGCAACTGGTATGATTTGATCTCTTTTGACCAAAGATCGGATTGTTTTCGTTACGTTTAATTTCCTACATTGATATTTTTGGGAATTATATATTTATTGTAAGGGAATAAGGGGTAGAATAAGTACGTCTTAGCTTAATTTCGTGAGGCTTATGACTCAGACTCATCACTCGCACGCAAGGACTTTCCATTAGCAACTATGTTGTCGCCTTCATAGATAAAACGAACCACCGGCTGTTGGTTCTCAGGACAAACGAAAGCCGACCCTGAACACGATGTACAGGAGGAGTCCTTACACTAATTATTATATTCGCTACACAAGATAAGGGACAAATAGTAGCGGTTTTAACTTACAGCGAAGAAAAGTAGAGTTTTAGAACAAGCCCTGTGACCTAAAGAAATGGTTGCCTTAGTAATCTCAGCTTGCTGGAAAACTCCTTATTCTTTCAAAGGTGTTTCCCGCCGTAACTTAAGAAATAAGAAATTTCCAAAACGAACCTTGTTTATTTTGGGCGCACGACCGCTCACACCTTCAGACCAGAACTCGCATACTAATCGGTTTTGCTAGCCTCATTAAGATCTAGTCAAGTCAAGTCATTTTTATTTAACTTACACAGCATATTATATACATAAAGTTAGAATGATTTTACAATATTGTTTAGCAAAAAAATAGAAGAAGAAGGGAAAAATAAATTTACGGTGTAGAGTTTGGGACACCTAAATAGTTAGTAAACTAATCGAGTAGGCGCCCGAAATTAATTACATCATGAGCAAAAGGAAATAGAGTTAATAACATTTTTTTTTGTAAAAAAGTATTACTTCGTGTATTAACATTATTGAATATATTAACGTAAATTACTTAAGAATCAAATCAACAAGAATATGAATCTACAAAGACATCCAGTCACTTTCAAACAGATACAACATTATAATTATGTACAAATTTAAGTTAAGTAGTTATCAGTATCCTTGTTATACCTGTCAATCATAGAGTTCTCAACATTTTGACGGAATCTGGAAAAAGGAGTAATCTGCTTTACACCAAGAGGCAGTGAATTCCAAAGTTTGGCACCAGAAAAACAAAGAGAACGAAGACCATATTGTGTGGTCTGGACTTGGTTAACAAACAGGTTATCATTATTTGATTGACGTGTATAATATGAATGAACAGAGGGTATTGACTTGAAGTAATCAGCAAAACAAGATGGAGTTAATTTTTGAAACCACTGATAAACAAAAGAAAGAAGTCTACATGGATTATATCACAAAATTTTAAAATATTTAGGGATTTGAGCAAGGGTTCTGAATGTGATACGGGTTCAGAAAATGTCGTAATCCTGACTAAACGCTTTTGCAGAGTAGTCAAAGGTTTTAGGTAGGCTGGGTATGTTAGACCCCAAACATGGATACCATAAGTAAAAAAGGATAAATTAGAGAATTATAAAGCATTATTTTTTAATACATCAATATTAGCTCAGCCACGCATCCTAACACCTTTTGAGTTCTTTGTTCTCAGTTGAGACCTTAACAGCTAAATTTCATTTACCTTTTCAACCTTAAACTGGAATCCGGCTGTTTCGGCAGAATCTTAGTAAAATTTGATTACTTTCGGACTTGCGATTTGAATCCTGGTATCAGAATTCAGCCTTGGTGATATTTTCAGTTTTACAAACTTTTGCACGAATAATTGAACTCAGCCAAATTCAATTCTTTTGACTTTCCGACTTTTAGCACATGGAAACACCTACCTTCTGCATATGAATGATATTTATCTTTGGAAAAAACCAATGAACTTAATTGCTTAACATAAATAGACCTTGCTCTGTAAGTTTAGACGATCTTGTCTCTCACTCTGCACACTACTCCAGTCGACTCCAGACTGACTCTAATCACACTTGTACTATCGCTCTCGACAAAGCCACTTGCTGAAGAATAAAGCCGTTAAAGATCAATTCCTGCTGTTTGCGTGGTGAAGTAAAATCTGTCCCGTAACACATTGATTGACAATGAAAGTGTATGTCGAGTTTCTTTGATCACTCGCTAAGTAAATTTGATTTGATAAAGAAAGATATATGACTGGCAACCACGGCTTCTCCAGAACGTTTACCAAGAGACAAAATCAGCGAGGTTGGCCCGTAGTTACACACGAGACTGACTGGTGCTGTCATGGCGAAAACTCACATGCATTTTCTTAACCCTATTAAAAGCAAATCTCATTCTACATTTCTCACCCCATATGGTGGCACAATGAGATTTATTCTGCGCCATGACTTCATCAGTCTATCTCCTTTTCAAATAAATTCCAATTCTGCTTTTTCACCCCCTTCTCGTGGCACAATGGAATTTCCATCGAGACATGATCTCTCCAGTCTTAATTCCAAGCAAAATGCCATCTAAGGCTCTCAAAAAGCACTTCATAACCCATTGATTGACTGGAAATAAAACCACTTCATTCTATTTTTTAAATCCCTGTGCAATAGCTCATCGAGAAAACAAGATAGCATCAGTATACCTCAATCTTCAATTGTACAGGGTTCAAAGTCTTGAATTACAAATCGCCAAATCACAACTTTAGAAAAAGCTATCAAGATTTCCGCTTTTGCCATGTAGTGTTGTCCACAATCAGACCAGTATATCGTCTTTGCCTCGCCAGATTTCATGGCGTTGTGGGTGTCTTGGCCTCGGGTGAACTCGCTGCTAGTTTTTTCTTCGACATTTATTTCTTTCCTGTTCCAGACACCCATGAATTCTTGCAACGACAGGGCAAACTCGATTACCCTTGCACCTTCTACAGGAGGTTCTGTCTCTGAATTCAGGGTTGCCTTCAAGTAAATGGTGACATAACCACCAGTAGAAAAGATAGGCGTAACGAGGTTCCTTTGGTGTAGAACAGAACCAATGGGCGAAGCAAAGTAGCTGAAGACCATTTGGTGCGATGAATGGGGTTCAATATCTTGGGTAAACTTGAGGTTAGTACCCTTGAACGAACCAACCGTGCCCGATACAACCTTCATAGGAAAGTCAGTCTCGTTAACAAACTGAACCCAAAATTTCGACCCGAATATCGACATCACCATCCATCTGAAAAGGTTTCCAGGAGGTATTTGATGCCGCTCATCCAACTTCAACGTCACCGACTGGCGAAACACCTTTTCTGCAGCGGATTCAACTTTCGCCAACTCGGGCATTCGGGGCATGTTTAAGCTGCTTCTTACCGCTTCCACCAAAATTTTATGCTGGAATTTTCGGCTTAAAACAAGGATCTTTGTCAGTTTGCCACCTTCATACGGAAGTCTTCCAAGAAACGTTAAATACTTTTCATCTGAGAGAAATGCAAGCTTCTGTACTGCATCTTCTTTCTGGCAACGGATTTTCCGATCCACTACTTCTTCATCTTTCTTATATTTGCCACCCATTTCCGAAAACTTTCCTTTTACGGCCATCAGCAGCGCCATAAAACAGCTGTACGCTTGGCAGTAAGTCATCACGGCAGTCACAAAGTCTGCGACGTCAGGATCTTTTGATAGGGACGCCTTGTCGTACTTAAATGGTACTGGTGACTCAAATCTGTTGGAAAGTTCACCCATAAATTGAACGTAATCATTCCACAAGCTTGGGTCGTCCAGCTGCTCGCCTGGTTTCATTGTACGTAGCTGGTCTACCTGGTCCGTCACGCGTCGTCGGAGGCCGTCATATTTTTGGTCTTGCAGCTTTTTGTTGAAATTGACAAGCTCGCCATGGACAACTTTTGCCAGTAGTTCCACTACACTTGGCTGTTTTGGTTTCTGGTGAGTAAGAATCGTGCTAATGACGCTACAAAGGGCTTTAATAGCGGGTCCTTCAGGGAGATTTTGCAACACTGCAAGGCTTGATATAATGTCTAAAACTCCTCTCGCAACGTCCACTTCACGGCTACTATTGAATTTCTCAGAGGCATTTACAGTGGCTTCAATAAGTTTGCCCAAATTTTCAAATGGGATTTGGTCTGCTTTGTCCTTGCTTTTCTTCTTCTGTTCATTTACCCATTCTTTTACTCCAGTGAGCATATCTTGGTGACGAGAGACATCTGCAGATATCAGTTTTTCCAACTTTTTAAGCTTCTCCTCGATTGCATCAAACTGGCAATATTTCGAACAGGACGGGGTCTGGTGGTCTTCGTTGTAACATGTAGTCTTTTTCAATTGAAGAACACTACATGAAAAGAAGAAAAACAATGTCTGAATCGTCATCATCAGTCACTATCATCTGAATCATCTGTCACTATACCAAGGTGGCTACTAAAAAAATCTGGTCTCTATCTCTTTCATCGACCTCTGGTCTTAAGCAAGTGAGGCTATGTTCACACGGGACCGGTTCCAAATCAAGCCGGATAGGCGTTTTGTTCACACGGGACCTGCTAACCGTACGGTCAATCCCTTCACAATCAGGTCCGATTTCTGGACCTCCAAAAAAGCAGGTCCAGTTTTAGAACTGTTTTGGTTCCAAACGGATCTGTAACCGTGTATACACCTGGAGCGGTTCCTTTCGGTACTAGCAGCGCGATTTAGGTTAACCTTGGCCCCATTTTGAAAGCTTCATCTACGCGTTAACTGCTAGAAACAGTTCCTTTCCTCACTTCGATCTAGTACCGGACCATAACATACCGGTCCCGTGTTAACTTAGCCTGAGTCGGCGTCGGATGTTAATTGCGCTGAGTCATCACTTAATTTAGCCCCGCAGAGAAAACCACAAAAAGCCATTTTCCCCCCTTTAAAATGGATCCCTTTCGCACCGTTTAGTCCTTGCCGATCGATGGTGGTTAATGAAAGGCTATACTAAAGGCCTGAAAAAGAACTGGAAAGTGGAGAAAACTGAAAGCGAACCAAGCTGCATCAGGATTGGTGATACCACCGAGACATGGGTAGTTTGAACTCTTTTCAACTCCTGCATTTTATCGCCGGCTCGCATGAGTCTTGGAAACCGTTTTCCTCCACGTTTTGATACAGATTAAGTGTTCATTACTATTTATATCAAAGCTTCTCTCATTGTGCTACCGACATACATGGGTAATAATCAACCAAACGTTCCTGTAGCTGTCTACAGCCATGTAAGCTTCGTCTGAAAGCGAAAGTACTACATACTATATTTTAATTCAGCCTAAAGCTCTCTCTGCAAGTATAAGACCGTATATTTTACTCCAATTTCAAGGACTTACCTTTCACCTTCTTTATCCATTCCTTTGTCATAAAATCAGCAGCACTTTTAAGCGTTCCAAGGCTGGAAAGCGAGAGAATCTGCAGTGTTTACACGTCACCAAAACATAATATACTTCCGGGTCAATTCCCTGAGCCTCACCTTGACGATGACCGTCAAAGACTGGAAATAGGGAACCTGCCATTACGCCTATTGTGTAAGCATCACTAAAATGTACTTCATACATCTTAGCAACAACGATCGCAGCGTACATAAAACTACATTTTGTTTCAACTCTCAGATATACTTAAGAACTTAGAATTGTTATCGATAATGGATACAACACCTATAATCGTCTTACATTTATCTTCAAGAAATGTCGTCGAGCTGGAGTAAAAACCCTCAAAATGGCTGGCTGGGCACCGTTTGGAAGAGACGACCAACCTCTGCTTGAAGTAAAAATTATCGGTGGAAAGCGAGTCGAAGTCGCCGTTGATAAATATGGTAAGCCGTTAAATCAGACAAAGATCAGCAATCTGCCAGGATCGAACATTCAAGGTGAACAGCATGGTCGGAGCTCTTCAGTTTTGTCGTCTGTAAGTTCTGCAAAATCTTCTGGGATATCTGCTCCCCCATGGATAAACAGAGAGGATACGCCACCAAGAAAGATTTTAAAGTCACTGGAAAATCCAGATGATCGTCATGCTAACTCTCTGGAAAGCATAGGAAGGTTTTCCTCACCGAATTCGTCCCCGGTTTTGCCACCAATAAAAAAAGATTCGGCAGCTGATGCAGGCAAAACGAAAGGTGTAGCTTCAAGGCTCGGCGCAGTTCTACAAGGGTTTGATACTTTGAAACTGAGGGATGCTTACCTTAACTTCGCAGGGTTTGATTCTACTCTATCTGGGTTTGTTTCTGCAGATCAGATCGAGAGGGAATTTTCAAGACTACAAATTCCTGTCAAAGGAGAACTTTTGAAGGAATTGCTAGCTTTGTTTATGTCTGCTCACAGACCAAATTGGGTGAACTATGAACAGCTGTTAAAATTTCTTAGCAATGCAGTTCAACCAGCTGTTACGAGGGAATTTCTTATCCCACAGCTTGACTTATCGTCTATCCCAGGTGACCGCCTTCAGCAAAAAAAGTCTAAAAGCTCTCCAAGGGACACCAACTTACCATTAAAACCAAATCAAGTGTCACCAAGAGGTGATGAAATGCAGAAAGGTAGACAAAGTGCCATAGCCATGAAAAAGGCATTTCAGGACAAGCAAGATACAGAAATCTTGTTACAAATGGAGCAGATACTAAAAGAAGTTCATCACGCCGAGGGACTTCTTCAAGCTTTGAATAGAACTTTACAAGAACAAGATGTAACAGGGGCAGAATTTATATCTTCTGAAAAGGTATAAATTTGGGTCAATTTTCCACAAGGTCAAATTGTGTAAGAGTGTCTACAATGAGTTGCAAAAATACTTGAGACAATGTATGCCATTTGCCTTCAATGCGGTTTCTATGATCTTCCACTTTCCCTCCCCCTCCCCCTCTTATCAAAGTTGCTAACAGTGCAACACCATGCTTGAAACTTTGAGGAACAACTTTGAAAGGGGGAGAGGGAGGGGTTGTGTGTTATATCTCACAGATTTCTTAGCAGCAGCATTTTAGAGAAAGAAAAGATGTTTTTGATTGCGAATGTCTCAACAATTTTACAACTGATTGTAGCATTTTATTTCGCCCTACTTTGTCACAACTTGATCACTGACATGCCCAGGTTTTAATACTTTCAACCCTAAGAGTGATCGGCTTCAAATTTCTCCTTATAATATCAATGCTTTATAAAATAGAGTGGTCACGAGAATTAAGGATCACACAAAATGAATTTGCTTGATATTTTAACATTCTCCTTACTACTTCTATAGGAAATGTGTAGTGGCAGCAAATGAGAATTTAAATTTTGATCATAGGGTTCAAAGTGATGAGAAATTGTATGGGAAATGATTGATGAAAAAAAAACTGGAATAATCTGTATATTTATTTTGCCATGAATATCTCAATTAGCCCTTTAATTAGAAATGTATGAAGAATACTTAAAGTTTTTGCATTGAGATTTATAGAAACATGGTCACAAACTTGTCCCTCGCTGAATGACTGGTAATAATTAGTTGCTTTATTGAAAGCATTATTTATTAAGAACAAGTTTTTCTTTTCTTCAGCTGAAGAAGATCTGCTTACAGCATCATGTTCCTTTCAACAACTCTTTGCTGGACAAGATCATTAACCGACTTGACAAATACAACTCTGGCAAAGTAAGGTAAATGATGTAATGTTTGAAAAATGAGCAGCAGTGTTTTATCAGGTTTAATAATAATAATAATAATAATAATAATAATAATAATAATAGTAATAATAATACTCTCAGAACTGCCCTTCTTTGCCCAATCTCATACCAGACGGATGATCTGACTCAAGTATAAACTCAGCAAATGTCATTGTGCTCTTTGTCAAACTTCAGATGGTTAGAATTTCTGTCCTTTGTTGAGCGAGCCCAACCTCTTCCACCACCAAGCATTTCTCCCAGCCATAGTCAAAGTAGAGGTAGTGGGCGTGGCCTAGAAACTCCCCCAGCCAGGCCAGTTTGGGAAACAAGGCAGCCCCTTAAAGGTGTCAGCCATGAGGGGAGGTACCCATCTCAAGACAGTCATTTGGATTCAAAGGATGTGTATGATGAACAACAAAACATCTTAGGTAAGGAAAGTAATAATAATCTTATTTACAATGTAACTGGAAATACTTGGACATTGTTGGATACTTAATTTGCCCATACTAAAACCTTCGCTCTTCTAATGGATTATGCCATTTAGACATACTGTATTGTATACTATGGTTACAGCACTGTATCAGTTGAGTTTGGACTGTGAGAAGTTTGGTGCCCAAGTTTTCCCATTGAAACCACATTGTTGTCAAGGGGAACGCAAATACATCACAGCCTGAAAAGTTGCCAATGGATCCTATTTTCATCCCCCTTGACAACCCTCTGGGAAATGGATAGTGCTAGCTTAATGGGCCTAATAGAGGTAAAAAACAATAGGACTCTTGTTGGGATTAATTTTGGATTACTTGCCTCATAGGAGGCGACCATTTGATAGGTGGCCAAGATAATGAACAACAGATTCCTGTGAAGAGAGACAATGCAGGTGATGCCATGTCAGAAGATGTGGAAGAAGAGAGAAGGAAGCTTGAAGATAGGCACAGGGAGCTGTTAAGACGACAGCATGAGCTGATTGAGCAGAAGAGGAAGGCACAGAAAGAACAAGAGGCCATTGAGCAGATTATACAGAACCAGAAAGAGAAACTGTATGGCAGCGACAGGGACTATGATCCTCCACTTTATTATGAGGAAGAGAGTAAAGTGAAGCGATTTATGAAGTTGGCGAATGCGTTGTATGTCTGTGATCAGGATCAATCAGGTGAGTGAACAGGGTTCGAAATAACTAAAGGACAGGTGTTGGTCACATTGTCCTGTCAGACATGTTTTTGCGCTGATATGACCCGTTGTTTTCATTGTTCATGAAAACAAAAGGTTTCTTTTGTTTCTCATTGAACACAAGATCTCAAAAAGCACTGCCAAGCTTTTTCCATCCGTTTTTTCTCAGAAACAAAGCGCAAACCAGTGGAAAAAAGTGGAGGGCTGTAGTTTTCTATTAAATTAGAGACCACATGCAAAAATTCAGCTCATTTGGATGAAAAAAAAAACAGACCAACATAATTTCAACATAGAATGGTTTTGCTCCAACCCCTTCAATTATTTAAATTTTAACAATTTGAACGATTTTAATACTTGCAATAGTGACCCCATGAATGATGGTGCTTTTTGATCAAATAGTGGCCAGCATAACTGGTGGCTTTGTCAGTTTTGGAGCACACCAACAAGTGGCGAATTCATGAGAGGAATGGGGCACGGCTTCATTGCTTGCTCACCAGTACGCTCCAAAACTGACAAAACCGCCAGCTATTGCTGGACAACATGATGTCCAGCAATCCAAGGATTACTCCAGTCAATGCCCAATTCTGACCTAAAACTCCCAAAAATGCATGTGTCAACAAGGAACAAGTTTTACAATTATTTTATAAAATGTCGCCAATATTTGAGCTAGCTTCCATTCCTAAAAAATGGATTGAATCACATCTTCATTAATAGCAAAGGCACAGCCAGGTTACATTACCAGTGAGTTGGTACTGTGCATCAACTCTTACCTGTTTTTTTGTTTTTTTGTTTTGAGTCATCTAATGAACAACTTATTAACCATGAATGCTTGGTCTTTACAGAAAAATCACAAACCTCTGCCTTTATTTGTGAGGTCCATACGGGAAGGCCTTACCGGTAGTTTGAGATTTTTCCATAAAGACCAAGCGTTAATAATATTCTCGATTCCACCAATAATAGCACGTGCAGTGCTTCGAACATTTTAGATTTGAAAATGATGAATGCGTAATTTATGAAATACTGCACTTTGGCAGATGGCCAGATACACATTTTGTAAAACTTTGAATACAGCACTGCAGTGAACTTTACATGTTCTGTTTACACTTGCACTCTACAGGTCTTATTGAAGCTGATGAAGCCCGTCGTCTCCTTAGCAACTACAATCTTGTCAATCAACTGGACTTTCCTGCCGAGTTGATTGACAAGTCATTAAGAAGCTGCTCGACCACCAATAACAAAGTTAGTGTGGATGATTTGATAGACGAACTTAAAGGTCATCTTTAGAAGTTGTTTATAACCCTCTGAGTACCAGAGGTGATAAGCATGTAACCTCTCCCTATAATATCAATACCTTGTCCAGCAGACAGGTGAGGAGAATAGACAAACTTATCAGCCAGAGGGTGTTATCTTGATATAATGCCAAATTCTCCTAACTAATGTACAAGGAACTGTATAACAGCTAGAAAGGGGAAAATCCGATTGGCTCCCAACAGTGCAATTTATTCCAAATTGCACCATTTTTTGCTTTAAATCACATCCTTTTTTAAGCCCATCAAAATCCAAAACTGGTTTTCCTGAAGTGAACATTCAATATTAATATTAATAAAAAACTGTGTGATTTCAAAATGGGGGTAATAAAGTGGTAATTGAACTTCGTGTCGTGCAATTTTGGTCTAAAATCATACTTGTGATTTCAAATCGAACTCTTGCTGCGCGCTCATTCGATTATGAAATTACGCGCATGATTTCAGACCAAATCGCACTACACTCAGTTCAATTACCATTATTTAAGATAGAAATTTCACTTCTATCACTGGTCTGTCCTGAAAAAAGAGCGAAGTACAGATGACCCATTTATACCCTTACGTTACTTACAATATACATCAGTCTTTTTTTATTATTGATAGGAACATTTATTTATGTAAACAGAGCCATCCAATTCGTACATCACCTTAAAAATTTTACAGCCATGAAGTTTAAGGCTTTTTAAAAGTATCCTGTATAGCTTGGTTTGTTTTTGTGTCAGTTTTTTACTGTTACATTTGAACTTCGGATTAATGAATGAAGATGTAAGCGATCGTCGCATTTGGAGTGGTTTTTAGTCGAGTGTCGTAAACCAAATTACTCTGACCAATCACAGGAGACGAGGACAGTTCATTGAACCAATCAGAATTTGAAGTAATTACACGCAACCGGCGCCAAGCGCGGGAAAATGCGCACGTGCGAATCGTGATTGGTTTGATTCTGCTTTTCATTGGCTGAGAAAATGGCGTG
This sequence comes from Galaxea fascicularis, assembly GCA_948470475.1. Lineage (NCBI taxonomy): Eukaryota > Metazoa > Cnidaria > Anthozoa > Scleractinia > Euphylliidae > Galaxea > Galaxea fascicularis. Next base: position 13,837,625 of record OX419347.1, read on the forward strand.
AGTTTTGTCAACCAATCACAGAGCGAAGTAAAGCAAAACCAAAGAAGACTTCGAACTTTTCATGCGCCGAATCAAATGCCTATTTGGATCGACCCAAATAAATCAAAATTCGACGTTGATTTAGACGTCGAATTAAATGTGACTCTTGATGGTTTTCCAAAAACACACTGAAATACTTTATGAATTAGATTCGGCACACGAGAAGTTCGACGTTTGAATCCATTAAATTCGACGATTTTATTTGGGTCGACCCAATTATTAAATTCGACCGAGCCGGTCGAATTTAATAGTTGGGTCGACCCAAATCAAATTCGTCGAATTTAATTGATTCAAACGTCGAACTTCTCATGTGCCAAATCAACTGATTTGGTTCGGCGCATGAAAAGTTCGACGTTTGAACCGGGCCTTACTTTCAAGGGGTGTAGTTGGAAGTCAAATAACATATCAATTTTACCCAACAGCTCTCTTGAGCATGTAATGTTTCAGTAAAGTTCGTAACATCTGTAGAAAAGTATGAAAACTCAACGGATAGTTTGTTTTGTTGGTCTAAAGACAAAGTCTAAAGGTTATTTGTGTGTTCATTTGAAACCATCACTTTTAAAAACTGACTGTTGTTGTCTTTCCAAAACTCTCCACTGTTACTATATTTCCGTAGCGATCTTTTGTCTTCAACGGGACAAATATCCACAGCTTGTAAAAAGTGTATTTAATGTAGAGCTATGAAAGATGAACGGTGTCAATGTTGAATTCGACCGAAATAGGATCGGGAAGTTTGATGGGGTAGATTGTTCTCTGTTATTCGTGATTCCATAGTGTTAGCTCATCCTTCACAAGAAAATGAATTGTGGGTGGCACCCTCTCTCTGATGATTAGGTTGGTAGGTTGGACCAATCACAGCAGTGATGCGGGGGGAGGAGGGGGGGGGGGCAAAAAATTCATACACGGGAACAAGAAGAAAAAAAGAGAAATGCAGAGGGTGTCCAACATGGAATAATTTGGTAAAAGATTCTAGGGATAGGGCGTATTTGGAGGAACAATTAAAGGGATATTTAAAAAATCGAAAAGGGATACAAGCCATAGAAATTGTCATTATACGGGATACTCAGACGCCCTCCCCATCTCCCAATGGGGCCGCAGGACTACAACCAACCGAACGAATTGTGACTGTTGGTTCGATCATGGGCATGCATCTGTTAAGGCCGATTTACACGGTGCGACTTTTGCTTAAGCCCCGGCCAAACGATCGCAACATTCAGCGCAACATATCCCAACATTGTTGGCCGTAACATGTTGCGCGCGTTTGGCCACCCTGATGCGACATGTTGCGACATGTTGCGCGTTGTTGGCTCAAATTTGAAAATGGTCAAATTTTTCACCCAACATTTGTGGATGTTGCTACGACTGTCGCATGCAACTTCTGTAGCGCGCGCTACTCGCGCCATGCAAAAAATCGTATACGACACTTGTCATTCAATTTACCTGTACCTACGACTGTCGTATGGTTTTAAAACATGATTTAAAATCCTACGACAAATTTTAGGTCGCGTGCG
>OX419347.1:13844174-13874174 GCA_948470475.1 Galaxea fascicularis
TTCCCTCTAGAAAAAAAACACCTAAATCGCTCATGTAATCGACCCAGAAACGGTATCGTGGGCAATTCTTGTCTTCCCATTGAGGCTGTTGTTTATTATTCAGCAGTCCGACGATTGCGTAAAAGTGAAGGACTGAATTAACATCCAGTTTTCTTTCGGTCATATGCATTGTTAGTTATGGTGTGCGTGCGTCGAAAGTGGCTGTATATTTAGACTCTGTAAATAAGATTCTCGTGTACCACTGCCTAAAGCGGAATCCTAATGGAGGGCAGTACTTAAACGATGTGCTGTTGCCAGGGGGAGTACTCCCCTATATGGTTTATACGAGGTCGTGGCGCGGGATAGAGTATGGTTTTCCACTCTGCTCTGAACAGGGTATATTATTTCAAGCGAGTAGTTTGTCCTAACTGATCAGGGTCTGGGCCCGTCCTCGTCAAGTATTTAGCAATTTAAAATTGGTTCGCCGTGAAACTGTTGCTAAATTTTGGTGCTAAGCTTTTCGCTTTCACTTCTCATTGATTTACTCAATGAGAGCCAGTTTGGAATGCTTAAAAAATGTAGCACGAAATGGGATTGTCTTGTTCATGAAATGTTGTACATAAGAACAATAAGGCCCAATTTAAACACCCAGAGCGACTCCATTAGGGCCAAACTCTTTGTTTAATTTTCAATGCTTTTTTAATTCATTCATCTCCTCATATATATACCCGATTTCATTTTTTTACTTTCACTTGACAATGACGTTCTGGAAACGTCGAAACGTCGTGCTATGTTTTGTAATGTTTTATCGCAGATTTTTGTTGTCAAATGTTTTACCAAATCTTTACTTATTCGACTTCTACGTAGGGTATTAATATAGAAGGCGTTATCCTACACGGGGGGAGGGGGGGGCGAATTTAAGGGGATTGTGTCTTAAACCGAGTCAGGGGTTTCGAACCTCAAGCGCCATACCTGTACCCAAACATGGGTCACCTATCCCTCCCTCCCCGCCCCCGGATACTATTCTTTGTATGATACTCCTGAAGTACAGCAAGATAGCGGCACTGAAACATTTGAGTTCGTTCTTTAGTCTCAATGGTTTACCCACATGAAAAGATAAGCAATCATATTTCCTGTCATATACAATTGTCTCACAGTGCTTGTAAACAATAATGCGATCGTTAGAGTCTATTTTCAATTACTCTACAAAAAGAGAAAATTCATAGGCATTTCTTCTCTGTGGGCAACATACTTAGCTGAATGCCTACGGACTTCATTGATACGATTGCAGTGAACTCTGAGCTAAAGAAGACCATTTTAATGGAGCTTTCTGGTTGAATCTGTGTGTAGATGGGGTCACGGTAAACTGAGGATGAAAGATAGAAGGGTAGAAAAGGCTACATACATAAATCCATTAGTCCGCTAATGGTCTCAGGGGCAACTTGTAGTGGAGGTGGACTATCTACCTTTTGTATACTAATTATTCACTTTAAGTTTTGATTTTCAACCATCCTTAAATTCAATATTTTTCAAATTTTCGGTAATTTTCTATCCCCCACCCACCCTCCCTCGCTATTTTTATCCCTTCGAAACATTCCAAAAATCATCCAAACATTTGCCGCAAACATTTCCTGAGCCAAGGACTCCAACCTAATGGAGCCATTTTTCGAAGGTTGATGAAAGATTTTGGAAGATTTTGGAGGAAAAGTGCTGAACTGTACGATAAACAAATTGTGGTGAAGTGCCTGCCCTTACTTTTCGCTCCGTAGTGGATTCGGAGCTAATTAAAACCAGTTTAAAATATAAGAACAAAAGAGATGCTTGTGTTACTGTTTGTATTTCGACTTCCTCAAAAAAAAAAATTTGAATAATGAAAGATGGTGGGCCCCTAGTTTGGTAATGAAATGAGAAAGTTGCATTTTTCATCATGGCCCGTAGCCAGTATTTTGAATGGGAGGGTGCGTCGGACCCCCAATAGCGGACCGCTCGAGCGCGTTCCCCTCGAGTTGGTAGGGGTGTCTCTCTTCGAAGCCATAGAAAACGGCTTTTGTCGGAGCCACAACACAAGGGAAGTCTTGACCTTCGGGATTTTAGTTTAGTTTTGAGTGACGTGATTTTTACGCAGTGTTTCAATTCAAATTACATTACGTTTTGGTTTATTAGTGATTAAAATTTCATTTTCAATTTACGCCAGCTGGTTTGGATTTTTACTTTCGTTTTAGCTATCGGTCCATAATAGGTTGGCCCGGGAGGCGGATCTCGGTAACCCGTTGGGGGGTGCGGACGCACCCGCCACACCCCCTTCCCTACGGGCATAGAGTTGGAATCGTCAGCAGCGAGCGAGTCCATTCTGAAGCTGCTCGCCTCCTAACGTAAGTGCTGCGATGCGATCTAGATACGTTGTACCAAGTAATTCAAAAAGAAAGACAGAAAGAAAGAAAGACGGGTAAACTTAGTTTTGAACTTCATAATGAAGCAAGAAACCCTGCTATGTTCATTATATATTTTGAGCAAAGGTCAACGAAAAAAAATGTTTTGTTCTCGTGAAATTATCAACATCATGAGTTTTCTCAAAAGTTGGCAAATTACCCAGTTTCACACTAATATGCGCTTTATGCCGTTAGTTACAAAATGGCCTCATCCGTGAAAAGACATTAGTTGCCATGGAAGTGTTTGTATCAAGCAAGGAAATGCTTTTAAACCTCAGTTTTCTTTTTCACGATTTCTGATATGTGTACACACTTGAAGTGCCCCGGATTTCAGTGAATCTTATCATCTCCGATTCTTTTAAAATAATATTTACGAACGGATGCGTCATGGGCTAGGTCAGACATATCTTGCATCATTTTCGTGCCTGTTTTAGCATATAGCCCTTGTATCAAAAGGAAGTGGTTTTAATAATTACAATTAATTTATTCGTTTGCGAGCTGCGAGCTATGCTCGTATTTCATCTATTCACAACTTTTTTGGTAGGATTTGATTTGATGAATGCGGAGTACCACTTACTGAGACAGAATGATTTACATGCAGTAAATGTATGAAACACGTTCGACAAAACTTCCTGTCGGAATAGTACTGTGGTTCAATGACAGAATTTATACCATTAAATAAACATAAAAGAAAAATGTTGAAATCCTTCATTGACCTTTACTGTTTCAAAACACAACCCATACCACTTGTTTTTGTCAGACATTAAGTACCCTCGGAGAAAATTTTCTTGAGATAATTGTAAAATTCTTATTTTCCTGGTGGAAAAATATCCCTCCACTTCCGCTGTTCGTTAATTTAATCAAAATAATTTATGCTAAAGATCATGTGACTAAGTCTACTTGTCGCTATCGCGACTTGTCAATCAAAGTCGGAGCGTAATGGCATTCGCCAAACGCTCGCTGCGAAAAGAGGACATTTTCGGATCTTTTGACTTACGAAAGTGTGAAAGTTTGACCTCATACGGATTGCAACGTCGATCAGTTTTGTTCCTCTGCACAATGGTGCGATAATGCGAGACGGAAAGAGCAACGGGGCGGGATTTGTGAGGCCTTAAAATGAACTCGTCCGTGAAGGCAATATTTCTTCCCTCCACCAAGAAGAAGCATGCGAAGACATCATCTTCTGGAACTCCGCCGGTTGCAAATGCACAATCGCTATCATATCTGCGACCCTTGACGCCGGTTAGTAGCTTGAGTGTTGAAGCTCTTCTTTGATGTAATCTGGTTTATTTCAGAAGTGCGTATGCTGAAGAATGTTTTGTTATTCTCAAGGAATCCTTACGAAAGCAGCTCCCGTCAAGTCCAAGCGAACCATTTCCCCGAGTGCTTCACAGCCAGCGAAGTTCTTCGCCGATTCCCTCGCCTCTGCAAGATCGGAGAACGGATTCCGGCGATGCAGGCTCGTTTGCATTGGAAGACGGAGTTCAACTGAGTCAATCCGTGCCTGATTTGCGGCAAGGAATACGTCATGTTCGGAGTACGAGCCAACCAACCAAACCAGTAACAACAACTCCGCACAGAGAATCATTTTCCTCCGTCACCTTTCCTGATCGTAGTAACTCGGTGAACAGCGAAACTAGCTATTACACCGAAGCAGCAGAAGTTCCAATGATTGTTCAAGAGGACATCATAGCCTTAACATGCCATGTTCGAACATTTTCGGAAGCTCTTGGCTCTTTGCGAAACACATTCATTGAATGCGAAGGTATGCCTACAAATTTTTGTTTACAGCGGCCACAGTTGTTGTGTAAGTGTATAAAATTAACTTTCTTTTATTCACCGTTGTTTAACTTGTGTCAAAATAAACTTTATGAAATTATGGTTTCTCCTGACTTAAGCAATGCTTTTTTTTTTCTTTTTTTTTTTTCACCTGGTACTATCGAGTTCGTGAAATCTACATCGAGCCTTACTTGAACCAATTTGAGACAATTAAGCCGCGAAGGTCTCTTTACTAATTAAAACTAGATGGTATTTTAAGAGATAAAACCTTTGATTGGTTTTAATGGCCTTTACTGAACACTTTTCCCACAGCTTGCATTTATCAGTTTGATTTTTATTAAGCTTAATTCTTCATGCATTCTCGAGTTCCGTTTGTCACGGAATTTGTACGCGATACAAAACGTCTTCAACAACGTTAAATTGGATTGCCATGACATTATTACACTGTACAGTCTTCATGAAACCAGAGCGAATCAAAGCTGTTTTTTCCGTCTTTAACAAATCATGTTCAGTCATGAATTCTTCTCATCGTATTATTTAAACCATCGTGTTTTGTGGTTTGTTTGTGGTTTGCTTTCTAAATTCTTGGAGAGTAGAACTAGCAAACTAACCTCATAATTACAAACTAAAAAGAAGACAAAGTCATTGTGTATCGAAGCATTGTGTCAGTTCTTAATGTGTTTCACTTAGAATTGTTTCTAAGCTGTGGATTTAAACTCTGTTTCTCGTTTGTTATCTTGAGAAATAGGAAGCTGAATATATTGACAAAAAATTTGTTTGACTATATTATTGTGAAATGCGAGATTCCAATTGTGATTCATTCTATAAGTGAAATTGGTTGAAGAAGATACAAAGACGGTAAAACGGCAATCTTGTTGATTCTGTGAAGAAAACCTAGGGAAGATCTTATGCAAGACTTGTTCGTCTGTGATATTGCTTAACTGTGAGGTTATCATAAATAATTATTATTCCTAAAATGTTTTCATACCCATGATTCTTTCTCAGATGACAGTCACTGCTGGAATGTTTATTCAGTAACTGACTGTCTATAAATGTCATTCGATTTGATTTGCAATAGTCATCCACAGAACAAGCACATGGACTTTGTTGTGACTGTTTACATTTTTCCGAATACCACTATTACTAAATGGAAGCCTTTATGTCCACTCCTGAAACATTTTGACACAAACATAGCTTTGTTTGAGAGTAGTAAGAACTTGAGCCACATATGCAAAACAAACACACTTTTATTATCCTGTTTTGATCTGAACTTTGATCTGTGGGGTGATCAGTGTTTTCAAAATACGAGAATATGGTCCAAACACTTGCATTTTTTTCTAGCGCTTTGTAGTCTAATTTCCTAAATACAAGCAGGGATTGTTGTTTACTGGCTAAGTGTCTAAATGGTTATATAAAGGCTGGGTTGGTTTTTGTGGATGATAATAATAACAGTTGAGTCTTTCTGAGCTCCTGCTGTCACACCCCTCCTGCTGTCACACACAAACATGTCCATCTACTGTAGCAAAGATGTTTAACAGTTAGTGTAATCCTCTTTGTTGAATGCATCAGTTTTTAGTTAAAACAGCTTTGGAAAACTCTTCAGAGTTTAGCGACGAGTACCTGTCACTGAAATTGAACATGTCAAAGAGAGTTAAATACCATACTCTCTTTCCTCCAAACAGTTCAATATTATCTGTGGTCATGGGGTTTTTAATTAATTTCATGTTTTTGTATAGAGGAAGTCAAACCAGAGATACACTGTAGCAGGCAAAATCCTGCAAATAAACAGGAACTATATACTGTTAAGTGACCTGCCAACAATACATGCTGGATATGGCGTAAAAAGCAGTTTGTATCACATTGAAAGGGATTGCAGATCAAAAATGGCAAGCCCCCTTTTTTTCAATTTCTGAGAAATTCTGATCGCAGAGGCCAAGGATGTGTTTCAATAAGAGCAGAAATTAGACATGTATGTCATCTTTTTACACACTTGGCGCACTAAAATCATTTTACAATTTATTATTGTTTTAGTGCGTTGAATGTGTAAAAAGATGGTATGTCTAATTTCTGCCATCTTTTGTCAAGGTGCAGCAAATATTTTACATGTGACATCCATCAAAAGGGGTGATCAGGTCATTCACATGGATTATTATTCTCTTCAGACGAAGTAGTGTTAACAGTATTTTATGGGGTTGTTTGCTTTTGGAGTAGTTCTGTACACAAGTTAATTCTCAGAGGTTTATATAGCACTTCTTTCTAAGAAAGAATTATGGTTATCATGGTTTTGTGCATGCTAATGCAGACTTCTTTAATGCCCAATTTCAGATTGCCTGTGAAATTGCATGCCACAAAGATAATAAAACCTTTACAATAAGACACACAGTAGGGTGTATGGTGGCAACTGAATGATAATATGCTGAATTTTACTTATAGCATTGTCATTTTTAAAGTTTTAGCTTCAAATACCTATAAGCTTTTTTATGTATCTGTTGTTGGCCAAAATAAAATTCAGGTCAAAATTATTTCAAGTTCTCACACACCTCTGGGAGCCATTGTCAAGCTGACTGCCGCCAACTGACTCTTTTATTTCTCAAGCCAATACAGGTTAACATTATACGTAATTTAGGCAAAATACAGTAATATTAAACAACAGTCATAAGCTTAGTAAGACTCTATGCTGACAGTCTTAATAAGGAATATCTAATCAACAGAGTGTATGTTATCAACTCAAATGAAGGGTTGGGTGGGAACTGGGGCTCCAAAATATACGTCAGCAATGGCGGACAGCAAAAAAGCAACTGACAACACTGAGGACGTGACTCAAAAACAAACCCTCGGGCCCAGGCCCCAGAAGTGTGTGAGAAAACATTTTCCACTTATTTCGTTCCTCAGCCAGTGGAAAATACGACTTACACTGTAGGTTGAAATCAATATTTTATTTCCTTGCTCTCCTAACCCTAACATATTATTCATGGATCGGGAATAATTAGGTTTAGGAGTTTAAATTACGATGTAAACGAAATTGAGTATCAAACTACAATTGTAGGTTGAAATCACGTTAACTTGAATAGGCCATTTTACAGTTGTTCGCTCAGTGACCTGGCCTATGAATGGCGGCAAAGTTGCTGGTGAGACCTGATAGAGACCTCACTGCTTTTGTCATGTAAATCATGTTGTTGTAATGCTAACTAGTCTGCATTTACATAAGAAAAGCAGAAAGGTTTGTATCAAAGTGAGGTCACCCTCAGCCTCACTTCAATTCACAGGCCAGGTAACTCAGCCAAGTAGTCTATTCTATTTTGACGTAAAATGCATCCATGTTTGTCCCACTCCCAAAAGAAGACTATTACAGGGTTCTCAGTAGTTTTTTTGTCAGACGGCCCAGAAATACTTATAGGCGGCTAATCTTCAGCCCGGAGGCACATAAGGGCAAATTTCTTAGCCAGCACAGGCGGCTACTTCCATCTTGACAGGCGGCGGAATTCGCCGGTTTCCAGCTACTACTGAGAACCCTGCTACAGCTGTATTATGTTATTTACCAGTTTTGTACATTAAACTTTGTAGCAAGGAAATAGATGCTTGGCTGATAAGGAAGAGGAAACTATCATTTTCTTACTGTTTCATTACATATTGGTATTTTATTCTTATAATGATTATTTAATAAAAGAACTTAACAAACTGCATGTTTTGTCTTTGACATAATATGAAGTGTAGTACCAACCATGGCAATGAAGTTGTTTGCAGTGATTATGATGTAGGCGTTATAATGTAATTGTCACCTAAATGCGTTTAATAATTTTCTTCAAGCACATAGTCACACAAACTTGACAATAATATTATTAAACAACTGTTTCTCTTCTTTGTTTGTTTGTTTAGTTTTTTTGTCTTGCCCATTATAGGAAATGAATGGAGAATATTGATATTTCTGAAATTTAATCTCATAGGGTTAGAAAAAACAGGGTTTACCCAAGTGATCTAATTTTTTTCCAGATAATCCTGATGGGGATCCCCCAGAAGTAAAAGCCCATAAGCGTCTTGGTGAGGTGCTGTCAGTTCTTAAGGGAGTCCTCAACAAATACCAGCCTCTGCACTCCACAGATATCCTAGCATCAGCTGGGACCCTGATTAGTAAAGTCAAAAGCCATAATTACCAGGACACCAGTAAAGCTCCAGATGAGTTTTACGAGTCTATTGATCAGCTTGCTTTGGCGTTTAGCAGCAGGTAATGTGTACAATACAAGGGCATTTCCTTGGTGGATTTTAGTGTTGAAGGCATTTTACTTTTATTAGTGATTAGCATGTTAGTTTTACACTGTAGATTCTATTCATTAAGCCTTTAAGCCCCGGGATCAATATGAATATTCTCATCACTGAACTTCAGGTTTGTTTTATGGCATAAGTTGGGAGAATCTGTTCAATAACCAGTGCTTTCTATGTGATTACATTATGCTGGTTGCCCTGGTCGTAGCAATCAGCTCAGGCCTTGCAGCTCCTCATTTGTCACAGTCCCCTTCTTTTCCAGAGTCTGACGCCTACTTCAAAACATTTTGAAACCCCTGAATAACCAGGGCATTCAGTCTCTGGCATTTGTTCATTTTGTATTAATTCTCAAGAATTACATGCATAATCTACACTGTAGTCGTAGCAGGGTTTTCATTAAGAACTGAAGTAGTAGGAGGATATTATAAAGTAACAGGAGAATCTGGCCACTCAGACAAAAAATTACCTTGAAGGCTGCTACAGGCCATCGAAATTTAGCCAGAGAATTCCACGCAGTAGCCGGAGAATTCTCCGATCTCCGATCCCTGATGAACACCCTGTCGTAGCAATGTAAGGTGACTGTTGGTTACTGTTAGGGGTTTAAGTGTAGAGCAGTATGGGCCCAACACTAGTCCGTCTATCCATGATGTTCATGTAGTTATTTTGCCCTCTCATCATTCTGTGGCAAGGGTTGTGTGGAGGCATGTTCTTGTGAAATGGATGGACTCCTGTCTATGACAACAACAAAAATGTGCTCTGTTGTAGCAAAAGTGTGAAGAACCTTCTAACACTTCAGCCAATAACTTTGTCTTCATAATCAAATTAAAACTCTCACACCAAACAGGTCATTAAGCCATTCACTCCCACGATCTCAATATCAATTCTCCTTTATAATGTTAGTTCTGAGAATTTGGTGTTAAATCAAGCAATATCCCCTAGTCGCCTGCCTGCTTGAAAATGTAACCAAAGCACCTCAACTGTGACAAATCTGGTGGACCATGTCACCGTAAATAAAGTGTTTGAGAGTGACTACATTATCATGTTAGCATGAATTAAAAATGAGGATTTGGCCTTGCCTGTAACATTGAGATTTAACATAGAGATATAGTGAATCTTTCATACTAAAAGCTTTTACCCTCTCCAGGGACAAGACTCTTGTCTCTGGAGTCGAGAATTGCAAGGATGGTAACTTACAAATGAGTTTACATGGCTGAAGATGTATACTGATCAAGGCACTCATAATACTTACTAGTAACACGTACTAGTAACACCAGTGCTGATCAACCTTAGGGGTAGTCCACCAGCCTAAGACCAGTAGAAATTTGGTTTGGGCCTGTTAAATTTGAGATCCACTAGCCACTATTGTAATAGAAGAAGTTTTGGTGTTCGTACTCAAATCAATGAAGAGAAATTCGATTGGTTTTGAGCTAAGATCCCACAAAAAAAAAAATCTCTGATAAAAGCTCGGTAATTGCAAAATTGGTGTTGAGAGGTGATCACTGCTTGGCCACCAAATGACACCTTTTGGCTAGTATATTTTAGGCCCCACTAGCCCATGGATTAGTTTGTTAAAAAGTTCAGGTCAAGCACTGAATACCCTTGACAGGGGTAGGAGTTACGGGTTCAACAGAGAACCTGCATGTTGACTGAGCATTGATATGTTTTTTTCTATCCACAGTGTTTCTGATTTCCTCATGGGTGAGCAAGATATGGTTTTGTCAGAATCTACCATGTCTCAACAACATTCCCAGGTAAGATTACTATTTACCAAGGCTTCTACTGGTACTTCAATTGTCTCCATGTGTCTCCAGTTTCCAACATGTACACATTGTAAATGGTTTGAACCCTAGGCTTGGATAAATTCTGCCATGAGAATTTCAAGCAGAATAAGCATTTTATGAGGTAAGCATTCTGCTGGCAGAATAAGGCATTTTCAAGCAGAATTTGAGCAGGATAAAGGAACTCAGCGACACTAATGATATGCATAACAGTTGTAAGAAAAATTTAAAACTAAATAAAAAATCAATGGAAAATACATAATTAAAGTTGTGACCTAAAGTAAGATGAATTACAATTTTGCTATGCGTAATAAATATCTAATTAGTTTTTAGAGGTTAGGCCTAGGCTCCCTTATATATTTGTGAAAATAAATACAGCCTAAAGTCCCAAAAATTTTTTCAGTACCAAGGAGGTCTGTATGCATTGTATAAGCATTGTTATTTATGTGGGTGTAGTCCTGACAAGGGTTCCCATGGTTACATTGACTGGCATTGCATTTGGTCTCATTAAAATTGCATTTGGACTTAATTAAGTGATCACTTGACATGTTACTTTGATTGTGATGAGTGCTCCAGTGCTCAAACATTGCCAGTTAGTGTCCTAAAAAAAACTTTCCTTCTGGGGGTACCTGGTAATAATCCTGTACTTATCTCAGGATAATGTTACCAGGATGATAGGACTGAGTCAGCGGGGCTGTTAACCTTCCCAGATAATCCGGGAGACTCCAGATTGTGGACCGAATCTCCCAGTCTGCAGATTAAGAGTCTCAAATCTCCTGGAAAATTGCTGAAGTTTGCCCTTTCTTGTGAGACCTGACATTCATAGTACAACAATAAAATTTTAAATATTTTGAGTTGTTTGACTATTTCAATGTCAGCGTGGATAACAAAATTAAAAAGTTTCCTTGTAAACTCTAACAAACTGTTGTTCTTGCAAGCGTTACCACTGCAATATAAGCAGTAGTGCAATTGGTCAGAAATAAACCAACCAGATCAAATGTTACAATGCTAATGATGATGTCATGTCGTTATGACGTCATCTATCATCCCTTCCGGGGTTTTAGCCAGACATTGGAAACTGGCCATCCTGGAGGCATTTTTCCCATAAAAGTATAAGAGATTAAATGAATTTTCGTTGAATTTCTTCTAAGAGTGGCCGTCCAAAAGACAGTTGGACAGCCACCTGGCTAAAAGCCTGATCCCTTCCCTATCAATTTTCAATATATGAAGACTCGGGGGGTTGACAGCCCTGAGTCAGGTCTAGACATGACAGGCCGTCATTATATTTCTACCTTTTGTTTTGGGAAACATGTATGTGAATTCCATTTCCTCAGTGTTACCATTCAAGTAAAAGCTTATGAGTTGGACGTTTTCCACTGGTTTGGTTATTATGCTGTATAAAGTGGCCTTAGCTTTTGTGTTTGTGTATTGAATCATAAAGTGCGACCATTCAAATGAAAGCTACTGAATAGTGCTTCCCATTAATGGTGTTTGTTATACATGTATGCTGTGTAAAGTGGTTCTTATAATATTTTGAGTCTGAACATTGGTAAAATCCTGAAGTGTGGTCTTCAAATGAAAACTACTGAGAATTTCTTTCCTTTGATGCTGTTTATTATGCTGTACTGCTATGTATGTTTGTATTCTGTATTTGCATTGCACTACAAATACCCCATGTCTATTATTTATTCATTTTCTTTCTGAGAACTATAAGAGACTTGAACCACATTTCAATGGAGATAAGGGCTGAGAGCTACTCAGTGCTTTGTAATTATTTTAGCAATGGATTTTAATTTGTTTTACTGAACCCTTTTTCATGCATTCATTCAGTCAGTCAGTCCATCTGTCAGTCAGTTATTAACTATCTATCTAGCTCTTATTGTTGTGGAAGCATTGAAGAGTATTCAAGAAGTAGAAGGTGGTTCCAACATTTGAGTCTGTGAATTAAATCTTGTAATGTGCAACCATTTAAAGGAGAGCTATAAACGTTAACAACTGTGCCCAATGCTATGTAAAGTTGTTATTGTGTGGCAACACTTTGTTTTGCAGAAGCTTAAGTTGAAAGAGTTCATCTCACAATTTTATGATTGTTTCCTTTCTATCTTTATTTTGCCTGAAATTCTTAAAACTTTTTTGGGAGAAATTCATTTCTTTAGAAGACTAACACAGTGTGATGTCTCAGAAAGGTCTTAACCCCAAGAAATTAAAGTTAATATTGTGTTGTGTCAAGTGTGAAGTGATTGCTGCTCATAACTTGTTGTTTGCCGAGTTGTTGCTCTCTGGTTAATATTGTCTGAGCTAAAATTTCAAGTCAAAATTTTAATTTGTGAAATTGGCTTTTTCTAGCCTTGGAGGATCAGACTTGAAAACCAATATTTTATCGTTCATTAGTAAGTTGGAATTGTCTGGTTTCTTTGGCAAACAGTGGCTTAATGTCCTTATAATAATTTAAGTCACTGGATCTGTGAGCAGTGGGGAGTTATTGTTGTGATACATGGATTTTCTCATTGGATATTTGTTACAGAGGTTGCAACAGGCATTAGGAGTCTATACAGAGTTTTACATTATATTATATAATTATATATTATATCACACTGTACATGCATGACTTGCATGCATGCATATTATATGCTGTTGAAGTTTTTGTTTCAAAAACATCTCCAAAGAGGTTAATATTACCTTACAAGTAACCTACTCAGAGTTATTAATTTAATTACTTGGATTTTTCGAAAGCTTTCTTCAAATTTGTTGAGCAAAAAGAACTCCAAGGAAGTCTTGACGTTTATGGTTTGACTGTGCTTTCCTTAGAGCCATAGTAACAGGCTAGTTTCTCTTGTTATTGATGTATCCCCACAAACTCCCTTGCATGTTTGTCCCATAATTTCTTTCTTATATTTTTAATCCCAAATGGCTTGAATGCACTCATCCAGGATTAACAATACTGTATCAGAAGCAAGGCTCTAGCCTCTCCTCAAATGGAACATTAAATTATAACATTTAAAACCATTAATTTCACATCAACTTTGTGCATGTTTGGAATGCATGTTTGTGTATCACCATTCATTTATTCAGACCTTTTATTATATTTACTGCATATTTTTTCCCTATTTTTCTTCTCTTACTACCTCACTGTTATTGTCACTATAATTTGTTTTTTTAAGTTAATCTTCCGAGTTGTGGTAAAAAGTAAGATTAAGGAATTTTCTGAAAGTTGCATGTGAAGTCTTCATGTTTTATGAAATACAGTTGTGTAGGTAGAAGTGACATAATTTGTCAAGGAGCTTATAATTTTGCCAATTTTACCTAGTGAAAGTACACAATCATCTGTTGTCCCTTTTTATATGTAACATAACTTACATTTGCCATTTTACTTTGCTTGTTTGTGAATATCAACACAGCTGTGAGTTATAACCCGCTTACAAACAGAGTTTCTAAGGTTGTTGGATTTTCTGATAACAAATATCTGCAACTTAATCGGATTAGGATAGATTTCTCCACGCATGTGTTTGACATTCCAGAAAGCTCAAAACATGAAATACTATATGGTCTTAGTTAAATATTATTTGGAATTCTTTTCTGTAAAAATACTGTTTATCTTATCATTTTGCCAATGTTTGAGGTGTTATTCCACAAGGTTGATAAGTTGTGTTTATATTTTGACTGTGTGGTGAAACTCCAAGTCAAAAAAAGGCCAAAAGTCAACCCCACATTAAAAGGACATTTCTTTCAACGTGCATTCCTGTGAAATTCTTGTTGCAAGTGTCATAGGATCACATGCAAAGATGTTGTCACTTCCAGTTGTCAAACATAAAACAGATGTTTGGCTGTTGTGGTGGGATAGCTCTTTCACAAACTGGAATATAGAGTTACAGCAGAAGTCTCCTCATAGAATACATATTTCATGCAGCCTCACAACAGCTTTTGCATTCTTGACAATCTGAAAAGGCCATTTTTAGTATGGAGTTTCCATATCTTGTGTTGTGGTAACTTGCTTGTCCTGAACTGCTATAGTCAGAATTGTGTTTTATCTTCAAACTGCCAATGAATTCAAGTGCCGAAGGACTGTCCAAATGGTGCTAACATTGGGAAATTCTTGTGACGTAAACACACAGGATATCAACTCTTTAATGTCATTTCTGCGAAGAAAACCTCCACTTAGTTGTCTTCAGCCCAGGACCATAAGCTACATTGTAAGTAAAGAGCTTTCAAAATATGTTTTGTTCCATGTTTGAACATTGCCTTGTTTCTTTAATTACCCTTGTTGTCTTTGTCTTATAGCAAGATTTTATTCCCCTTTTGTGGCAGTTAAACCGCATAATTATTTCTTGTAGAACCTTCTTTAACATCCCATATTTCTGGAAAATCGAATAAATTTGCTTGTGATAATTAACTAAACCAATGCTCAGCACCATTTTCTCACATTTCTGTGAATACCTCATGAAAGGCTGATAATATTTTCTATTCAAAATATTTATCCAAATCACATAAAGCAAGCAAGGTCAGTTAATATTGTTAACTGATTGTCAAAGGTATTAATACATGTGTGACTTGATGACTTAGTGACAGGTATATGGAGCTGTCAAATGCATTTAGTATGGCAGGTCAGAGTTTTTTCGGTTTTCTGTGCCCAGTTACAAAATTAAATATATGAAAACTCATCATTTAACTGGTTAAAGATTGATAAAAAAGACAGTGTCAATTAATTGAATTACTGCCCATCAGTTTACTATCGAAAGTGATCTTATGGGTGAGAAGCTTTCATGTGATCGAATGGCCACACTTCAAGATTTCTTCCAGAGCATCTAGAATGAATGAAGCACATTGTATGATGAACAGTTCCACAGGGAAGCACTGCTCAGTGGCTTTCATTTGAATGGTTACACGTAAGCTTCCATCCTTACACTCAAAAGATAGAACAACCTTGTACAGTAGTAATAAACTGTTGACACAACAGAAAACTACTTATTGGTAACTTTCAGTTGAATGGTTGCACTTTAAGATTTCATTCATGGACTTAAAAGTTAGAATCATATTATGCAGTATTGTAAATGGCACCACTGTTCACATCTTGATTTTGAATTGAGTTGATGTAATTTCAGAAAAAAAGTATTTAATGAATGTTACAGTTATAATAATTATATTTACTAAAGTTGGCTTGCATCTTCAAGTTAAAATTGATTTGATATAATTTAGGGAAATAAAGTATTAATATAATAATAATAATAATAATTATTATTATTGTGGTCTTTATTAAAATAAACAGAGCAACAGACGTGCTTATTTACAGTATAATCAAAATAATCAAACTTCAATATTAAAGACAGCTTTTGATAAAAATTGCTCTGTATTTATTGTGATCCCTTTCACATAGTTGTCTAGGCCTTTCAGGTGGTAAAAGTTCTCTCAAGGCAGTTTCTGTGGTAGTGATTCTATGCCACAATGTTATATCTCTACTTTTTAATATATCTGTGATATAGTATTGCTTAGAGTAGTATCCTGACCTGAAAGACCTGGCAAATAATTTATCAGTTCTACTTATTAAGTACTTCCAAAAAAATTACTTAGTGTATATTACTTTTATATTTTACAACTGATTACTTGTTAAACAAATGCACCAAGCAACAACCTGCTTCTCTTTGTGCTTGCTTTCAATGTTTTTTGTTGCTAGGCACTGCAATATCTATGATGGGGACCCCTTTATTGATCTCTTCTTTAGCAGTTATATCAGGCCTTCAGTGATGTATTTCATGATCTAAGGGGGTAGTGTCTAAAGAAACTATGGTGCTGCGTCAGTGGGGAAGTAGTACACACAAATTTGGTTTTATCAATGGAGTTGATAATGTAAATTGACCTCCATACAGGGATTCTAAAAGCTGATGTTTCGCTCTGACAAAGGGCTAATGCTCGAAACGTCAGCTGTACAGTGGTCAATTTACATTATCAACCCTGTTGATAAAACAAAATTTTTGCGTATTTCTTGATCGGTTCAAATGGTAAAATCCCTCAATATTTTCACGCTTTCATTAATAATAATAATAATAATAGTCATTAATCATTCTCAATCACATCGTCTGGATCATGTTCATACTACTTACTACGGTACTACAAGGGAGCTCGTTTGCTTCATGAAGTTCCCAATGCTCGACCCAGGCCAGTGTTTCATGTCTCTTGTTTGTTTGTCTCTCTGTGCAAGTTTTCTACAGCCACATACAACATGCTCTACATTCTGTTGGGATTTCTACACATTCTGCATAATGCAGACACATTCTGATGTTCAATTTACGCCTTGATCACATAAGTTCTCAGTGGCTATTATTATTATTATTATTATTATTATTTATGTTCTGTCACATTCAAAGTATTAATTACTTTAATTCCATCATACTTTAATTTCATTCGTTCAATCTGGATCACTGGTACCTTGGAAACATTCCTTTATTTTACCAAGTCCAGAGGTTGACTCAAGTTTGTCTGTTCAGTACCTCAACAAATGCAAAGAGAATCAGGATAAGAAAATGCATTTTGTGATAATTTGAAGCCTTAAGGGTTAAGTACAGTCAACTCTCTCGTAGTGACCACTTCTCATAAGCAACCACCTCCCATGAGAGACCACTAGTTTGTAAATAACCATTTTGTTTCTCAGTCATATACTGCTTAAAAAACCCTCTCGTAAGCATCCCCTACTCAAATTCGCGAAGCAACCACAACCACTCTTCAGACAAGAAATTTGATATATTCTTTTGTTTTCTGTTTCTGGTAGTGACCACCCAACATGATCACATATGTTGGTTAGAAAATATACCCAAGTGTCATGAAAGTTCAGTTGTATTAGCACTGACCCTGAGCACTCACAGATAATAACTGGTTACATGCAAAAAAAGATGACTTGAGTTGGTACAGTAATCTGATACAAAATGAAAGGTTCAATAGTAGTATGATAAGATTTTCCAGACGTTATTGGATGCGAAATATGCCATTGCTTTCAATCTTTTCCCTATTAGCCTAATTTTAGATAAAAAGGTATTATCTCTAAAAAATTAGTTAATCAATTCAGTTTTGTTGATTTTTCTCATAAGCCACCACCTCGCGTAAGTCAGCACTTTGTCATGCACCAATGGTGGTCGGCCCCCTAACCCCTCCCCCTGCGGGGTCCCTGTGATGCTATGCTATTTTCAGCTGTAACATTGAAGTACATGGCTGAAGCCTTCTACTGATCAAGGAGCTTTTACAGCTGCAACACTCACTAGTAACATGCGTGACAGGTGTTAGAGGTTACGGGTTCAAATCAGGTCCCTGCAGGGACCCCCCCCTTCCCCCACAGGGAAAAGGTCCCCTCATCAGAAATAAGGACTGCCTGCCATTAGAGCTGGGAAGGAAGAGTGGATGAGATTGTGGTACTCCTAGCTTCCTCATGCTGGGTTTCCTGTGGCAGACTAGCATCCTGTCCATTTCTTAGCTATGATGTCATGTTCTGTCTTACAAACAGCAGTGTTCCTTAACAAAGAGATTTCCTTCTTGTGTCTGGTGCACGGCTCCTCGTAAAGTATGAACTGTGAAAACATACAACCTTGTTAGTCAAAGCTTTTTTCAAGTGTATAAATTTAGTTTCAAAGTTTATTTTGGATTTCAACGTGGGTACTTTAATAGCCATATAAGTTACGTTTCCTTTGATACATGCTTTCAGCAAACTGGTTAGATCATATTTCCATCATCACATATTTTGTGGGAGTAGCCATAATTGTGGATGTTTTGAATTCATTTCTCTCCACTTGACCTTTTTGTCTGAATAATATGCGAGTCCTTTACTCTTTGAACATCTCTAGTCGTTCTTGCTGATGTACAGGCTTTGTTTTGATGGTTTTCTGTTGCATTCAAAGTTTCAATGCTTATCATTACGTTTTAAAATGAGGAAGAATACATTTATTGGGGATAAAGTTTGGACCGCAAACATAATTTTGTTAGGAAGCATTGATCAGGTAACATAAGCTCAACATAACATGGTTTACATTTCACTCAGTGTGTGCAATTCCCTGATTCTTTCGTTTATACAGCCAAAGCTTTTAAACATTTCTCCTCTCTTTAAAGGCTTGCATTAAATCAAGCTTTGATTTAAAAACTTTTGATTCTGGTGAATTGTTGAAATATTTCATGTGTGAAAGCTACTGAGCTACTTATCATACTGAGCAATGTGGTTCTCATGCATTTCCAACTATTGGATCCATGCAGTTTTAACTATTGAATTTGTACATAAAACGTATTGCGTTATCATTCAATCTGGTGGACTCTCTTGAGTGGTTAATTTTGCTTTTAGTGTTGTTTACTTTGTTGTCTAAGCTTGAGAATATTTTGACCACCAATTGAAGGGTGCTTCTGTGTGCTCTTGTTTGGTATTGGAAACACAACTATTTCATAGATAATAACAATAATTTATATTGCCATTGTTTTTTGCTTGGAGTTAGCATGATTTGTGATTGTACTTTCAGTTTCATTTGTTATGAGATCCTGCACTATGTACTCTTTTAAGAGCAAGTCATTGGTTGCTCTATAGCAAGTAAATAGGATTTGATCATATCCATGGCCGTTTTCCTGTAAATCTACAGTGTATCCATCCACAGGCCTTGTTAGGTCGACAGTCAAATTCACCTTATGCAATTTCAAATTTAGTTATAACTCTCTCACTTTTCAGTCCAACTTTTAGAAAGTTCAACTTGTTCTATCTCTTCTGGAATTTTTTGCATTTAAATTAATATAATTATTAAGTGACATACTACAACGACGCTTACACAAGACTGTGTGTAATTATTATTGTTTGGATGTTTGGAGATTTTCCACCCAATTCCATGTCCCTTAGAACAGTCGTAAAAATCTCTCTTCCACATTGAATTTGTTGGTTTAATTGCTGTACTTTGTTAACTGAGGGTAATTGCAGCTTGAATTAAAGATTTTGTCCCACCACTATTATGTACATGTACAGTATGTGTGACTAAAAATTCATCTGCACTCAGAGGTTCCTGTTTTTATTCAACGTAACTTTGAGCTATCTGGTTAATTACTGAGTATTACCTAGATGTTAGTAGTCTTACTGAAAGGGATGCCAGTTAGTCACTGGATACTAGAAGTATTGCTAAGTTCCCCTTGATGTAATGTTACTCCATTTCCTTCATACGTACAGAGTTAACCTTAGCATTTAACCAGTAATAAATTCATGTATTGTTGCAAGTGAGCTTTTGAAGTGAAGGATGCCAAGCGACAGGGTAGCTTAAAATGTTATCTGCAATTTCTGGACATAGAAATATAGGATTATATGCTTTTGTTTGTTTGTTTTTGCTATATTTATCTTCAATGTGGGCATATTTGTTTTCTCAAGTAATATTTACACAAGGTCAAAGGTATTTCTATAGGAAATCTGTAGTAGGCATCTTTTTTTATTAGGAGCTTAAATATTCTTGCCAAAGATTTGATTCTTAGCTATTTCATACTATGTTTCAAATCCAAGTGCCATTTGTTCAGATTGGGTAGTGGTTTTCTGTGGAATCACTGTTTCAAATTTTTCTTTGCCTTTATCCCAGCGAAATTTGAGTTTAGTGGCAATAAAATATCTCTACCGTGCGGGAGGTCGTGGGTTCAAAGCCCCAACCGGACCAACACTCAGGGTCTTTAAATAACTGAGGAGAAAGTGCTTCCTTTGCAATGACATCTGCAAATGGTTAGACGATAAGCCGGAGGTCCTGTCTTACAACTCTTCACAATTAATTCTGTGGGACGTTAAAGAACCACTTGGGACGTAACGAACCCTGGCTGTGACCACCCCTAGTGCTGACCTTGTAGAGGGCCACAAGTTTATTAGTTGCCTTAACTATTCCATGCCACCCTCTTTAAATAAAGTGTATTATTATTATTAAAGGAGCTATGTCACGACGATTTTGTGGTTTTGGATCAATTCTTTCCAAAAACCGTTACTTATTTATACAAACAATGTTCCTGATAAACTATGAGGTGGATATCAAATTAATTTTATCAAAGAGAGCAACCCATAATAAGGTTTTTGTTGTTTTTTGTCGAGATAGCATCAAAACTTGAAAAAGTTGGCCCAACCTTTTCAAGTTTCAATCCATTTCCATCCTTGCCGCATTGGTAGCATCAGACGACATGAAACAGTTTTAGTGTCATAACAGTCTTAAATAACAAAACTAGACCATTATTTTTGGATCTCAATTGACCGCAAGACATATTTTGAGCTTTAAAAATATGCTAAAATAGCGTGACGTAGCTCCTTTAAGGCATTTTTCTTTTTGTTTTTGGTGTTTTCAGGTTTTTCTTTTAGAGTATTCAGCTTTCTTTGTTTCTTTCCTACAGTCGCTGGAAGACTTTGCTGATGATGAGGATTATGATGATGACAGAGGGTATGAGGAAGATAATGAAGATGACCAGGATTATCTTGAGTACAAGGATGAGAGAAAAGTTCCAGAGAAAAAAGAATCAGGTAGATAAATGAATAACAACCAAGGCTGTGCTCTAAGATAAGTAGTTACGTGCCCAAAATCTCTAAACCCTTGAAATCCATGGTACCCAGGATATAAGTTTGGTGGAAAAACTAATATTACCTCGTTGCTAAAGGCAAAACTAAGTCATCAGAAGCAGCCGGGCACTGCTAGAACACAGCCATGATAATAATAAATACTTAAGTTATACTGAAAATTCTATCAGTATTAATACATTCTGGTCTTAACAATATGTCCAGTTGCTAATTAAAAATAAATATGTAATAACTTAAAAACACATATAATAAGTTACCAAATCAAAAATCTAAAAGGCTCGAATAGATAAATATTCATTGGAATGAGAAGTAAATTATTGAGCTAAACCATATATCTATGATTATCAATATCAATAATTTGTCTTAGGTACATATACAGTTCACATAAATATTTGAAATGTGGCTCTAATTTTCTTAAGCTTCAAATTTAACAATGAATTCAAATGTTCTTTTTCCAGCTGAGGTCTCTGCTCTTTTGGTAATGAAAGAAAAAAAAAAGGGTCACTACATAACAGGCACAGCAACTTTGCCAAAAATAAAGCAAGGGCAGTGTTTTGTCTTTGTTATCAGCTCATTCTGCCTTATTGCCAACACAAAACAAAAATCTTTTACACATGAACTAGCACTCAGTTTGAAGTACAAAATCAAGTTGTGCTCATGAGTTGAGTTGGGTGTTTTGATTAAGATTATGTTGTTTCTTTATCTTTAGTGGATACATCAGCTGAGAAAGCAGATGAGCTTGATAAGGCTCTGATTCAGTTGGAACATGGTGTGGAAATTGCTATGCAGGTAAGAAAGTTAATTTGGCAATAATCCTTTATCCTTTTATTCTTCAGCTCGTATTTTCTAAAGAGTTGGCATTATTTTGTGCATAACGTGTGGAATGCATTTTTCAACAGAGAACAAAGATATGGGCGAAATACTCCAAAGACATTGAAACTTATATTGACAAGAGAGCCCATTTAGGTAAGAAAGTCAGAGTAGTTTTCATTAAAATTTCCTCTGATGTACACATAACTATTTCATGTTGTCAATATATTGTATGATCAACAACTTAACTGGACTCCCTTCAACGTCATTATCAGTACATTAATGCACTAGAAGTTTGAATTAATTTTGCCTATCATCCTCTCCTGCATGTTAGATAACCCTTTAGTTTGATTTATTGATTATGCAGACCTACACTCTTATTCATTGCTGTCATCATCATCATGAATTGCACTGATAATAGTGCCAAAGCGATGAAGATGATATCTATATGCGATGTCAATAGTTACACCATTTAAACCAAGCATCATTATATATATTTTCATCACTTTTTTGAGTTTTCTGCAACTGGTGGGATGGGAATTCTGAATGTTTTTTATTTCTTCACAGAGCTGGAGTACACTGCAAAACTTGCTAAACTGGCCCAGACAACAAAAGCAGCTGTAATGGAAGAGGTAAGCCAAATAACCTTAGCTTCATTTTATTCTGTAGCAGGTCTGTCACTTATTTTTGAAGTAGGTGGGGGGATTCAGTTTGCTATCATGGAGTCAGCATGCTGGTTTTATATCAAAGTAGTTGGGGATATACCTCAAAATAAGAGGGGAAAATTCCCGGTCCCTGGCCCTTAATGACAGCCCTGCTCTTGTAGTCTTTGAACTCAATGCTTTGCTGGTTCCTCAACTTGTGTGTTTTATCTTCTAGAGCTATCTACCATTCCAGTCAGTCTTCGTCACTGCCCTGGATCAGGTGAGTAGTTACACCTTTAATTCCCATTAGCGATCAACATCTAACTTCTCGCTGCAATTATTTCTAACTTGTTGAGCTAACAGGTTATGAGAATAGAGAAAAGGATCTCCAGAGGTCATTTTCCTTGATGTTCAAACAAATTCTCCCAACTTATGGTATAAGAAATGTTTGAGAAAAGCAATGAGAATACCTAATTTGACGGTGGGTCTTTTATCAATAACATTGCAGTCGCTTTAAGGGTTTTCTGTGCAGACATGTTGTAAATGCTAAAGTATACGCCTTGTTCTGTTATGTTGAACTTTAAGTGTGTTTCGTGTGTTGGTTTTAAATTGTTACTCTGTTGGAGTCAAAGGTAAAATGCATAGTTTATTTCACAGAAATTGCCTCCAAATGCTATTTGCAAATTACATCTGCACGTGCGAATGCAGCACATCGGCATATGTAACAAAATAATTTGTTAGATTTTGAATGAAGTCCCCCTTATTAAAGCCATTAATTTACACAGCAAATTGGAAAACTAAAACACAGACAAATGCCGTGTTTTCCAGGGAATTAATTTCGAGCACCTTTCGTGAGCTGGTATGGAAATGTTGGGGTGTAAAAGTAAAAGTAAATGTTTTGGTAAATTCTTCTTTTTTTATAACTCATGGCAGGATATTGATTATGCAGACAATGCTAGCAAGACTTATCAAGGCCTCTTATCCATCAAGTTTATGGAGGTCAGTGCTTACCTTTTTTTATTTCATCCAACTTTTATCTAAAATTTAAATAAATGTTACATCTTCTTACAGCCATGCGAAGGGCAACCATCACGCAAAACGAAATCTATAATTAGTTGCTGCAACTGTCGTTGATTATGTATAAGACATTCTAGAAATGTTTCTAGTCTTCGCGGTTTTCTGAGTTTCACAGTAAGAAAAGGAAGTAAGTCAAGTTTATTTCATCATTCAACATGAATTTGACAACTTCCTGAAGAAGCTTGGTGAACCATTGGTTAACAGCTCAAATTGCCATCCTCTGTACACGGCTAATCTTTTTCGGTTTTCTCCCTCGGATGCTTTCTTGTAGCCTTTAACTTCGAGAAGAAACACGCATGAAAGATTGAGAAAGGAGCTCAAGGAGACGTGGACAAAAGCCTGTAAGAAGCTGGTGAGTGAAATAAAGACAGGAATTTACATGTTGTAAAGGAGAACGGACCTGTGACGTATCTGTTACTTAAGACTTATCTGCGGTTTCTTGACACAAAATAGGATTATGTGTATTTGTTTGTTTTTGCTATATGCTATATTTGTCTTCAATGTCAATATATTTGTTTACTCAAGTAATATTTGCACAAGGTCAAAGCAAGTCTATTTTTATTAGCGGCGTAACTATTCGTACCAAAGATTCTCAGCCATTTCATAGTATTCCTTGTTTTATTTAATAACTTTTATTAAACTTGACCTTTTCTTCGCCTTTTCTAAAAAGCTTCAAACCTGAGCTCCATTTGTTAAGATTTGAGAATGGTTCTTGACAATTTTCTAGAGGTTGCCTGCTGCAACCATACAATCCTTGTGCAAAGTCTGACTGTTAGAAAATAGTTATTCAGCTTCCATTTTCTTATTAATTGATTTTGGTATTAGTTCTAAAATCAGAAGGTTTACCTCGCTTGAGGTGTTTATTACGTGGTTAAGATCAAGTGTTAGAAAACCTTTTTAGTATAGTAAGAAGAGACTAAAAGGTGAAATCACAGAGAAACGTCAAAGCAATCATAAAGTTTCATTTTGCCTTCTGTGTTTACTGAAATGCTTTGTTACTCTTTTTGCAAAACAATGTCTTAAACCATTTCACTGAAATTTGCCCTACAGATGACGAGAAAATCACTTTGAAATGTTAATGTAAAAGCGTCAGGTTAGAATCTTCCCCAGTTTGAAATTCACTGGTTAGACTAGTGTGAAATTTTCCTGATTATCAAATTGGACTCGGTCTATGTCCTTGGTATTTAACATCACCTAGTTTAATCCAATCCTTCCAATACATCATTTCCAAGTTGGTTTGAGCCGCTTTATGAAAGCGAGGCCAGGTGCAAACATTTGCACGCAGACTCGCTTTGAAAAGGAGGCTAAACTGAATTCGAAGTGGCGTAATAGATCATTTCTGGTTGCTTTTAGCCTCTTTATCAAAGTGAGGCTAGATGGAACCCTTTGCACGCAGACTCGCTTTGAAAAGGAGGCTAAATTGGATATGGAAATGGCGCATTAGTTCTGTGTAAGACTTTTCCCTATCGCCAAGAAGCTCGATATTTCCAATTAAAGCTATTAAAAGTATAGTGTTTTTCTTTTCTGAAGTTAACGAGTGATTTCATTTCTGAAACTTTCAGAATGAAGCGCTGGTGAACCTTGAAAAAGCCAAAAAGTTGTACATGCAAAAACAACAGGAACTGGAGAAGGTTTGTAATGAAGTTCGCTTTTAAGTTTTGAGCAAACGAAAGACGAGACTTTTGATATCGCCAATAGTTATGCTTCTTATCGGCATTCACGGATCCTTGCAATATGCGAGAAGTTTGTCACATGAACCAAGTTAAATTGTCCAGCTTCTACGAGTCTGCTGTAGCTCTCTGGTTGAGCATCCGAGCTACAATGCGGGACAAAAGTCTTGGGTCAATTCCCGCTTTACCCCCTTACCCCCTTACCCATTACAATGTTGATTTTTACCGGTTGCGAAAAAGCAGATTAGTCCTCGAAAATTTCAATATTGTCTGGGGGGAAGGGGAGGTTCTAAAAAACGCAGTAAAAGAACAACATGGGTTGGTGTTTTAAGGATAGAAGTGTGCGTAGTGAAATTTCCTAGTTTTCGCCCACGTTTTCCTAGTTGTCCCAAGGTCTTGTGACTTGCATTGTAGCCTTTTACAGTGTATGTCCCAACAATCTTACTTCTCCTCACCCTATGCCTAGTTCATCGATAATACAGGTCATGAGAATACAGGGAATGATCACCAGGGATCAGTTGAGTTAACGTTTATACAACTGAATTCTCCCTACACGTATCAAATGAAATAGGTGAGAACGGTACGGGGAAAGCACATTTTGATACTGGGAATTAAAAAGCCAGTAATCGGAGGGTCTTGGGTTCGACTCCAGCTCGGGGAACTGGGAATTTGTTTCGAGTATGCCTGTGGCAAAACAGAAAAGTCGCGTCTTTGAAACAGCCTTGAAAAGAGGCAGCATTTCAATGTTTTTATGTGGCTTACACGAAATGTGTAGCCACATGACACGGTCGGATTTATTAGTCCACGAGAGTCGAGCGCCTGTCACGTGGTCTAGTAAGCCACACATGTACGCATTGCGGACCTATTTTTTCTTTGTCTTACTTAAAACAGGAAGAATCGTCGTCTGCGACTCTGTCTGCCTTTGCCCGTGGCACTAAGAAGAAAGAAGGCGATTTGAGGAAAGCAGACGAAGCCGAGGAAGTTTACAAACAGTGGGTAAATGAAGCTAATGCCAGACAAAGGGAGTTGGAAAGTACCAAGTCAAAAGTGCTTGTGGAGTTACGTCAACTTGTTTACCAGTGTGATATGACCATGAAAGCAGTAAGTCTTGTTAAGCTTTTCTGCTGAATGAATTTCAATATTGAGGGTTCCCACACCAAGACCAAAGCAATTACTCCAACCAATCACAACAGACGCAGACAGCGCAATGAACCAATCAGAATTCGAAGCATTTACATGTAGCCGGCTCTAAGCGCGGGAAAATGCGCGCGTGCAGTTCATGATTGGTTTTTGTTTTGCTTCTTATTGGCTGAAAGTGTGGCGCGAGTTTTATCAACCAATCACAGAGCGATGCAATGCAAACGAAAGTCAATAAGTGAAACCTTTAAGTCAACTGATTGATAACAAAAACACCAGCGACAAAAAGCGTTCTCTGCGTCACTCACAACATGTTATTCCCCGGCGTCTTGCCTCTCAAATTGTCGAAGATCATGTCTCTTCAAAGACAGCTCGGGAAATTAGATTTCTGAACTAATTTTATAACATTCTTCTTTCCTCAGGTCACGTGCAACTACTTCCAGATGATGAATGCACTGGCTTCACCCGCGCCAGTTCAGTTCCAGACCCTTCACGAAAGTAGCAGGAACTACGAGCCTGGGAACCAGTTTTCTGAATTTGTTCGCCTACAGCAGGCCAACTCACCTCCGGCTATTTGTCAAGTTTATCAGTTTGAACCGTACTCGACTGGATGGTATGTATTATTAACGCTTTGTACCCTGAGGTCAAAATTTAAATTCTCATTTGCTGCTCCTACACATTTCCCATAGAAGCAGTAGGGAGAAAATGGTAACTTATCAAACAGATTCATCTTGTCTGATCCCGTCTTTAATTCTCATGACCACTCTTTTCTATAAAGCGTTGATTTTACGAGGAGAAACTTGATGTTGATCACTTTTAGGGTCTCAAGCGTTAAGTTTACTCGCTTTTGCACTTCGTGTTGATAAGTATTGAGGAATAAATCGTGTCGTGTAGTCTCACTCTTAAGATTTCATCCACTGACTTGAAATTTGTCCTGTACTACGTAATTAATCTCATGTCAGGAAGTACTGCTCAGTAGCTTCCATTAAAGTGTCGCGGTGTTAGATCAGGTCAATGGCAGAAACAAATTCCATGACTTTTCGAGTAAACGAAGACAACTCTCTGCCTTGTTAGTCCTTTGATCGTAAAACTATTATCGTGGAAGGAGGGGGGTTTGAAATTCAGCTGAATATTGTATACTCGTAGAAAGGCTTCGAAGCTCAATTTTTTAAACAGTTCTGTTCATGATTGTAGAAGCAAATCACTGACAATGTTTTTGTTTGTAGTTCTGAGAAAGGACAGCATACTCCATCCCGCAATCACTCTATGTTTGAATCTCGTGGCATTCAACACCTGGAAGATGGTTCAAAAATGTCCCCGTTTCCGTCTCGGCGCGTGAAGAGCCTCACCTTACATGGTTCACAAAATGCCAACAGCTCGCAGTCACCGGTAAATGCATGGAGTCATTTGAAAGACACCAATAGTGATGTGGAGAGTACAACGAGTAGATCCCTTCCGGGGTCCCCTAGTGGCAGTCCTACTTCATCCCGTAGAGGTGGGAACATCTCGCGGGCTAAGTCCCTAGAGTTGGTATCATCCGATGACGGCGACGGTAAAGGCGATGCGAGGAGGAATGGTTAGAAAAGAGTTTTTCGAAATCATCTCTGCATAGATGTATGCATTTCTTAAACGTAATGCTTTATATTTGTAACTTTGCAATCAAACTCCTTCCAACGAAGTTTGCCACCAGTGAGGAGTTTGATCAACAATCACAACAGACTGTGAAGTTCCCCTGGTGACGCACCCTAGTACAGCACGTGCCTTATCACGTGGGAATTCAACAAGCAAATAGGATACACGTGGCAGGTTCCCCTGGTGACGCACCCTAGTACAGCACGTGCCTTATCACGTGGGAATTCAACAAGCAAATAGAATACACGTAAAACACCTTAACGGTTATTTGAACACTTTCGATAGTCTATGTTAATGCAAAGCGAAAACATTACTAAAACCTTAAACTATCTTTGAGTTAAGTTGGGGGAGCAGGGTTGGCGCAGTGGTGAGAGCGCTCGTCAACGACCTGTATGCTGTTCTTTCATAAGAAGCAAATCTGTAACAAGAAAAACATTCCATTCTTGTTTTTGGCCCATCTTACTTACTCAGGTCCCGTGGAAAACTCCAGAAGGAAGCGCGCGCCCAAGAACCAATCATCAGCCGGCCCTTTCCAGAATAGCCGCTTGTCACACGCAGCACAGACTCACACCCTAAAGAAACTTCGCTCGGCGTCCAAATGCCGTGATTGCGACAGTTACGTGTACTTCAATGGCGCTGAGTGCGAGGTTTGCGGTCTTACCTGTCACAAGAAGTGTCTGGCAAGATTGAATATAAAATGTGGAACGTACACGGTAAAAATTGTTTGGTTAAATCATTGCTTCCAGAAAAGATGAAAGTAGTCTTTCCCTAAACAAACGGCTTGATACGAAGGTGTTGCATGATGGGATGAGTCCCACTTTAGGATTTCATCTACGGAATCAAAAGTTAGAACCACCTTGTACAGCATACTAAACAGTTCACAGGAAAGTACTGCTCAGTAGCTTTCATTTGAATGGTCACACTTTAGGATTTCTGCATCCACAGACTCAAAACTTAGAACCACCTTGTATAGCATAATAAACAGCACCATAGGAAATTTCTGCTTTGTAGCTTTCATTTGAGGAACGTTTTTCGAGTCACAGTATTTTTACATGCCTGACATAGTGCAGTTATCAAACATTTTTAGTGACTACAACACAGTGACAGTTTTCTTATAACGTCGGACTTTTTAGCAAGGCCGTGTGGCAAAATGTTTCTTTCCTAAAGTATGATAAACTCCCAAGAGTTTTAAGTGTTTAATTTTCTTCAATTACAGAAGGTTCAGAGACGTATGACAACTTTTGGCGTGGACTTTCAACGACATCTTCAAGACTCCAACACCGACGAAGAGAATATACCGCATATCATTACCTCCTGTATAGACGAAATCGATCGGAGAGGTGTGTTAAAGAATGCGTAAATCACCTCTCGATATGTGTAAATTGCTTTAATTAACGTATAGTGAGGGGTATGTAACAGTAAAACTTACAGTCCATATAAAACGTCTCGGAACAATTCTCGTTGTCCCCCCCCCCCCCCCAAACCCCAATACAATGTTGAGTTTTAGCGGTCTCCATCATTAAGATTAGTCCATCGACGGCTCGAGTATTTCACCGTTGTCTGGGGGAAGGGGGTGGGGTTTCCAATTAAGCTTTGAAAGAAGAACATGCTGTGGTGTTATAAGGATAGAAGTATGCGTTGTAAATTTTCCAGTTTTCGTCCAAGTTTGACAAGTGTTTCAAGGTCCTTTGACCTTCATTGTAGATACATTTTTAACTCGGAAAATGGCTATGTCAATGCTGAGTTGTAGATATGTGGCTGGTTTCACTCCTACGCTCCTTCGATTCCTGTATATGTTTTCTGCATACGCTGTCCAGTGTAGTGCACCCAAAAGACTAACGAAAAATACGCAGAAGAGGAGGAACTTGTATTGGGGATAAACGCAATAGATAGCAAACGACTATTTGTTTTTATCAAAGCAAAAAAGACTCAATCAATCTTAAAATGTCACGCATGTGTCACGCTTCTGTTTTGGATTCCTAACAAACGAATCAGGAGTGGTTCATAATTTCAATTTCACGGTTCATATTCTCGTACCACTTTGATATTAATCTTTTGATTAATCAGGGAATTTTTTGTTTAATCTTCATGTTTTTCAAGGTAAACCCTAATTTTTCTTCTTCTCTTTTTTTTTTTACAGGACTTGATGTCAAGGTAAGTTAGCAAAATGCTAAAACAAAGCTACCCTATTTTGCAGCTAAGACAAAACAGTCTAGTTGGTCTTCAAGCTACTCTGCTTTCATTTCAGATTGAGCTTTTATGGCCGTT
>OX419347.1:13881674-13991674 GCA_948470475.1 Galaxea fascicularis
GACAACAGAAGTGTTCAAATGCCGCATCTTTGCCCGTACCCCCCCCCCCCCCTCTCCGTCTAAACATTGATAGGTACAGTAGTGTTCCTTGGAAGGCCAGAATGTACCAAGTGATAAACAAAATTGACCAGTTCCTAACGTCAGTGGCTTCATAGCTCAGTTGGTAGAGCATCGCACCGGAATCGCGAGGTCACGGGTTCGATCACAACTGCGACGATCATTCTTCATTTGATTTTGACAACGTCTATTTTTTTTGCTTTTTTGTTTTAGTGAAAACGAAGCAACTTCTACTCTATCTGCTCTTGTGGAGATGCCTCATCAGACTCGCTTGGTTGAATTGTTGATTGCAAGTCCTGAGGTAACGCAACACAGACAGACGGTCACGCTAAGCCGTTGGCCTTGACTCCTTCACCTCCACACGTAAAACTACAAGAAGACGTAAAAGAACCCATACACTAATCCAAAACAGTAGAGAAGGTAGTTCACTGTGCTGTGGTCTGCCCCCATACACATCAGGGTTGGGTGGAGGCTGGGCGGTGGGCTGACTTCCGGTCACCAAGAGCCTTTATCGCTATATCGGTCATGGAAACCTCTTAGGAGCTCCAGTATGCCTGCAGGCGCGAAAAAGGGATTGAGAAAGAATGTATAGCTGGAACTAGAACAAGTTGCACAGGAAGCCCAGTCAAAATATGCCGGCAGACGGCGATTTTGTCGCCTGCAGTGGGGTTTTTTGCCACCTACTCGACACTTAACGTAGTTGTTAATAAACGCTTGCCTAGTATCGTTCCTTACCCCACTCTTGTGGAGTGGAGAATTTTGATTGAAATAAAAACCCTGCTAAGGGAAAGCTAAAGCTGCAAAACATGTCCCCGGATCCCCATAGAAAGTCCCTTCTGCCATTTTCTCCTTTAATCCTACCTTCCACTAGAAAGTATTTAAGTGTTGTACGCCTTTTTTTCTAGGTGTTTGACCTTCCAGAAACGAATGATTCCATGTCACGAGAGACACCAGTAGAGGTGAGCACTTTGATGCCGTATGTTGGACAAATTTGCCAAGTTATGCTTGGTTTCCATATGATCGCTGTGATCGCTGCGGTCGCCGAGAAACGTGTTCAGCCATCGCAGCGATCGTAGCGATCATATGGAAACGCCTTGGTCTGCTACTGCAGCGGTCGTAGCGACTGCGATCGCTGCAATCGCTGAGATTGAAAATTTTCTATCGATGATCGTGGCGATCGCAGCGATCAAACTTTCCCAAATGGCCTTTATTTCAGCGGACATGCAAATTATATCAATCGCTGAATTTTAGTTTTCGCAGCGATCCCTGGTCTCTCTTTTTCCCGCGATCGCAGCGACTGCAAAGATAGTGGCGATCGTAGCGATCATATGGAAACCAGGCATTACTGGTATTACACCTTGAGATTGAGCTCTAATAGGTTGTGTTTGTTACAGCTAAAACTCCGAGCCAGTCGAGCCGCAAGTCCTATTTACAGGGCAATTGTTGATGCATTTCTTCATATTAGAAACTGTGAGAAGAATAGCACGAGTGAGGGATGAATATTTTCAGTGTTATCGTAAACGCCTGAGTAGCTGTCGTCAAATGCAATTTAACCCGAGTATCAGGCCGTCCTGATGGGCCGGAGGGGACTCGGGCAAAGGAAACCCCCTCCCCTCTTCTCACGCTTGAGAATACTCAGGTAACTCACAACGCCACTGCTAGTCGCGACAGTACCCAGTTAACCAAGCTGATCCCACACCACTCGGTCGTGCCAGTTTTCTCACAGTTTCTGGAACAGTGACATTATGTTACTTTTTCTTCGCGTCGATTTTTGTTGTGAAATGTGGTGTTTTTAATACTTTCAAATCGATCCCAGTTGTAAACTGGCTGTGATTGCAGTGATATTCGGGCAGAGTTTTTTGCGCGATGTGGCGCACAGACCGACTCAAATCGGACAGGACATGCTGTTGAAGTTGGAAATCACCGTCAGCAGCCGACATGTCCGAGTTGTTTTATTTATACCATTAAGTCACATTACAACGTGTTACTTTTCTGCAGAAATTCACTCCTCCCTCCCCGCATGACAGAGAAGGCAGTGGATCTGCTGTGCAGAGTCTTCGATCTGCGGGTAATCCAATGTTTCTTGCAGTGTTTGACCCAAGTCGTAGTCCTTCGTGGGTGTTTTTTTTTTTTGTCACGCAACGCAAGTATGCGACAGAATGTGCAAACAATGTCACGCAATGCAAAACTATGTCATGCAACGCCCAATCAGCTTAGTATTGATATTCAAGTGCGTTTCCTGATGTGTAAAGTGCTGCTGTTGAATATTTTTTTGTACGTATTTTAGGTGTAAACCCAGATGAAAGTTACGAAGCTGGAGACGAAGCGAGGTAATGCGGTCTTCTGTGTACAACAAACAAAACATTTTCAGATCAGCTGGAATGCATCGGGTTGCCTTCTTTCCACACTTTAAAGACCGAAAAGTGTAGTTTTGAAATGAACCGTACGCGCTCTGACTCTCCCTCGCCGCCTCTCCAAAAAAGAAAAAAACCCCTTTATTTTCAGAAAGTTAAAAGAATGCATGTGAATTTCCGTCTTTCCAAAAGTTTAAACATTTTTAAAACTATTTTATAGAGTTCGAGAGCCAGGGAGAGCAAATGAGAGTTCATGCCTAAGCACTAGAGAAATATGAACTTCATAATAATCCTAACTGATTTTCGAACGTGTTGATACTCAGACAGTGGGGGGCGCTTGAGTACTCGGACAAACGAGCGAAAATATTTTAATTCTAATTCTGATGCTAACCTCAACTGTAATCGTAACCTAATTTAGACACTAATCCTTATCGCCAACCTAATTGAATCATTTGGTGATAGCGTATGGTGATTTTATAGCCTGGCCAAAAATCTTTGTCTTTTCCCATACTTGTGATTTAATGATCCATACGTTATTTATGTTCGTGTAGTTTCATCAACACGCCAGATACAAACGCATCAGAGTCTGTCGCGGAACTTTCTCCTGTTCGCCCGTCAGCGTAAGTACCACGCATGCGTGTCTTTCGTACGCACGGCCAATCTCCTACCCCGATCATCTTGACCTGCGGTCAGGAAGCGCGCGACGCCTGGAAGTCCTGATTGGACGTCTGGTAATCACGTACTTCCGGTTGAATTGGTAATGTTTCGTGTTCACCTCCTTTCCTGGCTTAGTTTTTACCAAGGTGTGTCTTCATTCGGAAGACTTAGGGTACGAGATTGGCTGAACGCTTCTTTGTTAGTTGTAACCAGTATTTATTTTGTGGACCAGTTCTGATTATTCGATTATTGGTTTTTTCGATGTAGGTCGATAAACGTCCCGCAACAATCTCTGAATCCGCCTGCTTCGCCCTCACCTTCAACGTGAGTATGGCCAAATGACCAAAGGCGAACCTCTACCAAAGGCCACCTCCATGCAACGGCCCCTCTGTATAACGGCCATTTATTTTTGTCCCGGCGGACGGTCCATACAATCACTCCTTTTTAACCTCTCTTCATTGGTAACGGCCAACAAAGCGGGTCGCAATTGCCAAAGTAACGTCTCCACAACGGCTAGTTAATCAACGACAGTGTATACCAAAGCCCCATTTTGTTATTGTAAAAGGTCATGTTGACGGTTAGAATCACAAAGTAAGAAATAAGCTACTCGAGGTACCAGAGATACGTCGCTGTCGCGCACAATGAAAGTGATGCAAACTGATGTACTTACTTTTACCTCGTTTTGTTTTGTTAACATTCTTCTTCTGAGCATTAATTTTTGGTTTCTGTTCTATTGATATGTAGTTTTATTGTTACGTATTTATATGCCACAATAAGATTCATTTAAAAAATGTGCCCCACGCCCCCTCCCAGAAAAAAGTGTCGTGTTACACCCCTACCTCCCCTGTAACCACCACCTCTCTACAAAGGCTACTTTCCTCTGCCCCCAAAGTGGCCGATATGGAGAGGTTCGACTGTATTGTGTAGTCTTCTCTTTTCGTTTGCTTTCTTGCGTGACTTTATTAATGGTTTCTCATAGCACACACAGTCACTTTGTGTCTGGTTTGTCACGCAACATTAACAGTCACTTCCTCTTTTACCTGTAATGGCACACTTACAGTCGGTCCCTTCGTGCATATCACGCAGGTCTTGCAGCTTATCCTGTTTATCTTTCCACTTAGCACACACTGACCTCCTCTGAGGTCAAACTACGGTCACAGTCACTTGCTTATTTGTTCGTCGCCACTCATTGTGGCTGTCCGTGACACAACTATGTCTCCCTTTTTGTCTCCTTCAGACTTCCCTTTTGAGTTGTCACGCAACGTTTCCGAGGTCACGCACTCGTTGCACCTTCTCCTCTCGTGTCACGCAATACTTACAGTCAGTTTGTTTTGTACACAGGAGAAGCAGCCTTGGATTTGGATCGGAATTCTTTGAGTTACTGGCCAAATCTAACAACCGCAGTGATAAGGTAAATCAGTACCCTAGCAAGCCACGGGAAAAGGTTAGAAACAAAACTGGTAACAGTAAGATAAAAATGGAAGTGGTGACTGAAGGAGACTATTCAGCCAAGAAGTTGATAGTTGAGAACTTAAATTATTGGTAATCAACTATGATATTAGTGTGGTCCTGACTGGTATTTTGGCAGTCAGTGATTCTCAACTTGTTGTTGAGTCATCCCCGGAGTCGAGGAGAGATTTTGCTATCGGTTGATGATTGTTTTCCTCCATTTATAAAATATCTGAAATGCTACGCGCGCTCTGATTGGTTAAAAAGCTATGGTTTACTTTATCGTACCCTGCGTGGCAGGCATTCGAAGGGGAGGGGAAAGGGGAAACCTCGGTGCGTCCGATTTCCCCCTCCCCCTCCCCCTCCCCTTCAAACGCCTGCCACACAGGTTAACTGTACCGGTTAACTCACAAGGCCTCGGTGCTACTTACCATTATTTTTATTGGCTTTGGTCCTGTTCTTCAAACATCCCGCTCAGTTTATTACGCCGAGAAAACCATAGAAACTGCTGTCCATTGCTTACCACTCGAAAGGCTTGCATAACTAGTATTTATTATGTGGATCATTCAATTGCAAATTAATATTATTGCCTCTGTAGCTTGTCAAATGTGATTAGTCGTTTTAATTACTTTCGTTTAGTGAAACGAGATAAATTAGTTTTCAACACCAGGAAAGAAGATTACTAAAACTATTCCCGATTAGTCCAAACTCGCTTTCGAAAGGTATTCTGCAAGGCGGAAGCTTATAAACCTTCCGAGGTTGTTGTCCGACAGTCTTTTTGAGTCGTTATAGTACAGGGGAGCTGGCCATGCCAACGAAAAATAATGTGTGGGGACTAGGAACGTCCACCAGTTTTCGTTCCTTCTATCTTTCTAAACGAACGGTACATAGTAGTTGCCCCCCCTCACCCCCCCCCCCCACCCCCACCTTTTCCCACGACCTACCGGTGCACGAGTGTTTATCGTAAAGCCGTGTTTTTATTGTTTTTCAGCCATCTGATCACAGTATCCCAGAGTTCTTATTGTCTGACTCATCACAGCAGATTCCTCTTGTTACCCAGGAAGACTCGGACATGGAAGATGAATACGAAGACGACACTACTCAAGGTCAGCGGATTCTCGGTTTTCTCAATATTTTAGAATATAAAGTTTCTTTTAACTGTTGGCTTTATCAACGAAAAAGTGTTTCTTGCATGGGTTGATCTCAGGACGTGCAAACTGTTTGATACTTTCCTGCTGTTCTGTTAATTGTACTATGAACGCTGGTTCTACTTTTTGAGTCTGTGGATGAAGTCATAAAGTGTGACCATTCAATTGAAAGCTTCTGAGCAGTACTTTCCTGTGGTAATGTTTGTTATGCTGTACAAGGTGGTTCTAACTTTTGAGTCTGTGGATGAAGTCATAAAGTGTGACCATTCAATTGAAAGCTACTTTGCAGTACTTTCCTGTGGTGATGTTTGTTATGCTGTACAAGGCGGTTCTAACTTTTGAGTCTGTGGATGAAGTCATAAAGTGTGACCATTCAATTGAAAGCTACTTTGCAGTACTTTCCTGTGGTGATGTTTGTTATGCTGTACAAGGCGGTTCTAACTTTTGAGTCTGTGGATGAAGTCATAAAGTGTGGCCATTCAATTGAAAGCTTCTGAGCAGTACTCTCCTCTGGTGGTGTTTATTATGCTTTACAAGGTGATTCCATCATCTGAGTCCTTGTAGCCAGTCAAAGTTAAAGCTATTTCATTATATTGGTTTATTGCAAATGTTTCTTTGTCTCTTTAGGGACCAGTGGATCACGCACGCCTGATGATGATCTAGATACGTCTAATTTTGCCCAACGACGAATTAGCTCTCCACGAACTTCCAACGAAAATTTAACTGAAGACGATAAAGTTAGTGCGACTCGAGATTCGTTGTACTCGGTTCTTTCTCGGAGCTCCTCGTCATATTCCGTCGCTCCGAGTTTCACTTCGGATTTTGTCGACACTGACGCACTGTTACCCGATCACTCTGATTCCGTTGGATCGGGCAAAGTGAATCATTCGGAAAGCTTCGAGTTACCCGAAAAAGACACGAGGATCACCGATCTTCAGTCGGTTTCTCGGACTCAATCATATTCGGGTGATTCCAGCGCACGACCTCGTCCACGGACGTTGGTTTTACTGAAAAGAAATTCCGATCTTCCTGGTCGTGTTCAACGTACCGACGACTTTAACACGGGATATTTTCCCGTGGGGATGAAATCATCTAACAGTGATACGAACCTAAATAAAGATCCCTTTGCCATCGAAGAGGAAGTATCGATCGCATCATTGTCTGAAGCGGTGCATTCTTCTGTAGATACGCTTGAGAACTCGTTAACTGACGATCTTGTATCTGTGGATGAACTTTGTGGTTATGATGTGAGAAAACAAACGTCGAGTATAAATGAGCCCGCTGACGTCATGCACGTTGCGGACAGTGACACAAGCCTCTCCCCTGTGGAGGGTGGGGTTAGTGAAGAACTTGTTCCGAACAAGATTGTCATTAGTCCAGCTCAATCTCCTACGAAAGAGAAATCAAAATATGATTTACCTTCTCCGAGTAAAGTGCAACCACCGCCTGTTTCGAAAAAGCCTGCTCGATCACCGTCCGTTGAGAAGAACAATTTTGTGCCCGCAGAAAAATCTGCCGCTGAAGAAATCAAGTCCGTTCCTAAGTCTCCTGCGGAAGACGGGTCACGTGAGCTGATTGTACCAGTGATGACGGCGTTGCAGGAGCGTAGGTCCTCCACTCCTGATTGCTCCACTGCGCAAGCGTCAACTGATACAAAAAAAGTCTCTGATAAAGTTGTAAGTCCAAGTGAATCCCCAAGTGATGAAAGGAAGTACGGCGGCTTCGATGAGAAAAAGCCTGATGTTAAAGCTCTGACACGGTCAGCTTGCACCACACGTGTTTCTGTTAAAGATCGGCTGCAGCAATACGAACGAAATCGTTCGGGAAGCCCCGACTCAGGTCGGAAACATTCGTCGGAACCGTTCAACCCGAACTCAGTCGCTTCTCGGAAGCAATTGTTTGAGCAAAGAGAACAAGGGTTGTACAAGCGTGTGAGTGACACGAACACCAGAAAGCCGAGAAGCGATTCCGGAAGTGGTTCAAGTTCGGCCAGCGGTAGTCCAAAGCTTTCCAGAAAACGTTTGATTGACAGTAGAGACGTAAGAAATGCGATGGCTGCTGGAAGCCCAGTTCAAAGTACTCCCGAGAAAGCAAAACCGGTTGAACAGGAAAAACAGTATGAACCTGCGCGTCGTCGTAGAAGCGATAGATCAGAAAAAACTGAGCGTCGGAGAAGTTTGGTGCTCGATAATTTGGACAAAATGGACTCGCATAAATTAAGTCGGCCGCGAAGTGGTGACTATGAGTCTCTAAAGCTCGACTTACACGATGCCGAAAAAGAGACTTTATCGCCGAGAGAAATAGATATACCTCTGGATGACGGCTTCACAGATAGGCACAGACCCGAGCGACCACGAAGAAGCCCGAACACTAGTCCGAGGGATAGTCGGGGTAATGTTCGCTCTCCGTTTCCCGATGACAGTAGAGAAGAAGATAGAGAGCCCCAGTTTGTATAATCGATACTTTGGCGGCACTATTTCTTTATAGTTACGTATAACTGGGCTAATCTGGTAGTAACTGGCTAATAGAATTTCATAACCTGTTCGCTTTTTTACCCATGGAAATGTAACTAAGATGTGGAATTGACAGGAAAAGTCTAAGATTTGTAAAGCGACGCTTAGGTGAGAGATCTGGGGTACCCAAAGAAGAATTTCAAGCCAAAAAATCGAATGTTATTTTCCTCTCATATTTTTTAAACATTTAGTATCATGTCTTGACTTTTCAAGGTGCTCTCTGCTCACCTACCACTATTAAACACATCTTTTGTCCCTCCGAAAACAAAGCGAATTAATTTCTCTTGTTAAAAAGGAAGGCTCATTTCATAATTCAAGGTTTTTAGGACATTTTTTATCAGATTTTCATAGCAAATATTAAGACCTACCAAACGAATATTATGCCAAGAGGGTCCTTTATGCCCCTGAGGTAGCCAGTGTTGGCCTCATCCTTCCTTTTTCCCTCTGCAGAGTCTTAACCCTTCAACTCCCAGAAGTGATTAGCATTCAAATTCTCATTAAGGACCGTTCATTTTTTTATGGGGTAGGAGAGGGGGTCATTTGCAAATTGTATGACTCCTGTGCTTGCCAGTTTTAGTCACATAACGCCCGTCACAAATATTTTTTCTCCCAAATAAGTTGCACCAGCTATTTCTCCAATTTCTTATCTCAGAATTTCGCTCGACCCCCCACCTTTTCCTTTGATCTTTTTGGGGCACTTCCCCCGCAAAGGTTTTTTTCTTTTTTTTGCTCGGGCACCACCCCTCCCCTCATCCCATAAAAATGAACGGTTCTTTATAATATCAATACATTCTCCAGCAGACAGGTGACGAGAATAGACAAACTGGGCCAGAGAATGATATCTTGATATAACGCGAAATTCTCTTAACTAATGTACGAGGAACTGTATAGCAGCTAAAAAGGAGAATTAATAATCATCTTGGGATTTAACGGATTAATTGTTGTTAGGCTGTTCAACGTTCAACAATACATCCAGCTACTTGAGCTAGGTTATGCCAAAAGTAAGTATGTTACTATGGGAGTGTATATCTTGAAAGGAAACGCGTTCCAACAAGGCATTTTTACATAAGAGCTGTGTCCAGTTGAGTCTTGTGAAACGAGGCGTGCGTTTCTCGAAATTCCCGAAACATTTCGGGCCTTCAATTCTTCGGGTGACTTAATTTTCTACGTATCTTGAAAACGAAGACGTTTCCAGGCATGAAATTTTGCAACAAATTTGCCCTTTCGTATCTTGAAATCATGGTAAAAGACAATCTTTTTATAATAAGCGGATCGCAATTTTAGAAATGGCTTTTCGTACCCGAAAAGTTTCCGGGAGTTACGAGAAACGGGCCCCAGATCCGAAATGAACATCTTGAGCGATTTTCAACTGAGTGTCGTAAAACCCAAATCAAAGAAATTACTGGCCAATCACAACAGACGCAATGAGCCAATCAGAATTCGAGGAGCCAAGCGCGGGAAAGAACGTACGAGCAGGTAACGATTGGTTTTGGTTTTGCTTCTCGTTGGTTGAAAAAGTGGCGCGACCTTTGTTAACCAATCAGAGTGAAGCAACGCAAAACCAAAGCAAAGGTGAGTTACTTTCGACACTGAAAGTGAAAACTACTCTAACCAATCACATCTAACGTAATTATCACGAAGCGCCCGTGAGCAAATCATCATTCGCTGTTGTCACACGGCGGCCATATTGTTCCGGGAGACCAAAAAAGGCTGTTTTACCACGCCAAGCCTCGCAGTCGAAACAAAGCTTTTTTGGTCTCCCGGGACAATATGGCCGCCGTGTGACAAGGGCGAATTGGTTTTTATTTTTAATTGGTCGGGAAGTTGAGCGAATTTTTGTTAACCAATCATATTGCATAGTCGCAGCAAACGTTAACTTTACGAATGCCGCTGTGTTATCCAACGTATTCCTAAAATCAGTGAAATTCAATAAAAATTCAGCTTAAGTTTGAATTGCTAACCATCTTAAAACTTAGCCGTTTGCCTCACAGATGCACAACTTAGATCCTCTTATTTGAAAATTTAACGTGCGAATTGAAAATTCAAACTGGTATTTTTCGGTTGCGTTGTTTGTGATGATGTGATTCTAAACTTTCTTTTTCCCAAAGTGCTTTGCACTTAAACTATCTGTGCTGATAAAGCCAATTAGTATATACCACACTAGTGAACAGTGCTTTTCGCCCGTTCTGATTGGTTAACTAGAAGGTGATTAGCCTGCGAGCGCAGATGTAATTCCGGTTGTCGCCTCGCTCCGCCCGAAAAGTTTAAAGTTCGGGCGGAGAGAAACGACAACCGAAACTACGTCTGCGCTCGCAGGCTAGGAGGTGATCAGCAAATCACTATTCACCTCTGAATAGCCGAAAAGAAACAAAACGGCCTCTCGCGTTGGTTTCCGAAGAGGAAACTATTTGAATAAACGCTAATTATTCAGCTTGTGTGGTATATACTAAAACAATAATTCACCTCGGTGTCGGTGAGTGATTGATATTTACCTGCACTTCAGTGAATAATTGTTAATTACAGGGTTCGTATGCGTCGTGAAAACCCTTGAATTTCAGGAGTCCCAAAAATTCAACCAGAATGCCCCTTAAACTAGCATCGACGACTCATTTCTGGTACACGAATTTTGACTACGGCTTTCCATGACTTGTCGGCAAACTTAATTAATTAAAGATTCCAATACGCTCAATAATGCAATTTGGTTTCAAACCTCTCACCTGCTTTAATTTTTGTTGCTAAAATCGTGCTCTGCCAAAATTGGTTCTAATATTTTCATTGTTTGGGATAGATTACTGAAGCAATGGTTGTACCACGCCTAAGGTTAAGTTTCATTTAGCCATAACAACAGGCTGCTCACATTCTATTATTGGTTTTCTTCGATTTCACTCGTTCGTCTCAACGGTCATATTGGTGACTGCAAATGCTAGCTAGTTTTAGTGACTTTTGGTCGAAAGAAACTTAAACAGTGGAGCAGAGGCAGTGGAAGATCTCTTTCTATTGCGATCGGAAATATCGGTTTCATTATTGCGTTTTAGGAATTCATATCGACAATCGAGGTTTGGGTTGTAACAAGGATTTTTTTTCAATAAAAAAATAACACTGGCTACTATTCCTGTCCAACGATCATCAGTACTCGGATTGGGCCACATGTAGCCCAAGCGTAATCTAAATGAGTTAGCAACAAATCCTAGTTTCGGAAAATAAATAATAAATAAATAGTTTCAAACGAATAACATTTAGCAATAAAGTACAAATAATGTTGCCTGTTGCTGTTTTCTGCCTTCCTACGAAGTTCCAGCACGATTTGTGTCAGGTTTGATGATGTTATACTGCTCAAACAATGCCAGGTGACATTATTTCTACTTTATTGCTGAATTTATCCGTTTGACATTATAAATTAATTAATTAGTCGATCAATCAGTCAATGACTTAATTCTATTGTTGGACTTTGGATGGAATCGACACATTGAAAACATTGAAGAATAGGTAACCAAACACTCGGTTTTCTTTGGAGAAATCTTAGATTAAATTCTCCTACCCAAAGCCTATGAGAATTTAGTCCGTTCATGATCAGTGTTGGAATGTCAGCGTGGGATCGATATACAAAGGATGATACCAGGAGTGTACAACTGCCCTATATTCCTGTCACAGCGTTTCAATTCTCTCGTGCGAAACTTTTCCTCGACCTTTCTTTTGTTCTAAAGTTTCTCTGCGAAGGTATAAAGAAACTTTAGAACAAAAGAAAGGTGATGATAATGCGGTATCACGTGTGTCGGAACTGCCTTTTTTCACGGGAAAGATAGACTAAAAATAAATCACTCTGTAAAAATGCTGTAGGCTTCTAGTGATGGGCTCCTGATGATATTGGCAACTTGGAGATAGTTCCGAGACTCGCTTCCCGCTTCGTCTTGAATCGTTTTGATAACACGTTCAGTGCTAGTGATTTGTTAATAGAGCTGAGTGTGGGACATGCTTGAAGAACGACAGAAAAGCTACAGACTCACCATGTTTTGTAAAATCCCCAATGGTGAGTTACTGACGAGATACGTTGATGGTACGAAGTACCTAACCCCAATGGGACTCAAAAGTCGCCAATAAGTTCCAAAGTATTAAATCCCATTTGCTCGTACATATTATTTCAAAATTTCCTTTTTTCCAAGAACAATAATTGACTGGAATACCCTGCATATCCCATGCAGCCTTCGCTGCTGACATTTTGGAAACGGATTCATTTAATTCATCTTATTTAACCTTCACTACTGAAATTATGGAAGAATCACCTTCAAAGATGGAGGCTTATTAAATTAACTTCTTAGCAAGTTTTCTTTTTCACAAACAAATTATTTTAATATATCCCCCTCCCTCCCCCCTCCCATCTCTTTCCTAATGGTCGTTCCTTTGAAAATACCACTACAAAGGTAGAATCTGTTCGGCTGTTGAGCTGGTGCATGAAAAATGTGCAACTTCTTGTTTCCAGACCCCCCCCCCCCCTCTTGTTCTCGCCTGTCTACGAGTATCAAATAATCCAATTTTAATGAAAAATTTGATTGGGCAGTCAGTGCTACTAAAAAGTGGGAGGCGTTTCAATTTGCCTTGATGAACCAAGACAGGCAGAAAATGAAAATAGAAAAAGAAAAGAAAAGGAAAGAAAATACATGAATAAATAATAAGGACGAAAATCCCAGAGGATATTTTTAACCAATGATGCAACG
Organism: Galaxea fascicularis; assembly: GCA_948470475.1. Classification (NCBI taxonomy): domain Eukaryota; kingdom Metazoa; phylum Cnidaria; class Anthozoa; order Scleractinia; family Euphylliidae; genus Galaxea; species Galaxea fascicularis. The sequence goes on from OX419347.1 coordinate 13,894,565, forward strand.
CGAGCTTCACCCGCCAAGATGCATCGCGCGTGGAGTATAGTTTTCGAGGAGTGAAATCTGCTGATTGTCCCGAGCAGAGAGGTGTTTGCAGCACAATCTTGCATCATCTGTGCTTTTTCCAACGCATCCATTCGTAATGGATGTGGAATACAGCATAGGAGTGAATAATCGCTTCGGTTTGTTAAATTTTGACGACGAGGATCCCGAAGATATCCTGTCAAAGCAGGAGAAGAAGGAGGAGCCGTCGAAGAAAGAAAAGGCCAAGAAACATGATAAGAAACCAGCGAAGCAGCCTGTGAAAGAATCAAAACCAACTGTTAGCAAAAAGGATGTTGTAAACGAGGAGCCCAGACGAGAAGGTTGGTACAAATTTGCTTTTCTTTGGGTCGTGTACAAGTTGTACGACTGTGACGCCATCGTTTGTTGTCAGTCCACATGTGTTGTACACTCAGGTGTTTTTAAACTTCACTGTTGTGTTTTCTTGATATCTTGTGTTTCGAGTCACTCGTAAACAACCCATATGTCTGGGATAGAAACATTCACTGGCAGTTATTCGTTTGGCAAATAACTGTCAGGTGTTTTCTTCCATGGAAGTTGTAAGCTTATTTTAGTCGCTACACAACTTTGTGCGTGGATATCGTGAAATGCACTCGATCAAATGAATACCATTTAAAAACCAAAACAGAGTCCGTGGTTGCTGTTTCTCGATCGTAACATTAGCTACAGCTTTTAAAAGATGACAAACTCGCATGATTGGCAAAAATGAACAATTTCGCGCACGTGATTATAGTTGTTATGTACATTAGGCTGTTCTGATATAAACTAATTCTATCGTCTGTAAACTTTCCATACACTTGCTTGCCTTGGGTAGACTTTTGAGGCGCAATTATACATACCGTAATGTGTTATAACTTCTTTGTTTTTGCAGAGAGAACCGAAAGTAGACGCGGTGGTCGCGGAAGAAGTGATGTTAGGAGAGAAAACGAGAAAAACTCACGTTTATCCAACGGACCGAACGAAAGACGCGAACGCGATGATAATGCACCGAGAGAGAGGCGAGGCGGTGGATTTGGTGGCGGTTTTAACCGTCGGAGAGAAGGTTCCCAGGGAGATCCAGACTCGCCTGACAAGGAAGGAGGTGACAGAGAGAGAGGGGGCTTCGAAAGAGGAAGAGGAGGCCGGGGAATGCGAGGTGGCGGAGGTAGAGGGGGCCGCGGGGGATTTGGACGCGGAGGAGGCGCTGGAGGAGGCGGCGGCGGCGGCGGCTTCGGGAGGAAGCGAGAGTTTGAAAGAAGAAGCGGAAGTGATCGGTCGTAAGTCCTCTTTTTATGTCATCCATTTATGCTAAACCTTTTTTTATATATTCATGGTCACTTGTTTAGAGTGCTCTCACCAACACTGAAGTTAAATCAAAAGCTATACTCACATTTCTATCGCATGTCATTGTGTACAATGTTTTCTCTTTCTTTTTACAACTTTCGGACTTTTAAGTTGTATTTTTAAAAGCTGTTTGCTTGCACGACAGATGCTGTTGTTATTGCATAGTGTTGAAAACATGTTATTTCTTGTTGGGCATGCTTCACAAGAAATCACTCTACTATCTAATAACATTGTTCTCTGGAAGTGACTTTCAAAATCCTTAAATTCTACCTGTTTGTATTTCTGCTAACGTACAAATATATGTTGATAGAAGGAGAATGTTTTTTTTTTTTAAGGCCAGTGGTTTAACCAAGTCTGCATGGAAGTCAACACAAGGGGTGTTCATTTTACATTCTTGACCTGTGATAGTCAGTCACAAAGGAAAAGGTCGAGGGGTGGATTGATTTGCAGTATGAGTTCATCACTATCATATTTTCCTATTCAAAAGAGCCCTTTTTTGTGGACCAGTGGACACTCTTGCCCAGAAAACACAGTGACCACAATTTTATAAATACTTCAAGCAAGTCCACTTTAGTTATTAAAAGGTTCTGATAATTCAGAATCTCTACTTAGAGAATGAAAGTTCTATTGATGCTACAATAACACACTAATTCTCTAAATGTTGTAAAAGTAGAAAGGGTATGTGTAATTAACTTGAGTAAAACAATATCCGGCTGGGTATGGGATAAAACAACTTTCAATGAACCAAGTCCTGACAGAAGTCTGGATTATTATGGTTGTTCATGTCAGCTTATCTGTCAGCTGAACAGTAAAAGAGAGTGAATTACACTTGTATTCTGTTGCCAAGGTAGACTTAAATTTTGGGTGTTATGGTGGTGTTGCAGGGTTGTTAAAAAGCACCAGCGGCTGTTGATATCGCTGCTAAGATTTGCTGATAAAAAGAGAAAGTATAGGGGGGGAAATGGTGTTGTTACACGCTCAGTTGCATCTACTTTCCTAGATTCTCCGTTTACTTAAAATCTTTTTGACAGCCCTGCTGTTGGCTCGACTTGGTAAAAGTCTGTTATGCTACTTCAATAGTTTCTCTTTGGCATCAGATTGCTTGTATGATTCAGGATCCAGTAGTGTCCAGTTTATAAACTGGTCTGACATTGTACAGCTTAAACCGCTATTAAAAATCCACCCCTCTCTGCTTGGGAAAACAAATTCCAACCAAAAAAAGATCCCAAACAATCCTGGATTAATTTTTCAGGTGTTATTTTCACAATTGCATAGTTTGTGTTTACACTAATTGTGGTAATGTATAACATTTTCGTTCTTTTAAACATATGTAAGATCTTCGTGTATTTGTTGTCAAAATGTTTAGCCATCTGTCACTTGTCAAAAGTGGGGTTTTGCTCCTTTGCATTTCAATTTCTTACTAACACTAAAGTTCTTGTGTCCCCTGTTTACTTTTTCCTCACTATGAGACATTTCTGTGTTGTAAAAGAAATTTGTCCTCTTCTTGTGGTCTAGGGGCCCCCGACTGGACAATAATTCAAGTCGCGGGGAGAGAAGGTTGGACATACATTTTAACTTTAAATACAAACCCATTCCTATCCAGCTAACTTTTCTTTTAAATATTAAAGTGGCTCTGTGCAGTGTTCAATAATCATTTCAAAAACAGTTTTCTGTTTTGTAAGGCCATTTTCCTTGTAAATACAATTACTGTCAAGTTCCTTTTCCAAGATGGAAATTAGCAACTTTCAGAAACCTTGAATAATATCTAAATATGCAAATCAGCATTATATGTGACAATGCTGGTGGCTGGTTGTTACAATAAGACTATAAATAATTAAGGAATTTTGATGGCCTGTTTTCTTTAATGACAATATTAATTTTCATCTCTGTGGAAGAAAGAGTGAAAAAATAATAAAAACAAGAAAAAACTCTTAAGAAGATGTAACTAAAGTTGTTGAATTTTGTGAAACAGTCAAAAATAATGAACAGAGCAATATTTAAAGTCTTTAAATTTGAATTCAAATTTAAACATGAGATGAGCTTGCAATTTGTTTTAGGCGATTTTGAAGTAAGTAATGCTAAATGAAGTAGAGTTTAGCCATTCACAACTGCTTCTTTTATTAACTTGTAGCTCTTAAGGAAAATGGCAGTTTGATCTTAATTCATCTATCATGCAAAACAGTAACCTGACAGTTATTTGCTATGAGCACTTTGATTTGTTAACCAAATCATAGCCATTCTTTGGTTGAAACTAATTTATGGCTAATCAGATTTTTTTGCTAACTTAGCTAATCATGAAAACCAGTCAAGGACACAATATTCATCCATTGTGTAACTTCATCCTTTCTGAAATACATAACTTCCAAAATGCCTAATGTCCCTTGTGTAAAATTGACTGATACTTTTAATTTTCGTCTGTCTTTTTTTGATAAAATATTCCATGAAGTGAAACTGCTGTTGACATTTTAAATGTTAGAGAAATTTACTCTGGAGTTTTCACATGGCTTTGTAAATTTATGCTAATATTTAAGCAAGGAACAGCATCCCCCTATTTCCAAGAGCGTAATTTTTTATAACATCCACGTGCATAATATGAAATGCAAGGGTATGCTGTTGTGTGATAATTTTTTGAGAACAAAATTTACAGATCAAATAATTGTAGTAATAAATGACATGTTGGTTGTTCCGTTTCTAGCTCAGTGAAGCCACAAGAAAAGCGCGATGGTGGCGGCCAGTACAACTGGGGCAATCCTACAGAAGGAGGAAGGTAAAGCATGCAGTCAGTTATTACTTATACAACGTCAGTCATTTGCAAATGTTAAGGAAATGAGAGGTGGTGCATACCACCACGGAAGCTAACCATAGTTGACATGAAATATTCAAAGTGATTTGGTCAGTGCAGCTGTTGATTGACTTGTACTACCCAGATTTTTTTTCAAACCTGATAGTCGTGCACAGGACAGTCATTGAAAAAATGCAATAAAAAGATGGGGTCACCATGCTTGTTTTCGCCCTGCATGCCCGTTATTCTAAGTGCTTTTTGCTCAGTTGCGCAAGAAATGTTCAAAACTTTATCCACCAGAAAAATTGTTATTACAGTGCAAAAACTATATTACTAAAACCTTGGGCCTACTTGTCTTTCTGGGCTATAATCTTTCAGAAAAGTGATTTCAAATTGCCCGATCGTGCAAATAATGTAAGGAAACTGGACTGCTATCTCATATTCTCATGATCCTCCCTGGCTATAAATGCAGAGTTTTATGTCATTTATACACACATTCTACAACTTCTACCACCCAACCTTTTTTCTTCTTGAAATATGTTTTTCCTGTACCTATTACGAGCAAATGACACCAATAAAAATGGGGGTCACCGTGCTCATTTGGGAGAAAATCACCATTTACCTATTCCTAGGAGATCAGTCCTTCAGAAAACCTGCAGTGTTTTGAACATGCATGTGCTTGTGCGTGTGCTGCTGATGCAAGAAATTATGCATAGTAAGGACGTGCAATGCAATTTGGGGGAATAGACCGTTCCTCCAACACCGAGGCTATTTTCTGTAACGAAGAAATTAAATCTAAACATGTTTGCATTTCTGTAAAAAGAAATTCCAGGGCTTGTCACTAATTTTGGAAGTAGGTGCGGATATACAAAAAATAGCCGGGGATTTGAGTTGCTGTAGTAAAGTCAACATGATGGTTTTATCTCAAAGTGGCTAGGATATACCTGAAAATATGAGGGGAAAATACCCGGGCCCCAGCCCTTAATGACAGCCCTGTATTCTCTTCTCTTCCTGCTCAAAAACCTTGTTTCTGTTCTTTGATGTTAGTGAAGAGGCAGAGGTCTTTCCTCAGCCTGAGGTGACTGACTGGGCAGAAGCCTCTCCTGATCCTGATTCTCCCAAGGAAACTCCTGAAGAGTAAGTTTGATTTACTGCATAATCAATGCTCATGTCACAAATGGTGGTGGGTGCATCTAAGCTGAAGCTGTGGTGATGATCATATGATTTTTTTTTTCAAAACTGTTGCATCTCCAGTGTGTGGTCAAAATTGCATGTGTAGCCACCCTCACCCAAGTGATGTGATAGCAACAGCTGAAAACTTTGCAGAAAAAAAAATGAGAAATTCAATGAGTTGGGGTTTTTGTGACAAAATCATGGAATATGTAACTTGAATAGCCATCACCATTGTGTAGCTGCAGCTTCATTGCTGGAGGCTGAAACTGTGAAGCTGAATCCAGGTAGCATGCTACCCCACTGCTGGCAACCACCGATGAGACCCACATGCCCCCACGCCTCAGTGCACCTGAAACCTTCGCAAAAGAGGAACTGAGTTCTGATAAAGCAATGAAATTTGTTGCACAATACAAGCAGTCATTTTGTACAAGCTTTTGTCACCCTAAACAGCGGAGGTCCATTGTCACCAGCTACCTTCCTAGTTTTGCTGGCTGTGATTTCCCTGTAAAAAGAGAGAATGTAGGGGAAATGTGGTGTTGTTAGCCCCTGATTGCTGTCTACTTTCAGGGATTCTCCTTCTACTTAAAATCTTTTTGACAACCCTGAGTAAATGCATCACTTGATTCTTACGATTCTTGTAATTTTTAGCGCTCAAGAAGAAGACAAGGAAAATGAGGAGACGAAAGAGGAGGAACCACCCAAAGAAATGTCCTTAGAGGAGTGGAAGACAATCCAAGAAAAGGAGCGTGTCAAGTCTTCATTTGAGCTTCGTAAGGCAGGCGAAGGCGAGAAAAAAGGAATGTGGAAAGATACCAAAGTCTTCAAAAGAACGCAGAAAGATGAAGAAGTGTTTGCTGCCAGAAGGGTGAGTACAGCTGAACATTTGAGTTTACTAGCAATCAGCATGTGATTTGTCATGACATTTCAGTGTTTCGTTGTTTGGACTCCCAGGCAGGCATAAATCCTGCCCAGCTGCAACTGTTTTGGCATTTTGGTCATCACTGCGTTACAAGAAAGAAACGGTTGACAGTTGTCATGTTGGTTAGTTATTCAGCAAGTGCTATGGTAGTGAAGTGGTGTGGTGTTGAGAAGTTTCCATCTTCCAGTACACTCAACTAAATTACTCAATTCTGATTAGTCAAGAGCTGAGCAGTACAGATAATCAGAAATTGTACTCCACAAGAGTGCCTTCTAGTTTCTATGGCAACAGCCCTAAGCACAAGCAAACATGGCAGATTTTAATATTTTGACATACAAAACTTGATGGGAAGTTTCAGAAGCTGGGGTAGCGATTCTGTAGATTAGTTTTTGGTCTTTTTTAGTTCAATATCTGATAAATGAAAAACTGAGGGATTTCGTACTGTTATTCATAGTTTTCTTGTTTGTTTTAAAGTTTGGCTGAGCCTTTTGAGAACTTTTAAAATCACTGGTTAAAAAAAAAAGGTAATTTGTACCTCTTCACTTTCAGGTCATTGAGGAGAAAATTAAGACATCTGGTAGAGTCAAGCAAATTGTTGAAATTCCTATGGATTTCAAAGGCACTTCTGAACCACGAAGAGGTGGGCGCGGCGGTAGAGGTGAAAGAGGAAGTCGTGGAGGCCGAGGCGGCCGAGGTGGAAGAGGCCGCGGTTTTGGTAGCAGCCGTCCCGAGGGCGGTGAAAGTACAAATTTTGACTTGAATGATGAGGAGTTTCCTACTCTTGGGTAAAAAGGTGGTCGCCAAAAACCAAGCTGTGTTCCTAAGACTTGAACTTAAGTGCTGCATATATTCAAGGAACCAGGGGACAAAAATTTTACATGCATTTTGAACAGTAGAGCAGATGATTTTTCATGACTCGTTCAATAGTTACTCGTGGTAACTCCGCTTTTGCCGGGAACTTCAAAAGAGGACAACATTTTCTTCATAAAATAACAAACAGGTGCCCACGAATAAGGGCACAACGCTTAGTAAGTGGTACATAGTGATATCATTCTTCAAGTTGTGTATTGTCTGGTTACTGTGGTGCCTTAAGGTAATTTATGAAAATGCTGGCATAAAAAAGTGAGCTCTGTTAAAAAATACCAATGGAACTTTGTTTTTCAGTTTAAGCAGGTCTAATTCTTCTAAGTGATTGGTTTTTTCCGTGTTCAGCAGTTCTGTTTTCTCCCAGAAGGTCGGCAAGCAAGTGCACATGAGAATCTGACCTGCGCATTTCCATTCAACTCGACTGACCGAGAGGAGAGTGAACTGATTGCAGTTATTCTCAGAATGTAGCGTTGTGGAATTTGTGCAAATAAATATATATTGATGTGTAAACACATCACCACGGCTTCAGTTGTTGTGCACAATTTAGCGAGGGTAGCTTGTGTGACTGTCCGTAGACAGAGCATTCTTTCAACTGAACGTTGGTACCGGTATAACTAAACCCATTTTGCAATTGATCTGCGGTAAATCTGAAAAAATTCCTTTACTCATCCTGTGTAGTGTACTAGTGGAAAGTCCTTGAAAATGGTAAGTCCTAGAATATCCTGGAAATCTGTAACTTTGAGTGATCAAGGTTTCAATTAGACATTTAGAAGCAACCAGATGGGAGGATCCAATAACTGAAAAATGCTCAATGTGCGTTATGGGTCCTGGAAAGAAACTTTCAGAGGCCTAGAAAAGTCCCAGAAATTTGTTTCTGAAGAAGGGTCAACCTTTCCTCCCCCTCCCCCCCCCTTCCTTCGTCCCTCCCTCCTTCCCTTTGTCTCTCCTTCCGTCGCCCCCCCCCCCTCCCCTTCTGTCCCACCTTCTTTTCTTTCGTCCGTCTCCCCCTCCATCTCTTCTTGCGAGCCTTTGATAGGTCACTCTTGGTAACTGTTTACATGAGGGCTGTTTCTGTTTCATGCTCCTTCAAGATAGGGCATTGGTAAGAGTCAGTGAAACGCTATCCAGTTTATAGCAGTCGACTGATAGAAAAAGGGTTTTTTTATTGGAGGCTTTTCGTGCTGATTCGTAGGCAGTTTCAGTTGGTTACCTTTTGGTGTTTGCGACAAGAAGGACTACAGTTCTGTATTTATTTTCACGCTCTCATCGTTACGAGACGCTTTCACGCAATGATCTTGTCCTGAGACTATTGTTATGTCGTCTTGGGTAAACTTTCCTTACGGATACAGAAAGCCAATGAAGTTTTGCACGGTTTGACACGTCATACTTTCCTAATCAACAAAGACTACCTCGCATGCGAATCATATAGCAAGTGTGCCCAAGCAAATCTTCTCCAAAACACAAATGTAATGGTAAATGGTTTGAACCCAGGAGTCATATCGTAATTAAGTGGACTATTTGTGGTGACATTGACTGACGTTTCGACAACCTGAGCGGAAGTCATGATCAGAGTCAAGTGACTTGTCTAATGTCAGTAGATGGTATAAATACTCTGGTCGTTGATGTGATTGGTCAACGAAGTCGCACGTGATGTCATTGGTCGACTGTCAGTTAAGCCTAGTTGTCATTGGCTGTGAAGACTGTACACAGTGATTGGTGCGTTTTGATCCGTCTTTTGTTAGTCTAATGTGTGTACATGTATTAGTAAAATTACCAGAAGTTTACCGAACCACTTGGCCGCCTCTGGATCCTTCTGTGTCTTTCAGGGTAATTTGGTTTCATTGTTCTTCATATTTAATTTCAACTCGGTCGCATATGTTAGTTTCGTCTGGCCTGTTACGGCGAGGATGAGGAAGCTATGATTTGTGTGACGAGTTTTGTGTTCTATACAATTTCGTTTGCTTCCCATCTTTCGCCCAACTAGCACAACTTACCCTCTATGCTAGAGGTTATTTTCGTATGCGGAGGGGGGGGGGGCATTGGGGTATATTAGAAAACCCAAAATCGAAGAAAAAAATCATCCAAAACCGCAAAAAAAATTCGACCAAAACCGAAAACCGCAAATAAGACAAAATAGGAAAAACCAAAAACCACATCGCATACAAAACCAAAAAAACACTAGTGCTAAACTTTTTACGAAAACCGAAAACGAGATGCTAAAAAATAAAAAATCCGAAAACCACAATGAACACCAAAATCGAAAAACCGAAGTCTTTTGGCACAAAAACCGCAAACCCGATATAAAAAATTATCCGATCTAAAATCCGAATGGCCGCGTCTTTCCCGAAGAGAAATAACGCGGCGACGAGGTGCTATGTTTTTTCAACGGGTCTCTAGAGCCAGGATAAAATACGAAATACGACTCCACTAAACAACTACGTGGATGGTGTCGTTAATGGATGAATACACCTGTAACAAGGTTAATTAAATGTAGGCGGAAGAAAAGTACAGTTTTCATTGACATATGTTTCCAGTTTATTGCAGACAGGGTAATCAAGCAGTGTCTCTTATTAGAGTTTCTTGGATTGCTATCCCGTTATGCAAACAACCTTAGGTTTCTTCCAATAAAATTTCGTTCCTTTGAACTTGATCAAGAGATCGCCTTCCCTAATAAAAATAAAATTCACTTTCTCGCACAGGAACAGCAGTGAAACGAAGACAGCCGAACTTAGTTATGAATGGGGTATCCTTTGAGTTTTCACATTTTGTTAGCTAACGGAAATAGTCGACAGCACTAAGAGGAAGTTTGGGACAGTTAAGCCATTTTCTCCTTCTGCCAACGGTTTGCTAAATTGCCAAGTACAGACAAGGTATGTGGAATGAGCTTAATGACTTCGAGTTACTGGTTTCGGTGAAGGGGTTTTTTTTTCTACAAGGGGATCATTCAGGTACAGGGAATCGGTTTGCTCTTTATGCCATGTCGTTTGCCTTACGGAAATAAAGCCCTGAAGAAAATTGTTGTCCTGTTATGAAAATGCGCATTTTCCTATGATCAAAGCGTGGGAGTTTTGGTTATCGTTGCGTTCTTTTCAGGGCCTGTAGTTGATTAATTAAGTAGCGATCGCAGCAATTCCCACTCCCCCCCCCCCCCCCCTCGCTTCCTCGTTACCCTGCTGCTGACCCGGATTGAAACAATCTAATCACTCTCCTGAATAAATTCGCCACTGAGCACAAGCTCACATTCAGGTATCTTCTGCAATCTTTCAAAGCTACTTCAGTCAGGTCATTTACAGTGTTTGTTTGTTCGTTTGGTTTGTAATTATTTATTTGTTTGTTTGTTTGTTTTTGAAGGTACCTTGTACTTTTAATGAAAGAATCAATGATTGGCTTTCATTTATTTCACTTGAGTTTCCAACCAATCAGAATAGACCCTAGTACAAAAGTAGCAATTTGAGAAAGTGGCGGTAAAGCATATTCATGTGAGAAACATGTGTGTAATTTTTTTTTTTAATCTAGTCAGCGACTTCCCAAAGTAATATATTCCCAAAAGCTTATTCTCTATTGCATTGCCCTCTGGTTGTCAAAAGACGTGTTTTTAGCTCGGAAGTCAATTCCAAGCCGTACAAATTCTTTGACGTCAGCGGTGCCTCGATCGTGAAGCTTTCATGACGAAGCAAAATGGATAGATCCTTTACACAGCGTTCGGATGGCCTCGAGGATGGCGAAATTAATGGTTCTGTCGTGAAAGAGGATAGTACAGGAAACAGTTATTACGCTGTAAAAGATTCTCTGAAGGGAAGTGACACAGACTTAACTGTTATCCCAATGCATTCATTTTCCAACGTTGATGACAGTGTGTTAGAAGTTATTGCGTTGCATCCTGAAAGCGGACAACAGCTGGATGACGAAACAACGCCAGCCTCATATTTAGTGGATGGTAAGTGTTGTTTGCCCTTAAAATAAATGAAAGTTACAGTACAGGGCAAACTGAGGGCAAATGAGTCTACACAACGATAAGTTTAAGTCTATTTAAAGTTGTGTTTACAATTCATACGAATTAAGATTTTCACAACATTCACCTCGGTTGAACGCACCGGTTCGCCGAAACAGTGTGGGGTTATCGATTTCTGTCGCTTTGGTAACGGTTTAAACGTATTTCAACTTGATTGTTGAGGTAATATAAGATTGTGTAATCTCGATTTATTTCTAGGTGGCCAAAGTTTGAACTAATCACCTGAGAAATGTGTGACATGTATTAAAACTAAACTCCACGTGTACGTGTCTTCCATACACTTACAAACAATAACTAAAGCTTAAGTTTAATGTAACAAAAGCCGTTAGAGTGTTCAAGTGACTAGTTGAAAATTTTATTAGAGGTTTATTTCAACCCATTTATTTCTGGAACTTTCAGAAGTAGGGTTTGTTGGGTTTGTTCACGTATAAAGCGATGTAAGGACGATGAAACAGTCATGCTTCAGCATGTGAGGTCCAGCTGTTCGGACATGTTCAGAGTGTGGCATGACCTGATCATCAAAATGGTCTGAGGTCCATAATTGACAACTCCCTCCTTCCAGGTAGTTGTGTTAAACAAGTGATCTCTAATTGTTTGAGGATCAGGCTTAATACCTAGCGAGGGTGGTTAAATAGTTACATGTATTATTTGCAATAGTTAGTCTCCATTTCTGACTTTGTTGGGCCCTTTGCATCCTTTTGTGCCCTTTTGTACTACTGGGTGTGGAAGTTGTTGGGATGGTGATCTGACTTTGCCGCATGCAAGCAACTTGAGTAAATCTATGTATTTCTGTTACGTTCACCACTTCTGAGTTGGAACTTAAGTTTACAATGGAGATGATGTCCATGGAGCTACAAGATGTAGCAACCCTTCCCAAAAGTGAGAAAGGCTAAGAATTGAAGATCTTAGTTAAATTTGTGGTATCTGTTTACTTATTAATGCAGTTTGCCTTGGATTAGTTCTTATAAATGATCATAAATTGTATGCAGACAGGCCAACATTATGAATTTAAACAAAAATATTGTGAAACAAAGTCATTTCTTTTCTTTACCTTGACACTACAGATCTTCAGGGATAGGCAACGTATATTAATTTTTATTGATGCTTTCATTACAATAGTATTGATAATTTATAAGTTTGTTGTGAATTGCTGGAACAGACTAATTTAGTGGAAATGTGTTTTCTGAAATGTTTGTCTTTGGTTCATAACTTTTAGAAGATGGACCTGACACATCTCTTATGCTCTCAAGTCACCAGGTAAAATTCACTTGTCTTACTGTATTTTCTTGATTTAACGCCGGACCTTGATTAAACTAGTAATTTTAAAATAAACATGGGTGGTGTTTGATCAAGGCCCAGGTGTTTGTTTGAGACCCCTGTGTTTGATCCACAAAAGCTGCTTTACTTGCAGTCGAAGAAGGATGTTGGCAAAGTTGCCTTTTATGAACTCAAAGCATTTTTAAGTTGTACCCATCTGCTGTCTATGTACTTGCTTGTTCATGCATTATTAATAAGTTCTGTATGCCTTAGTAATAATCATTTTTGGTGACTTGGAGACAGTTTGTAGGGTTGGAAAAAAGAGAATAATCGTTCTGCTCTAAGAAACTGCCTCTGGGTCTCAGAGAATAGACAGTAATAAATCAATTGAAAAAGTAAAGAAAACTGCACCTTGTTAAAAATCGCCGGACCCCAATTAAATGCCAGGTTCATCACGCCAAGTTTGAAATGAATGCCACACCACTGCTTTCTGTTCTTTCTTTCAAGTTGAATTTAAGCCTTTTCCATTCTAATTTCTAACATTACCTCCCATGAGACAAAATCAAACTCTCTCTCTCCCTGCATGTCTGCTTGAAACAAGGCTTGAAAGATTGATCAACTTACTCAGATAGCATGATATTGACTTCAACCAATCATGATTTTTCACTCAGAATCTGAGCGTGAAAAGCTAGCTACATACAAGAATTTGATTTTGCCAGATTTTATTTCATGAGGCAGAGGAACATTTGTTGCTCAGTTGCTATGTTTTTCAGAAACTTAAGCCCAAGAACTTTCTTGGAGAAATTCGAGCTGCAAAGGATGTTGAAATTTTCCTTGTGCGTCCAACCCTACTCCTTGGACTTCACGAGACAAGCTTACAAGGGATTGTTGATGCGATGCTTACTAAAATGATCACAGATGCTGATGGGGAGGACATAAATTTTGATGAAGCCCGCATGGCCTTCTTTACACATGATTCAGGTTAGCCAATACTCAAGTTTGCTGATCTGTTCAATGTTTCAAAGTGGCTGGCTTAATTAAGCTTGGGAAGTGAATATTTCTCGATTCTTAATACCAGCATTTTCTTTCAGTCCATTGTTTATCACAAATAATCCAAGGAACTGAGATATCTGAAGGTGGAGGATGGGAGGAAACACAAAACTGGCTTATCGCATTGTAAGTCTTTTATAATCTTTATATGCAGTGGAGGTGCCTTAATAGTACAGTGTTATAGATGTGCCTTGATCTCAAAAATGGCTGTCAGCATTCAGTCACCCACTCTGAAATTTTACCTCTAACATGTGGTGGGAAGACTGACCATGCTTGACCTTATCAGTAGTCCACTAGCCCAGCACTAGTAGAAATTAGGTTTGGGCTAGAAAAATTTGAGAACCACTAGCTACTGAGCTGGGGGGAGTGCAAACCAATAACCTTTCATGTCGTCATGTCAACAGAGGAGAGCTGCCCTCTATACAGCAGAGTCACGTCGCCATAGCTCAGCTGAAGCATCCTGTTAACCTGGGACGGTCCTTAGAGGAGACTCACTTGGTGGTCCTAGTTCTCGCTCCAAGTAAAACTGTAAGTATATATTAACTAGTATGCCTCTATACTCCTTTTCTGGTCCATATTATTTTAATCTGATGGGCTGCAAAGTAGACATGAAATTGAAAAATGTGTCCATGAACTTGAACGGCACCTAGCTTTAAAGAAAACTGAAACTCCATTAGTCTGGGCACCAACTTTATTAATGACACCATATATACATGTAGTTACTGAATTTAGATGGGATACAAAAAACATCTAAAAATAATTTAAACCTTTAATCTTATCATTTAGAAAAGCACCAAAAGTTCTGTGGAGACGGGAAGAACCTTTGCAACATTACTAGCAGATATAGAGACAAGACAATTACTTATTGAAGTGGAGTCAGAAGAGCAGTTTAAGGTTTGTAGCCCTGGTCTTGCTGTGATTCAGGGTTGTCATTAAGAGCCGGTAGCTGGCAGATATCCGTCGTCTGTCAGACCACTTTGTGCCGGCTACATTTTGTCCAGAATGTTGGAAATTGCACTGTGAGCTTGGGGCTCATTATAATCTGTAGTCACCTACTTCAACCCATTCGTCCACCTACTTAAACTCTTAGTGACAACACTGGGGATTAAAGCTTCCAAATGTGCATCATGCACCATTCCAAACAGTTGGAAACAGTTAAAATGATGGCCATTCTGTAAACAGTCTTTGTAAATTGAGCACTTTTCAGGCAACTGCTAATAATAATCATCATCATCAATGGACCACAAGAAAACAAGTAACCAGGAGTAATATTCTCAATTTGACTTGCATTAAATAAATAAATAAATAAATAAATAAATAAATAAAAATCATTAATTGACCACTCCTTAGATGGGCTTTCCAGGGGCAATGAAACAATACAAATGAATACAAAAGAGTTACGAATCTCAACTGGCAGGAGGCAGACCAGTTGGCTATTTGCAACAATGACCAAGGAATTGAACCGGGCACTTACCCAGAACAATACCAGCTTATGGCCAGAGTGGGATGGGGTCAGGGCATTGAAATCCAGTGCCCAAAACCTCGGCCACTCAGCCATGCTGCCTCCAATTAGTAAGATTATTTTTCATCTACAGCTTTTAGCATCACTACTTTATCAAACACGCAGGTAATTTAGGAGAATAAACAAAATGATCACCACAGATTCCATGTGATGTTAACACAAATTCTCCCAACTGGTGGACCCTACCTATAGTCTTACACAATATGATGGGATGTATTCCAATCTTGAGCTTACAGAGTTAATGTACACACCACATCTTGGGTAAGGACCAGGGGTTAATAATTTCTGTGTAAGTTGTTTGGTCTTATGGTCATGTAAACACTTTTTGTACCTTGTCCACAGAAAGTTTTGGCAGACCGCAGGGAATGGCTCTCTTCTCAAGCACACACAAAGGAGAGACCTTCTAGAAGGCAATCCATGCTTCACCCTAAATCTTCCTTTATTCACCAAAGAGAAGATCAAAAGGTAATCAGAAAGAGCAGATAAAATATATAATGAACACTCTGCATCAGCTTTTTAGGGTTTAGTTGTCAACATTTATTGTGAAGGACTTTCCACATCCATCTTGATACCTTGTTGTTTAAAACATTTAAATATTTAATGTTCTTGGTAATCAACCAATAGGAATCTGAACTCTGTGCTTTTGGACATGGACTTTTGAGAGATTTCCGGAGAAGATGGCCGCATTATTTGTCAGATTTCAAAGATGGTGAGTTGAGGCCCAGAGAAGTACTAAGGCACTGCACATACAAGTATGATGTAGGTCAAAATGAATTTCAGGTTAAACTGATTTCAACCTAGTTTGATTTTCAATTTCCTTTGTCTCCTAACCATAATATTATTATTAATCTATGAATAATTAGGGTTAAGAGGCAAAGGAAATATTCATTTCAACCTGAACTTCATTTTGACCTACAGCATAATACTTAAAATAAGCTACAGTATGATTGTTCATGATCATACAACTTTGACAATGCAGTTAATTGCAATTTGACTATCAGTGGTAATTAAGTTAAGAAGAAAGAGACGCTGGCATTCACTAAGGGGGGGGGGGGAGGGGGTCAAGGCAGCTATGCTAGTGACGTGGTTATACTGTGTTTTTAACAATAATTTTAAAAGGATTTCAAAACTGGTGGATAACCTACACTGTATACTGACATGCTGGTCTGGCTGGATTATTAGTGCCTTAATGCCCGGTTTCCATATGATTGCTACAATTTCTGCAATTGCCAGTCAGCGATCATATGGAAGGGCCTTGGTTTGCTACTGCAGGGATTGTAGTGACTGCGATCGCTGCAGTCATGGTGATTGCAGTGATCAAAATTTCCCAACTGGCCTTTGCTTAAGCAGACATGCAAGTTATGTATCCGTGAATTATGGTTTTTGTGGTGATCGCTCATCTCTCTCTCTCTCTCTTTTTTTTTTTTACAATCGCAGCAACGGCAACAAGCATGACAATCCTATGGAAACCATAAGCATAAGACCTCTACAACTCCCTCTTTACATATATAGTTACTTAAACAAGCTTCGATTTCTGTCCCAACAGGCATAAGGGGTCGCCACACCATTTCCAAGGTGGTCTCCACAACATTATTCTTGTACTTTGCCTGCCTACTGCCATCTATTGCTTTCGGTGTCCTCAATAGCCGCAATACAAAAGGGCAGATTGGTGAGTATAATGTGTGGTTGCAGAAATATCTTTCCCCACGGTCAGCTTCAGACCTGAAAAAAATACACTACTGAGACATACATTGTATGCTTACCAGTAATGTTGGCATTAATGTTAACTACTCAATAATGTGACTGTGTATTTAGTGGTGAAATTTCCCATAGTGGAGATGGAAAGAACCATCTTGCTGGGTGTATTAACAGCCACTCACATTTTCTTTGTAGATGTACAGAAAGTAATCATATCACAGTCCATTGGAGGCATGTTATTTGCTTTCTTTGGAGGACAGCCATTGATTGTTTTGCTTACCACCGCCCCTCTGGCACTCTATATAAAAGGTATGTGCTGGAACAGTAGCTTAAAATGTATAACATACTGTAATCCTAGAAATGTTTGGTCTTTTAGCATCTTTTGTTTTTAACTGGTCGTAACCCTTTAAACAATAATATCAGTATGCAAATTCTCCACAATGTTCTCCATACATTTTCTATGGTAAATGACGAGGAGAATTTGTTAAACAATCAAGACCTTTGACACTGCTTGATCAACCTTTGGGTTTGATTGAGCAGTGTTACGGCCAGTATGACGAGAAATTAACCCTTTAACTCCCAAGGGGTTCTCCATTGACGAGTTAAATCGTCTGGTGTCAGACAGAGTAAAATCTATAAGTGCCACTTGGCACTATCGGGAGTGAAAGGGTTTTAATGGGGACATAGTTTTTGGGTGAAGATGTGGTTAACCCTTTAACTCCCAAGGGGTTCTCCATTGACGAGTAAAATCGTCTGGCGTCAGACAGTAAAATCTATAAGTGCCATTTGGCACTATCAGGAGTGAAAGGGTTAAACATTGGTCACTCTTAGGGTACAAGTAGGTACAGATAAAGTTCACAAGTACACAAGTTTTTCCACAACTGGTTTCTCCTGTCTTTTTCTACAGCAGTCAACATTCTCACACCAATCAAAAATCTTTGTTGCAATCTTGCTTAATTTCTGCTGAGAGTTATGAATCAATATTATACGGCAAACATTGCTTAATGATTTTAAAAATCACCTAACCATCTCTTATCTGCTAGTGCAGTGCATTTTGATACTTACAGATACTGCATACATGAAATACATTTATTGTCACATTAATTCCTGTTTTCATTCATTTCATGAGTATGGCTGTAGAATTATTGTATTTTTCTCGTTTCAGTGATCTACAACATCTCAGAAGACTTTGATTTGGATTTTTTTGCACTGTACTCATGTACTGGATTGTGGAATTCATTTTTCATTTTAATTTACTCAACATTTGGACTTTCACAGATCATGAAATGGTCTACGAGGTAACAAAGTTTGCATCTTGGTTTATAGTGTCAGTGCACAGTGAAAACATGAGAATCAAAAGTGAAGGTTGTTCTGTCATAAGAAGTGTCATGGGGAGTTGTTAGCACTGCCTTGAAGTTCATTAATTTTTTTTCATTATTTGTATCCTTTGGTGATCACCCTTTCAGGTGAAAAATTCAACAGTTTATTCTGTGGAAACTTGATGGCACTTTAGCTGCCCTGTCATCGATCTGTAGAGTTTGCAGTGTGGCTTTTTTTCTTGTTTTTAAGCTCACTGAGGTCCCATGCAGCTGTTAAGACTGGTGGATAAATGCCTGTTTTCTGATCAGTTAACATCTCTTTGGATGGTTCAACTTACCATATCAAATACTTAATCTCCATTTTGCATGTAATGGCTTATTGTCCTCTTCAAAGAGAACAGTTTTCTTGTACAGCTATACCCTCAAGTGTGAAAAGATAGCTCAATCCAAATATTTTGTTTGTTTGTTTGTAAGATTTTGAATTTATTTTCATTATTTTTTTCCAATGTTCAGGTCTACAGAAGAAATCTTTGCCTTGTTCATTACTCTAGCATTCACAGTAGATGCAGTCAGCAGTATTGTGAAAGGTATGTTGTCATGTATTGTGCCCAAAACACAAATATTGATACAATCGCTTGCATCCCAAACAAAGGAAATTCATGAAATGTAAGCTTCAGTTTGTAATTCAATCTTCTCTATTTTGTTTACAGAATACTCAAACCTTTATTGCCCAAGTTCTTGTTGGAATTCCACAACTGGCAGTATTGTTCCATCATCTAGCAACTGTACCGAGTTAACTGATGACTCACTCTGTCACAGAGAAGGGGGCCTGTCATATGCTATTATAAGCTTAGGAACAGTTTGGATTGGTTTAGCACTCTATAATTTCCGTAAGAGGTAACAAGCTACACTGTACAAGATATATACTTCAATTTTTTCTGTTTACTTATGGTCCCATGTGTCGTAATGTAACTGCTAGGTTGTAAACTATTTTATGTGATTCTACAACTTTACACCTTTCTGATAGGGTCCATCCTCATTGATTTGACATTTTACCGTTTCCCATACATTACTTTGCTTGGGTAGGCAAGTAAAAATTCAAGATTTCATAGCAAGCTGCAAATAAAGATTTTAAAATGACACACAGTTAAGGATTGGAAGCTTTGAGAATGTTGTCACTTATATAATTGGAACTGTAGTTGGACTACATAGCCAGAGCGGTGTAAAATACTATAAAATTCATGAATACAACTCACCTGTTGTCTTTGTTGTAATCCATTTCCAGCCCATTTCTTGATGCTGGTAAGCGAGAGGCTTTAGCTGATTATGCTTTAGTGGTTGCTGTTCTTGCCATGTCCCTTGTTGCCTCATATTTTGTGAGAGACATTGGAAGTAAGTGGCCATTCAGAATTCTATCAAATCTTTTCACCTTCACGCAATAATTGGTCTAGACTCATTACATGACTGACTATGCCCCAGCTAAAACCAGGGAATAGCTGGTGATATTCCCCAAATGCGTGTTGCAAAAAATGTTTGAAGGATAATAAAGACAATGGTCTCCATTTAGCGTGAAAATATGCTCGGATATTATTTTGTCCTTGGACATCACTCATCAGTTACTCGAAGCTCACAGTTGTCCTCGAGCTTCACTCTCAGAAAACTGTTCGCTTCTTGGAACAGATGTCTGTGGACAAATATATCTGAGCATATTTTCCAGGGGTTTGAAAAAGAAAAAAAGTAGTAGTAGGATATTCAGAAGTACTTGGAGGACTATCGCCTGTGATTTTTCTGTATTAATTTATCTAAACAATCTGCCAGGCACTCCTCAATTCTGCAAGCTCGAGTCATACGTCGATGACTCGAAAGTTTTGCCATCTTTTCCCGTAGCTGATGTCATCAACGCTAAGTTCAAGCTCGAAGATGATTTGCGTAATGTTGCCACCTGGTGTTGCACAAATGATTTGTTAATAAACCCTGAGAAAACGAAGTTCATGTTGATCGGCACCAAACAAACGATAAGTAAACATTCAGTTAATTTTACTGTTTCGTTTATTGGAAAGACTCTTATGGCCATCGAATCAGCAAGAGATCTAGGAGTATACATAGATTTACACCTGACCTATGATACTCACATCTCCCACTTAGTCTCTTCTTGCTTGTCTAAACTGGTTCAGATCAATCGTGTGAAATACTATTTTGATAGAGAGACTTTGGTTTCAATTATTACATCTCTTGTCTTCAGCAAAATGCTCTACTGTTCGTCCGTTTGGTCTATTACCTCATCTAAGAACATTCAAAAGCTGCAACTCATTCAGAATTTCACCTGTAAAATCATCTGCGGCGCTCGGAAATATGACCACGTGACGCCATTACTTGATGAACTCAACTGGCTTCCAGTTAGCAAGATGCTCAAATTCAGAGACGCTGTTATGGCTTATAAGTGTGCCAACAATTTAGCTCCTGAATACCTATGTGCTAAGTTTAAAAAACGATCTTCTGTACATAATCGCACAACTCGTAATAATGACAAGTTCGAAATCCCATCATTCAGGTCAGCCTCCGGCCAACGGACCTTTGCCTATAGAGCAGTATCCCTGTGGAACATGTTAGACGAAGACCTGAGAAACGCTACAACTGTAAAGGCCTTTAAGAAAGCCATGAAACTTGTAATGAATGAATGAATGATTGAATGACAGTTAGAATTTAACAATATTAGCTTGTTAGATGTAGCTTGCATTTTTATTTCTAAATACGTACTGAAAAACCTTTTTGGGAGTATTTATTAAAGTTTACAAGATTGCAGCACAGTGCAGCGGAGCCGAGGTTTATGCCAAAGTATCTGGCGCAAACGCTTAAAGTAGCCAGTGACTTGTGTCGGGCTTAAATAATAATTATTTAAAATCAGGGTTTTCAATAATTATTATTGAAAACCCTGATTTTCATGCCAAATGGAGAATGTTGTTTAATTTGGGACAGCGTGCATTATCAGCATACATAATAATAATTATTCCTTTTGCTTTTTTCCATGTATATCTTATACCGGTATTGCCAATAATGGGATTGTTTAACCATCAAAGCATTTTATCTTCGATGATCATTTTGTGCTTTCCCTCGACTTTTTTTTTATCATTGCCAATGTAAGGAGAATTGTCACTTTGGTCGTCCATCTCCACAATCTTGCTTAATATGCATCTTTCCTCCCTCATGGCAGGGGCAGCATACAGCTAATAAGTCAGTTTTAGACATTCTGTCAGTACAACTTCTAATCGTAATTTTCTGTATTGTAACATTTTTAAACAGGGTACCAGTTCCAGGCTACTAGTTCATTTTCCTTCACTGTCGCACCCCTTCACAAGCTCACATGGGGTGCAGTGTTTGCTGGCATGGGCCTCGGCTTTTCACTTTCACTACTGTTCTTCATGGATCAGAACATCTCAAGTGCTATGGTGAATAACCCTGGAAACAGGTAATTAATACAACATTGCATAATTTCACATGTTTTGTTTTAGAAGACTGTGTATTGCAAATAATTAAAAAAATTTGTGCTACAGACTTAAAGTTATTTGTTTATAATTCTACTTTTGTTGTGAACTGGGAATGCAGACAGTTTCTACCACCAGTGTAATTAAATGTGCCCGCTCACAGGGTTGCCATGGTTACCTCTCTGCTACACCTAAATTGCTTAGGATCCCACCAACCTCTATGGCACCAGCTTCTAATCTCATCATCTATGAGTTTATTGCCACTACCACATAGTACCACGGCATTGCTTATAGTGATAATTAATACTGAATTAATAATGTGATTGCCCATCTTGTATCTCAAAGATGAGGAGGTTGAGGAAAAATAAATGGTCCTCTCACAGTGCATTTTTTCAGCTGATTTCCTTGAAAACTGTTGTTATTTGCATTAAGTTAATAAGTCTTTCCTCCCTAAATATCTTGTTATCAACCACTTACGAGAAAGAATTTTCACCCAACGCTAACCACACCCTGGCTGTGCCTGGGGTACTAGTCATCCTCTTTGAGGCATAACCTGGGTTCAATATTTAACCTTGGAAATCCTTTCAGATTAAAGAAAGGCAGTGCTTACCATTGGGATTTGCTGATCGTGGCAATAGTAAATGGATTCCTCTCGCTGTTTGGCCTGCCTTGGGTACACGCTGCTCTTCCTCACTCACCCCTCCATGTCAGGGCACTGGCTGATGTGGAAGAAAGGGTAGATAGGGGACATGTGTTTGAAATGTAAGTATCAAAAATATAAGGGAGCACTTCTAATAATAATATTCTACATGATGTTTGTAGACAAGATGATAATACTGCTGTACATATCCTTTGACAAAACTTGCATTTTATAATAAAGCTTTATTTATTACCGTAGCTAAACAAAATTATGGTAATATTACAAATAATTTTATTACTGAATGTGGATGTTTTGTTTTCAGTATTGTGAAAGTAAGAGAAACAAGGTTAACTGGCTTATTGTCCAATCTTCTGATTGCATTGTCCCTGCTGATGTTGCCAACACCCCTCACGCTGATCCCAACACCTGTACTTGATGGTTTGTTCCTTTTCATGGCCATAACGGCATTAGATGGCAATCAGATGTTTGAGAGGGTATTGCTGTTGTTAACAGAACAGGTTAGAAAATGAATGCTTAATGGTAAAGGGATGGGATGCACTCTCAAGAGAGGATATAAATTATTGTGGGTATTATGGAATGTGTGAGAAATTTGAGAATGTTTAATTCAAGGGATTTATTGCACTGGCCTTGTCTAAACAGATACTTGCTAAGCAATAATTAAAGTAATGTTGTTTGAGTCAACACTGCTTAGTTTAATATTATTGGCATCCAGTAATAAAGATTCTGATTGATTTTAAATTCTCTTCTAGGCTGCATACCCTCCCAATCATTACATCCGCCATGTTCCCCAGAGGAAGATGCACATATATACAGCTCTTCAGTTCCTTCAGCTTGGTGTATTGTGTGGATTTGGTTTTGCCCCTCTGCCTTACCTGAAGATGGTGTTCCCTATTCTACTCTTGTTAATTTTGCCAGTCAGGTAAGAACAAAACAAGAGGGTTAAGAAGGCAATGATATATATGTCTAATTGCCAAGTGGATGTACTTTGTATACGTAGCTATATTATTAGAGAGTTTTGAAAAGTGCTTCCTGGGACAACGAGAGATGTCATACCAAAAAGATCACAATAGCCCATTGCAGAAACATGAGGGGACTGGGATAGAGTGTGGTTGTTTTTAGTTTGTTTGAAAAACTAAGATATTCAAATGAAGGATTAACTAACTTTGAGTCTTAAGCAAGAATAGAAGTATTATTTAGTGGAGGAAAATCATTATGGCAAAATGATAGCTCTTTAAGTATCACCTAAAATAGAGTTTTAGTTTAAGGGTTTGTATGGAATTTTGCAACTTTTGCAAGATGCTCATTTGGACAATTTTCAGCTGAAAACTCTCAAACATGACTGGGCAGCTTTTCATTCAGTAACATTTCAGTTGAAATGTGTAGATTTTCAATCTAATCAATATAAAAAACTTGTCCCAGTCCTCTCACGTTTCTGCAATGGGCTATGGATTCTCAGTCCGTATTTCGTGAATGATAATAAACTTGTTAAAAAAGGACCAAAGCAAACGCAAATTGCTTTCAACACCTAATTGAAAAATTCGCGATTACAAAAAAAGATTTGTATCTACTTGTTTATTTATTATTAAACTCTTATTATTAAACAAGTCATTTTTTACTTATTTTTATTTACAGGCATCTTCTGGTACCTAAACTGATTTCCTCAAAGTATCTGGAGGCCTTGGATGCTCACCTGTGATTGGTGGGTTAACAGGCAGCCTTGCTGGAACTATTTATGCCATATACATTTCATATATATTTGTATGGATGAAATCCTCATGCATCAGGCCTAAGATTTGAATTAAATTTTGTAGTCATTATTATTTTTTACTTTCCTTTGGTGCAATTTATTTATTAATTTTTTTTCAATTTTGCCAATCAAAGTATGATTTATTTAAATTTTAGTAAATTGAGAGCATAAAATGCTGAGGCTAAGTAAAGGACTGTGTCAAACCTTGTTTTGTTGATATTTTTTGATAAAATAATGTATTCTCAGATAACAATGTTATGAAAGGATTTCACGAATCCTCAGAAACCCTGCAATCACACAAGCCAGTTCAAGAGGTAGCTAGTTTAAGAACATGCAGGTGGTGTCAAAATGCAGTGTGGCGATTAAAGGCTTTCTCTTTCATGACTGTAGGCAACTTTAATACAGCCGTCATGGCTGCAGTCGAGTAGTCAACAGTAAGTTGTTAGCATTGTGTTTTTGTGTTGTAGCCAACTCAATCTCAGACCAGGAGCAGTCTCTCTTTCTCCACTTAGTTCATCCAGCATGAGGAGAAATGGTTGGCACACTCCTCTTTGCCTCCAGATTTCGCACAGTCATTTTTCCTCAGACTGGACGAACTAAGCGGCAAAAAAGGGACTACTTTTACTCTAACTCAATCTCCTCTGTGAACCTTTAATCCTTTTAGCCCTGACATCAACATGCATATTCTCGTAACTGGTCTCCTCATATTTCTTGTAGTAGTTCAGAGAATTTGGTTAAATATCTAGACATGTCACATTTGATGATCATTTCCTTTATTCTCATAACCTGTGTGTTAGCTGAAATGGTGTTATTGTAACGAGAAAGTAGGATTGGTCACTGTCAGGTCTTTAAGGGTTAAAGATGCTCCACTTGATAGACAGAGAGTGCACAATTTTATGAGTGAACAGGGTGAGAAAACATCTGTCTCTCCCAACTATAGTCAGGAGGAAGTCTAGAAATATTGAGGGGCAAAGGGTTTGAAAAGCCACACCTTCTGGCGACAACCAATGTTGTAGCCATCAGTGAATGAGGCCCTCGAAGTGGTGGTCTGGTGTGCTTTGTTACTCGTTTACGACTCTTCTCAGTCACCTGTTTGGTTAGGGACAAATGTTACCATCGCAAAGAAAACAAAGAGGAATTCAAAGTGAATTGTTCCTGTCGCAAACTGTCACACTTTTTGTGCCAGTTTCTGTCAGTTGTCAATAGGGACCTTACGCAACGACAACGACGACGGGAACAGAAACGTCATTTGAAAATAAAACTTCCTGTTTTTGTAACTCTTTCAGGATTATTCCAACTTGTTTAACTTAAAAAATGCTGGCGAACTGTGCAGGGTCTGAATTACTGTGAACGGTGAAAAAGAAAGAAAAATTTGCTGTCATGCGGTCACGTTCTGGTGAAAACCCAAAATGTAGTCATTTCATGTCGTCGTTTTGCAGATGACGGCAAAGAAATGTACCAAAATGTAAAACACACGTGCAGAGCGATTGTTTTTGCTCATCAAGCCTGTTATTGTGTGGCGTTCTCGTCGCCGTCGCCGTCGTAGTTGCGTAAGGTCTCTAATGTTTTGGGAGAGATTGTCACCTGTTTTCATAGCCTTTTTACCCCTTGGAAGGCCTCCTGAATTGGTCAGTGTAATGATGGTTCATAAGTTTGCACTGTATAACCACAGTACACTAGTAACTGACATTGAAACAAATTCCAGTGCTTCATGATTATTCTAACATTTCAAATTTATTTACAAGTTTAAATGACATTGTATTTTACAAATTTAAACTATTAACTTGTTTCAAGAAGTTGGCTATATACAAGAAGATACCCCTTAAGAAATTACAAATACAAGTACATTTTGTTGTTCTACAGTAATATAAAAAAATTTGTTCATATTTCATGAAGTTATTTATTTAACCTTTAACAAGGAGGGTTAATAGTAAGAGTTTTTATTACTGAATAAAAATGGCAACTGAAACTCAAAATGTTTGTTGATGAAAGAAATGAGAGAATGGTCAGTGGCTCACAACAATATTGTGGTCAGTGAATTCACTTTCAGTACTCAAGCTTTCCTGGACAAAACGAGAAAGGTGAGCACATTTGGTACATTTGTTATTTTCAAAAAATAACCTTTAAATGCACATCCGAAAAGCTGCTTTTTTATCTTTCATCGTATTTTTGTAATAAACTGCCACTGCTTGGCTAATCTGGCAACTTGTTAAAAGCAGCAGATATGTTGTTTGCAGTACATTTGCCATCTTTAAGACTGCATGGAAAACCAAAAAAACTTTAAAAACATTTTGACTTTAATTACTAAAATAATAAAAGTGCTGTGTGGATTTAAAAAAAAAACTAGGACCCAACATGCAACTTTTCCGAAGTAATCACCAAAAACTAATGGTCAGTCCGCCATATATTCTGGTCCATGAGAACTGTCCATAAAAAATTAATATTTTCAGCTGTGGTTTGCTAGACCGTGATAATGTGGATATTAACCTGAAAAAACAAGGATGGTCTTGCAGGTAATTCTGGCTGATTTTAATAGTTTTAAAATTCACTTGATTTTGTCTTAGCAATAGAGAATTATCATATATGTTAGAAAAGTATTAAATATATATTTGGTATTATTTTCCCCAAAACCAGGAGGAACATCAGAGTGCTGCCAAATCAAACACAGCATGAACCAGTCTGATGTTCTCCCAAATTATTTGTCGCTATAAAGCTAAAGTAACAAAATGTTTCACTTTAATTTTTGCTGAAAAGAAGTTGTACATCATTTTGGCATGAAGAAAAAATATTTAAAATCAACCTTAGTTACTGATTTCCAACATATTCTACACAGTTTTAGATTTTGTCTCTCATATGTCTGATGAATATATGTTACTCTCATCCTCTTTGCATTAATTTGCTGAAGTTGTTAAAATTTGTACCCAGTACGACTCTTGGGGATGTCATAAACCATGACAATTTTTAAACAGTCATTTTAAAATAACCTGGCTCTATCCTAAATGCAGCAGTTCTAATTTCAACGTATTTTACAGTTTGTTTACATTATAAATACCAACCTTCATCTTGTTGCTCTATGTTAACAGTTTTGGTTTGGTTTTGAGGTGCTCTATTTGCACAATATCCCAGACAAACAAGTTTACCTAGTTGGTGTCATGACTCAGAATACTTTTGACAAAAAGCATTAAACGGGAAAACCCTTGCACAGAGAAAAACTGACAATTTTTTTTACTGCAGAAAATATTTTGCTTTTCTTCAGGTTTTTGAAGTGGTCATTTGAATTATACTGGCAGGTTCTCATTGAATTTGATGTAATGTCAAATTCTCCTTGTGATTCACATGCAAACACGAGGTAACTTAGAAGGAGAATCTGGCCTTTTATCAGAAGTCACTTATAAATTATAAATGTTGGTTGTGAAAATTATCCAAAAAGACCCATAAGCCCAGGCTCAATGTGATAAATAAATGCAAGAGAATGAATTTTGTTGTTGACTGTACAGTTGACTTATCATAAGGTTGTACTTGGCACAAACATATTCAAGAAAGAGATGTAAGTTTAAACTGAAATCCAGTAAAGGTCAGAATGCCAATGGAAACCAAGGTGGAAGAAAAAATTAGTTATCAATGTTTTGAAGCCTGCAAGGTCTTCAAAATTAAAATCCAAAACAGAACTGTGACTCCTTAAATAGCATTCTAGTATCAGAGGGCTTGCAAAAGTGATCAAAAGGTGTGTAGGTCAGATAACGATGAATGAAGTACTAAGCGCTTGTGTTTCTATTCTACCACCTCACAAAATGAAAAAAAATTTACAATGTATACAGAAATGTACCAAATTATATGTTCTACATTATTACCTGTACCTTCACTAAGAGAAGTTAATTTTAAAGTCCACAAAATGTTAGTTTTCCTTATAAATTTTAACAACGATTTTATTAATCATCAGTCTCTGATACCACTGACTTCACTGAACCATACCAATGTGTTACTTCCACTCAAAGCCACAAGATACACAAAGCTTTCTCTTGCAAGTTCCCCAGTAAAAAAGTCTTCAATTTTCCTTGATTGTTTTGTTGATCAGTAAAAATATTATTCTGTTGATGCTTCAAAGTATGTCGACAGAAGTGCAGCTTCTACAGGTTCCATACATGAAGGGCACGTGAACGACCTCACTAACCAATCCTCTATGCAATCTTTGTGGTAAATGTGCATACAGGGAAGAAATCTAATTGGGTCGCCCACTGCAAAGTCAGTCATGCATATTACACACCTGACAGAAAGTGAAATGACAACGTTAGATAATTGAAGACGATCAAGTACAGGCCTGCTCTATGTTATGTTAATTGTGGTTTCTATATAGAATAATCAAATGCAATGAGTAATATTGCTTTAACTCCCCCATCTTGTCCCAACCTTGAATGTTAGGGTGTACAAGATGGATCTGTCGGCCTTGAAGAGTTAAATCTTAAAGTCCCTACTACCTCGTTTTAGAAGAATCCCTGAGTTTCATTTGATTCTTCAAATTGCCTGCAAACACTCATATACAATACAATGTCTTTAAGGACCTTTTACTATGGGGTTTAAAAGTTGTCCAGAGTCATATGCCTCTCCAAGTTCCTTTTGCATTTTTGTAATCGAAGGGTAACTTCCTGAAGAATCTCTGTGGCTCTTGATTGGGGGAATACTCGGTTCTATCAACTGAGTTATGAGGCCTTTGCAAAAGATTCAAGAGCCCATGTTAAAAGCATTTACATAGTTTCTTCTGTGCATTTGATATTAATGGTATTTGGTCAGAAATTCATGACATGTAAATAACAAAAATTTTGGATTTATTTAGGATTCTTAAACATCGCATTTCATAATTCACCAAATCTAATACATATTCTTGTTAACCTAAATAATTAAATTTGGCAGTTGTTGAATATAATAGTCACATTTTAACTAGTGAGCATGGCATTAATTATTGTGGGTAAAACATAATTTAACTTTATTTTTGCATTATTCTATATTAGACAAATGTGAAATTCGACATATGTAAAAACAATAGTTTTTACATGTTTTTTCTTGTTAAACTTCTGTCAGACAGGCTCAGTTGAAGATGGGCCAGAAGTTGCATTTGTTCAAGTCTGTCAAATTTAAAATTGTTTTAAAGGTCAAACTTCACATACATTTAATTCCCAAATTAGAATTAGCACTGGGGAAATGCAACATGAGCCTAAAAAAAGAAAAGACCACCTGGTATTTATACAGACTGCAAAACTGAAATTTGTACAGGGAATTTAAATGAGCAACTTAGAAAGCTGGGATCTGTTGTGGCACATGTAAAATCAAGTTTTGTGATCTCAATCACAAGTTGCACTTATGACTGATTTTGTATATTTTTCATTGTAATCGAATCATGTGGAAAATGAACCAATGATACAATGCTATTAATTTGTTGTGTTGACTTTTACAAACCACGGTCCTCAGTTAACTGGCAACAAAAAATTAATGACGTACTTAAAGCAAAGATTGTAAAATGAGCATCGCTGATATTGGCACACATCTGAAAGCTATCAAATATATTTGCATGAGTGATAATCACGTAGCTTTTGCCGTCTATTGACTGATGTCTCGATTTACAAAGCCTGTGTTTGCACATCGCACATGGCTATCACAGGTCTCTTAAAATCGAAAGCAAGTTTTCCTTAGCGCGCTAAGAAATAACAAATACAGGTCAGAATTCTCGTGGACTTCGTTGATTACATAATCTGATTTACGTTGTTTTGAACTTGTGAACGGACAAAATGCCAATTATATTACATACAAACATAAGGGCGGATATCAAGACACTCACTTTCGCAAATACTTAGCAACTGCAAGTTTTGCTACTTTCACTTGCGTTTTCTGATTCCGTGTTGCGGTTTGAACATTTTCCAGCATTATTCTCGTTATACAAGTTCATAACAAAATTAGACAGCCACTTAATTCAGTTCCTTGCAGGTAAAAATTTTACGCTAAATTCATGATTGAAGCAATTTTGAGGCAAGGAGTTATTTAGTTTGGCTCAAGTTCCCGATACGGCAAGGAAATGGCTCTACTAGACCGGAAGTGGTCGAAACAATAACACATCAGTCTATTAATGCAAGATTGCGTGTGTCGTAAGCTTAATTCCAGGTAATTGTTTTTGATTTTCCACCGTTCATCTACTGAGAATAAAAACACTATTATGGCTGCAAAGCAAATATGCGTTCTTGACATAGATATTTAAAATTTTCACGCTGTCTTTCGAATAATAAATACAGAGTTCGCTTACATCTGTTCACGATTAAACACCCCCGATAAGGCAGCTGAAGAAATGTCTTAGTGACAAAAAAGTTCGTCATTTCCTGTTCTTTGCAACATGTTTTTATGTGAAGCAGAAACACAGACATAAAGCGACTGGTTAAAGTTTCAAAAACATGGTCGGTTGATTATCACGACAGCCGACAGCATTCCAACGTATCCAAATCCAGGTTATTCAGAATGACAGCAAGGCTCCGAATGTTTGAATAAAATATTCATTGCATATCGTAATGACTCGAAGGTTCCTTTGTGCGACATTTTTCTGTAAACTCGCCACCTTTCAGGGATTAAATATTTGCAATATCTAGAGGAGTTAGCTAGCACTGAAGTATATTGATTTAAAATCAAAACGTACTCGCGCTTCTTTCCTTTCGATCCATCGTATTTGCCAACGGGTAGATGTTGAATAAGTCCTAATCGCTGTGCTAAGCGAATCTGCTGTTCTTCCGAAAGTAAGTGCGGAGCGTGTTGACTTTGAATAAAGATGGGCGCTTCTTCCTACAGTGAAATACACCACACATGACATTGAATCATGGATATAGAAATCAAACCACAAAGGAAGTCCATGAACTAAAGCTAGTGTTTTTGGTGTACCTGATACGGCGGTGGTGGTTCGCGAGTTGTGGGTGAATCAGCACTATCGTCGTCGTGTAGAAGCGAAATGTCGTCCTGACCAGAGCTTTTCAAACAGTTTCCCATCTCGGGATAAACTGAAGCTCTACAAAGTCAAGACAGTTGACTAAATACACTCACAGATACTTACTTAGTCAACTGCCGGTCAGTGTTTTGTCGTGTCTGAAGGAAAATTATTCTCAAAACAACAAATGATTTTTCTGTCGTAACGTGACGTCATTTTTACGTCTGTGAGAGTAAAATCGGAAGTCGTCGGCAATCCTCGAGATGTGGCACGTAGGGCCATTTTATAAATCCGTGACAATACAATTATTGCAGTAGTCGTTTTCAATCTATTGTCAAAATCCTCCTTACTTCTCTGAGCGAAATTTTAAAAACCACTTTCGACGCCAAAAAACAACTGTCAAAGACATTCGCGCTTGTAAGCGGCACGATGACCTTCGGAGAAGGTTCGGTTGTAAGTTAAACACCTCGGGTAATTTCCGAGCGTGCGCATTGACGTCGCGCGCCTACTTCGAAAATGGAGGTCACCATGTGTGAGTTCCCAGAATGACGGAAAGTTCAAATTTTGTGTCCGATTGAAAGAAATTTGTCGCTCAAGCATGCCCGTTGCAGTAGGAACAAGCGCTCTGAATTCACTTGTAACTCCTGAGGCCCTGGAAAATGCAGCAAAGGAAGTGGATCGGCAGCTTGCTGCAGACAGACAGTATCCTGAACTGGCCGAACAAATTAACGCTTCTCAAGGTAAGATTTATAACCTCTGGTTCTTCCTTCCTGTCATGAGAAGAGAGCTATATCAGTTTCATGCTGGACTAGGGACGTTTTGGTAAGGTGATCATCAGAAGCTTTTTCTTTCGACATGAAACTTGTTAAGATCATTGATTCTGCTAGTGACCCCTATCCCCCTCCCCCCAAAAATATTTCGGACCTTTTGCCATAAAAGATAACCTTCGGCTAGATTACAGAATACCCGGGCACTTAATTTACCTACATTGAATAACAATAGTTTATTATATCTGCCAGTACGCACGTTGTTATTGGTCAATTTAGTGGGCGGTACTACAATGTACGGCCCGCTAAATTTGAAAGTTTTCTTTCTTGTGCGCCCGATTAACCTCAAAGATATAATAAATATCTTACTAACCTCCTTTTCTCGGTCTGTACTGTAAGTCAGGGAAACTCATTTTTTCCCATTGATTTATGGCCTGCACAATTCGCACTTGGGCCATAAAAAGAACAGGAAAAAACTCGGTCCGTACCTTGCAGTACAGACCTCAAACTCGGTTAGTAAGAGGTATGCCCATTGCAGTATGCCTCTTTCTTCAAAAGCCTCTGACACATGTAAATGATGTGGAAGGGTATTCTGTAATAATAATTATTTTTGCTCCTAACTTTCCTGTGATAAAAGTTTAATAAATATTGTGTGGTTCCAGAAAATATCCATACCCTCCCCACGGAAGATCATTGGAAATTCCGAGGGAGAGGGGGGGTTAAAGGGCAGTAATTTCCGAGGGGTAGGGGGTTTCGTGGGGAACAACTTTTCCAAAGGGTCATGAACCTTGTACAAAACATTGAAAGCAACATACGATCGATCTGAAGCACAAAAACACACATACGTTGTTTTGAAACAAATGTCAGTTCTCCTGGCCATTGAGATAAAGTTCACATTATTAGCTTCAATGTTTCTTTTTTTCTTTGAGTTAGCTAGCGCTACAATCTCCCGAAGCTACTTTCTTCAAAACATTTAAAATGGCGGTCTCAACTGGAGTCTCGTCCCCAGATTTCCAGCTTTGTCTCGTTTTTGTTTGACCCTCAGAAGGCCTGGCTACCTGGCTGGTACATCGTGACAACGTTCACGAAACCTACCGTGTTAACGCGTGTGTCAGTGAAGTTTTTGGTCCTTAAATAAGAATCAACCCGAAGAAACTGACAAAATGTATAGACAAAGGAACCTTGTAAGTTTCTGTTTTATTTACTATCGTTTGCGAAGTTGTTAAGCGAGTGAAACGTTCTCATCGGAGTTTGCACAAAAACGTGAAACAGTCGACGTGCTACCCAAATGTTTAAGCTTATAATCTTACGTAAAAACAACACACACAGAATTTGCAAAGTTGATGGTGAAGAAGCTAAAAGTTTATCTGGATAATAAACTTAACAAAGCATTATATTTTTGTTAAAGTTAACCTTAATGTTTACACTGTTGTAATAAAATTCTATCGTATTTACATACCTTAGTTGGTATTCACTTTCTTTTTTATAGGTACAAAACTTCTGGAAATTCCGGCGGGGAGGGGGGTCATCAAAGACCCCTCTGGAACGGAAAATCCTGGGGGGAGGGGGGGTGCAAATTAAAAAGTCTTCCGTGGGGGGGGTATGGATATTTTCTGGAACCACACATTTCTTGTTACTGTACTTGGCAACTTTAACTTGCCCGAAGACCATGTTGTAAGAAGTGATACAGGGGGATACACATGCTAAGACAACTTGTTGTAAGCAGTAACTGATAAAATATATTATTGTTTTTGCATCCTTTGTTTTAGCTGGCGCGACATTTAGTGGAGTAAATGACTATGATTACCCATTCCTGTCTTCTCCATCAGTTGGTTTGGCTGGCATGGAACTCGTCAGTCTCCTCAAAAGGGTTCCTCTCCCAGCAGAGTTAGTGGAGCAGTTTGATCGCATCCTTTTAAACTGTGGAACTTTTTTTTCTGTTGATAGTGATAAATGTAAAGTATACTAGCCTTAATAATAATAAGAAATTTATTCAAGTCTTGAATCTTTCTAGCTGAGCACAGGTGCTTTACTAATTGGGGAGACTGTAAATCAACTTGACTCAACTCAAATCAAATCAAATACCTTAGCCATTTTTGGATTCTTCCAATGGAAGTTAATTGTTGAGTTTTAATCACAAATGTGTTGGTAGTAATATTAATAAGAACATACTGAATTAATTATCAATAAAATAGTAAAACACTTCTATAATGCACGCAATCAGTTGTCAGTGGCGCTATAAGAACTAATATTATGGAAAAGTAAATTATAGCAAGTGAACACATACCTGAGGTCTTTTCAGTTAATACCTTTACCAAAAAACACTTTCATTACCATCATCAGACTTTCTCCTTTTTAAGGATGGGGGGTGGGGGGGGGGGTTAAAGGGGGTTTATTTGAGAGGGGCAGTTGATAAGGATTTGCATGGTAATGCCTTTCTCCTGGTGTTATCCTTGACGCTGTGTTAAGATATGCAGTGTAACTGTATGATGGGTCTGTTTCCTGAGATCAGAAGAGCCTGGCTTACCATTGACAGTGATATTTTTGTGTGGAATTATGAAGATGGGTAAGGACTCAATTCTTAGCTTGGTTTCGTGAAGGAAACTACATAGCTTACAACGCTGACAGAGGTAATTATTGTCATTTTTTTAGAAGTGACTTGGCGTATTTTGATGGCTTGAGCGAGACCATTCTGTGTGCAGGATTGGTTAAACCTAAACCAGGTATGCCATGTTTTTTTAGGGCCAAGTTTAGCCTACCCTGGGTTCCAGAGGATATTTTTTTCTTATCGATGCTGATGGTTCGCGGCAAAGCCGCGTTAACGAGGCACAAAGCGCCGAGGAGAAAAAAAATAACCTCTGGTCACAGGAGTACGCAACCTCATTTCCATGTGACAAATTAGTTCAGAATTTGAACTAGTTCGTCGATTGGTTCTTCAAAGGAAACAACAATTGTGATTGGCTTACGAAAAGCGTGGTTTCCCAGGCGATATGAAACAAGAGCTACGATTGGCTTAGTAAAAGCGTGGTTTCCCAGGCGACAGCACAGTGAGGAAATGAGGTTCATTATTCGTGTGACCAGAGGTTATTCTTTTCCTTTCGGCGCTTCGCGCCGCGTAATTTCCCGCAACCAAACGAAAAAAATAACCTCTGGCACCCAGGGTAAGTTTAGCCAAGCTACGTGCAAAGTAAGTTTTTGTCTAATAGTTAAAATTGGCATAGTAACTATGAGCTAGGCCATTTATCATCCACGGCTGGAGACTGCAAGCTGTCTAAACCCCTATATTGCCCCCATTAAATTGCTGGTAATGTGTTAATAATTCCCTTCAATCTGCTTATTTTTCAGAAATCCTTAGAGAATCAGTGAGGTACATACTATGCCTTACAACGCCAATTGATATTGTTCTGCTCGCAGTGACATTTACACCAAAAAGATTAGGTAAGTCAGGGCTCAAGACTAACGGTAGCCACCTAGCAACAGACAAGTAAAAATTCCATTTTGGCTAGTAGGTTTTGCGCTTTACTAGCCATTTTGGCCAGTGAAAATGTAAGCACAAAACATGTAAGTAAGTAACTAGTAAGCTGAAAAGTTAGCCTCAAGCCTTGTAAGTTGTTAGACACAATCTATAGTTTTTGGCTTTAAATATTGAGCTTGATAATGCATTCTTGTGTATAGGTGCCTCTCCATAATAAAGAATTTGGACATTTTGTGATTGCAATACATTTGCTGCAAGCAAACCACAAATGCTAAACGTCCTTGTTTCTGGATCAGAGCAGTGGTAATATTATAAAATACAGCTCTATAGCCTTGGTAAAAATGTGAAGAAA
The DNA here is from genome assembly GCA_948470475.1 of Galaxea fascicularis. NCBI lineage: Eukaryota > Metazoa > Cnidaria > Anthozoa > Scleractinia > Euphylliidae > Galaxea > Galaxea fascicularis. The sequence goes on from OX419347.1 coordinate 13,929,983, forward strand.
TGAAATGAAATCAGTTTTATGAGAGATGAGATAAGATACTTAATTGACCACTCCCCTTGAGGGGCTTTTCAGGGACAATATAACAAAATAATACAAATGAACACAAGAGAGTTGATAATCCCAACTGATGGCAGGCAGACCAGTTGGCTGTTTATAATAGCAGCGAAAGAGTTTAACTATGAACTAAACAGAACATCAGTGAGTGGTCAGAGCAGGACTTGAACCCAGGACCTACAGATCTCAAATCTGGATAGAAGGGGAAGGGGATGTAAATGCTAGAGAAATGTTATTGTTGGAAATATGAACACATTGTGTTTGGTTAGGGAACCTGGCCGATGACGAGTTTGCAGAAATGCATCTTCAGCCAGACCCCCTGTTTTCCATCCCATCGGATAACGTCTACCTGACCTGCATGACGGGTACACACTTAGGAAGGATCTTCCTTGGAGGAAAAGATGGATGTGTTTATGAAGTAGTTTACCAGGTATGATTGATTTTTGGGTCATTCCACATGAGAACAAGGAAAAAGACAAATTTTAAAACAAACTATTTTAGGATTTTAAGCACAGAGCCATAATGCATAAGGACTGAAGTTTCAAAAAAACATCATGATTAAGTGCAGATTGCATCATGCACAACTGAGGGGGGTACCCAAAGTAAATGACTACTAAAAGACTCCTCTGTAGGTATAATGGATGTAATCATCTTTTAATCATAATTCAAACAACTGAGTTTAACAAAGATCAAGTTTAACATTAAATGTTTACTTTAAACAAAGTTCTCCATTAAAAAACATATTTTCATTTTACACTTTTTCGGAGAAATGCTGCGCAGCTGTCATAAATATTGTCATGGACGTTACGTAACGTCCATGAAAATTAAAGCTATTTTTTTGTCTCATGGCTTGTGTCCAAGCCCGATATAAAAAATAACGTAGATGCTTTTTTATTTAACCAAGTAACAAATATCTGTGACAGCAAAATGTATCAGTTCCAAAAAGCCACTCAAAAAATTTGATGTTAAGTTTGTCATGGACGTTACATCATGGACGTTACATTCATGGATGTTACAAAACAGACAACATTAAGTGCAAGAAGCTTGGTAATTGTTTCCCTAAAAGCCGGGTTCTAATATGTAATTTTGTTGTTCGAAAAAAACTCAAGGCAATGTTGAATAATTACATGTATAACAACAATAATAATATAGTAGGTAATGTAATGTCAGAGTAAGTCTTTGAAAGTGAACACATTCAATATAGCTCTGTTATTAAAATTTAAATGTCTTTGAATATAAAACGTCTGCATTGTCTCTAAGACTAAAGTTTGAGAATGTGGATCTGAACAAAGGTTATTAGTTCCAAACCATGCAAAGATGCTCTCAACAAAAGACCTTTAGTTAAGGAACTTATTCAATCTTAAATATGTTCAAAAATAGCTTGAAACAAGGTAATTTTTTAGGAAGCCCTTTTCAGCAAGCTGTTTGTTTTATTAGCTCTTAAATGATAAAATAAAATTATAATACATGGGGCAGGGGTTTCATAAAAGTTTTCAGCAGGAGGGCAACTAATTTTCACAGGCAGGCAATACATTTTAAACTGAATACTTTATAACAAAAAAAAATTCCTCTAGATGTTCAAGTCAGGTGAACAAAATCAACTTGAAGCCTTGAATGAAACCCACATATAAAGAGGTTCTTAATGAAGAGTCACAGATGGGTGTGACGTGACTTGTGCTTTTTCATCAGAAACTTGAACACCTTCTCCACAACTGCTTCTTTCTCAATTTTGAATGGCCTATTGTATCGAAGATTGACAGGCCCAAAGAAAATGCATGATATATGGGAACTGTCAATGTCATCCCTTTCTGGCCAGTCAAACATGCCTGTGCCGACTTTGTGAAGAAACTTGAATTTCACAAATGACTCACTTGCTTCAAGTACTCTGCCAAAATAGTAGTTCTTGACGTAGTCTACAGCATAGTAGTCTCCAGGCAGGATCCCCCTGGGCGGAATGGAATGAAGAGTTTTGTCGTGGAGTTCCAAGACCATGGCTTTCCTGATTTCTGGAATACTGCTTTGGGTTAACATCTTACCACCAGCCAAGCATCTTGCATACAGGCATACAAAAACACCACAATCGAAGTCATTATGCTGTTGTGGAATTTCCTTTGGTTTACTGGAGTGAAACTTCCACTGGCTGACATCAATAGTGTTGTCAACTTCAACCAGAAATGACATCATCTTCTTAACTGAGTGAAAAGCAGCTGGTTTAACAAAGTCCCCACTCTTGCTGTCAAGTACTAGAATGCACTTCTCAGACGGATACACTGCAAGAAGGTGCCAGTGCAATGAGTGTGGGTTACATGGAACCAAAATCATGTCCTGCTCAAGAAATGAACCTTTGCCTTTTGTGATTTCAGCAGCTGACTTGTTGCCAACTCCTCTGTCAAATTGTTCCCAGGTGAGAACTTCTATCTTGAGACGACTTTCAGACTTGACCAGTTCTAAGTAACCATCGATTACAAAGTTCGATAGCCATTTAGATTCACTTGAGGACAGGGGTCCCCTTCCATAAAGGGCGTTCAGGTCAGCCCCATTGATAAGGCTATTGCCACCAAAAGCAATATCACCATTAACAATCATCTCAATAAGAAGATTGTTGTGTGCTAGAACTGAAAAATTGGGACAAATGTTATTCAATACAGAGACAAACTCTTTAGGCAAACCAGAATGTATTGAATCACCACTTGCAATGACAGGCTTAGTTATGTAATGAGGAGTGTTCTCTTGATCATCTTCGCCTTCATCTTCATCTGCTTCCTCATCGTCATCATCGTCCACGTTGTCATCACTATCACTGACATCAGTATCACCATCACTATAATCCTCATCACCATTCTCTTCACTGAGCACTCCACTAAACACCTCCTCAGTCAGTTGGTCAGGATCACTTTCATCATCACTGCTTAAAGGCTGCACTAGCTGATTAGCATGTGTATCTTGTGATGAGTACAGACGGAATCTTACACATCTCGTCTTGGGATCAACCTCCATGCAATGGTACTTGCTTATTCCTGGTACCGGTATGGCATCTCCAAACACCTTTTCCAAATTAATTATTTTAGCTTTTTGGACACTTTTTCAATGGCCTTTCTTGTGATGAGAGTTATGTCAGTGGACTGACAAAACTGTTGTGCAACAGCAGCAAAACACTCGGCACTAGTTACGCTTTGCACTTTTCTTGTAGAGACTGCATTCCAGACTGTCCTTTTGACAGTGCCTCCCACCCCATCAACTGCACCTTTCCCATGTGAGGTTGCAAAGTAATGCCACAAGATTCTTGCTCCAAGATTCTTCTGAAAAGTGTACAGGAGCTGGACCATATATTTGTTTTTAAATTGAGAACTTGGCCCATCTGAGAAAATGTGAACTTCTTCAACAGTTGGATTATTTCCTTTGACAAAGGTACCGAGTACTTTGTCCATAAACACTGCAACAGACGTTTTTTCATGGCTACGGTCATCAGAGACAATGGCATATGAATTACAAATGATCTTGTTTTCACCAGTTTTGGTCCAGATCACCACAGGGAAGAGAGTTACTTGGTCTTGACTCCAATGGGCTGCCTGAATCTCGTCTTGTTGAAAGCAAGTGTAGTTCTCCGCAAAATCAATCTGTATAACTGCTTCTTTTGCTTTGAGATTTTGGACTTTCTCCTGGAAAAATTTGGCCTGTTTTCTTTGGACTAGGACATGTTGCAAATAATGAGGCATCTTCTCCATCAGGGATGTTATAGCTTCCTCAAGGGTACTTTCTTTGTGGACCTTGAGCATCTTTGTGACTTGTCGCTGACCTTTTCCTCTTTTTCCTGGCAAGGCCTGTGTTACTCGTTCCCACTGACACCAGTTTGTTGTTTCATGCAGTGCTGCATCCTTTGTCATTTCCAGTAACCACTCGTTGGGGCATTTTGTACATTTCCCTGTCATGCAGAATTCATTTGTGCTGTCACATACAAAGTTATCAACTAATGCTTCTGAGTAAGGAGGGAGAGTTGTAATTTCCTTGGCAAGACATTCATAGAGCATCCTGATGTTCTCATGATATTGGCAAAGGCACACATCTCTGGGCATATCAGAGGAGAGTAATACATGGACAGGCCTCAGGGAACAGAACTTACTGAGGCTTATCTTAATATCAGGGTGTTCATTCCGAAATAACTCGTACACCTCTTTGAGGGACCAGATGATGTGACGTTTCTGTAGCTTCATTTTCTTTCCTTCCGACCTCACTGAAACGTAATCTTTCCGGCCAGGTGCTTGTCGTGAAATCGAGTCAAGGAGAAAAAAATCCTGAACACACTTAACAGTTGACTCGGGGAGTTGCTTATTTCCACTTTTATGGACATTCGTGGTGCTTGGTGAAGTGCCATCTGAAGACTTTGCCAGTTTGGATATAACTGCTCTTCTCTTTCTTGGACTGTGTGGCAGAGCTTGTTTCACCTTCCTCATAGCTTTTCCTAGAGCTTGAGGAGTCTTATAAAATTTTCCTTCATCAGAACTGCCACTAGGTGGGTTAAGTACTGCATGAGACTTCTTCTTTTTCAGTCTGTGTAAGCGAACCCTTTTCCTACACTCTCTTCTCTTCTTTGCTAGCTCAGATGGACTTAATACTTTACTCTTTCTTTCCTTCCGTTTTCGTTGTTTGTCTTTCTCTAAATAGAGTCTGTATCTCTCTGGATCTTGCTTTAGACTATTAAAGTAATGACTCCATCGCTTTTTAGGGGCCATTATTTTGTGAAAAAACTTCTTTTTTATGGAAACTGCAGAGAACTTAGAAAATGCATGTGATTAACACAATGTAGCATCCAGAATTCAGCAGTTGCAGCTGCCTGAGCATGCTCAAACACTTTCCCCACACAGAGCATGCTTTAAGGTGATTACTGCTGACCAGAAACAAGTTTCCATTCTTTGTAGGTGAAAAAGAAGAAAGATAAAGCTAATTTTAAAACTAATGGCCAGTTTTCTAACATTTGTGAGGAAAAAATGAATGAACAGAGAATTAATGTTTTTAATACCACTAATTTCATTATGTTTTTCACACACTGTAACGTCCATGACCTGGAATGTAACGTCCATGACAGTGTTTAATTATCAAACAAAGAAGGAACACAACACAAAAGAAATATTTACCAGTTTATAATTTAAGTGTTGCCATTTACCTGAAAAAAAATATCAATGGCTTTAAGTTATCCCTTCAGAATTCACAGGAATTTAGGGTTGAAGTTTTGCATTTGGGAACAAGGTTTCTTCAGCTGTAACGTCCATGACAGCTCCATTAATTTAGATATAATTTTTAGGAAAAGAGTTCAGTTGCTGATTTTTCAACTAAACATGCAACTCTTCCTTATCTGTCATAAAAAAAGTAAAAGGAAATTGTACTTTATTTTTTGTATCTTTTTTAATGATTTTTCTCTTGTCATATTTGTACAAATGTAACGTCCATGATCGTGGAATGACCCTTTTATACAACAGTCAAGTCGCTGTGAGAAAATGGCAGCTGGAACTTGACATCTTGGGTAGTTATGAGGTAGAAGGCCATGTACGTTTGTCATCTTAGGGGAGTTTACATCATACACTGTATTACACATCTAGTAATTATTAGTTCTTGAAATTAATTGTAATGTAGCATATATGTACTACACTGTATTGTGATTTCTCTTACAAGAAGCTTTGATAACAAACATTTTGTTCTGCTAGTCACGGTGAAAAACAGTGATATAGTTTGCAGCACCAGTTAAAGCTCAAGCTTAAACTTCCCTCAAAGGATCAAATGTTTCACAATGATCATAATTTACTACAGGCATGGTACTTTTAAAGGTGTTTCAGCAAGTTTTTGCTTTTCGTAAAGCCTTGTTCTCTCTTCTCTCCTGTTCTCTTTGACTCCTATCTTACAAAAGTGACAAAGTTTCCTGAGGCGTCTGCAACCTTACGCAACCTTGTTGGGTTTCCAATTTTTGTTGTTAAACTGTTGTTTGCTTTCTTGAGTTTCATTGGCCTGTTTACAAAAAAAGAAGCCATCCTTTGTTCTCAATTAACGCTCTGATTGGTTAACTTTGTTCGGAGAGGCCCGGTTCAAGTGGTCGCACTGTAACTGTTTAATGTCTTTCACTTTGCCAGGCCGCTGACAGCTGGTTTCAGAGAAAATGCCGCAAGGTGAACCACTCTTCTGGAGCCTTGTCGTTCCTTGTGCCTTCATTTTTAAATGCTACGTTTAGTGGAGAAGGTAAATGTTGGTTTCTTTTTGGACAGTGTGCATACATGTATAAGCCATAAAGGTTGGTGTTGGAGATAGAGAGTGGAGTATGTGAAAAAAAATGGCTCAGAATAAAAAAACAGGCATATTACAAGTTGAGAGAAACAAAAATAATTATTATCTCTTGGTGTGAAATTAATGCATGGTTGTTTTTATTTCAGATGCCATCGTCCAATTGGCAGTTGACAACACAAGGAATATTCTCTACACTCGGTCAGAAAAAGGAACCATCCAGGTACATTCTTAGAAAGGAAGTACTCCCATTAATTGAAGAAAACCTCTTTCAGAAGCACCTGTTTCTTTTTTTCACTTTGGCCTTAATGTAGTTTTTTAATGTTCAATGCAAACAATTTATTAATCTTTGCTCCCTTAGGTTTTTGATCTTGGCTCAGATGGAAAAGGCATGGCTTATGTTGCATGTCTCACACAGGATAAAATCACACAGAAAGCTTCATCCAGTGCTAGGTTGGTGTATTTAATATTTAAACCATGATTTCCGTTCTCTTTTTTGCAGAAAAATCAAGACAACCTATGCTCCCTCCATCTCTAGATCCTGTGCCTTGTCCTCCATACAGAATAAACTAGGAATTTTGGCACTGCACTACTGTGATTTGAACTGGATATCTACACTCCATTTTCATGTATTATTATGAATTATTGATAGCATATCTGTGAACCAAAACAGAGGGAATTGTGAGAAATTTGAATGTACATTACTGGTGCCAAGTTTGATTGGCATCAATGAAATATTTTCAGAGATATTCTTGACTTTGTGACTTATATTCTTACTAAAACCGTTTGTGACGTCATCAATTTTTAAGCAAAAACTTGAATATCTCGGGAATGAAAGAAGATCTTTCAAAACCGAATGCGCCATTCTTACTCACTTTTAAGGGCCTTTCGAATAAGCAATTTTTATTTCATAGATGCTTGAAGGCACTTGCACCCATTTCTGCCTTACTCTTTTGGTCACCATTTTCCTTATCTAAGCTCAAGCACTTTCATTGTTCAGTTTCTCCTTCAACAATATATACTGGTATTACCCTCTGTAAAGTTTTTCAGTTTAGGGCCATGAATGTAACTTGACTGCAGACAAAATGCTTCAATTTATTTTGTTTTCTAGAACAATCGATCACAACCACTTCAGACCTGTCATTCACATTGCTCCAATTTCAAGGAATGAATCAAAAACTGTCCATCTGGTAGCAGTCACTCAGGCTGGTAAGGACCTATTAACGATCAGCATCTAACTTCTCTTTACCATATCAGTGCTTGTTCAAATGTAGATGTCATGAGAATGCAGCAGTGATCAGCATGAATGATATTTCTTGTTTTGTTTTAGCTTAGTCTGGATTTGCTTTTCCGTCATTACAATCACATTAACAGGGCTAACAGTTATTGATGTACAGTGAACAGTGTATCATAAAATCTTGTAGGTTGCAGGATATTTGCTCCTGTTAATGATCGTATGTATGTTAAGTATAGGGCATACATGTATTCAGGGTTATCGTTTTAACCAGATAACAATCTACAGTGCATGTATTCTTTTTGCTACCTGTAAACGGCGAATTTTCAGGTGCAACTCTAACTTACTCTGTAAAGGGATAGGATAAAAGAATCTCAAAAAAATTTGTGATTTCTCTTGTCTATTGTTTGGTGTTTTTTGTTTTGGCTTCCTAAACTTAATGGGAAATCCCTGGAAGTCTGTCATCTTGAGGTACTATGACTTCAGGAGAGCGGTGTGAACTCGCCAAAGTGGTGTGAACTGTTGTGTTATGTTCTCTTGTCCAGGTGTGCGACTTTACTTCAGTACCACAACTGCCAGGGTTCCATTAGAAAGACCAAGTAAACTACAACTTGTGCATGCCAGACTTCCACCAGGATTTGCGCCATCAGCAACCTCGCAGAGACCATCACAAGTACATGCCGCCTTCTACAGACAAGGTAAGTACCAAGTCCAGGCTTTGCCAGTAATTTTTTTGTGTATAGTGAATTAAACACTACATATCACAGCATTTAAATGTGACTTTGATTTTCCGTGATCTGCATGAAAGGAATGACTGACTTGCTCAAAACAAATACCTTTGACAAGTTTTAATATTGTTGCACTTTTGCATCATCTTTAATTTGACAGCTTGGAGTGCTGCTTCCTTGACTTACTCCAATACATACAAATTAAAAAAGGATTAATATTGGCATATATTATAAACATAAATTAGTAATAATAATAATAATAATAATTATAATAATAGGCTTTATTTAAAGAGGGTGAAACACTTAACAGTAGTCCTAAGACACTGATGACTCTGTGGCCCTCAAAATCAAATAAACTCTAAATCGAATCAAATCAAATCAAATGTTGGTTTTTGAGGAGAGGGGGAAACTGGAGTACCCGGAGAAAAACCTCTCGGAGCAGAGTAGAGAACCAACAAACTCAGCCCACTCATGACACCGACTGCGGGAATCGAACCCAGGACACATTGGTGGAAGGCGAGCACTCTCGCCACTGCACCAACCCTGTCTACCACATGTATGTGATACATATTATAATTATACACTAACAGTATGGTTAATTTTTTTTATTTTATTTTGAAATAACAGCACAAAAATCACTTAAATTTGTAGGTATCTTGTTGCTGGCCTCATCTCAAACAGAAGACATCGATGTTCTGTGGGGAATCAGCCCTGATCCGTTTCCTTTCCAGTCTCCAATTAAAGAAATGCAGGTAAGTTTTGAATTTCAGTGTCAACCCTTCAACCCCTAAGAGTGACCAAAGTTTAATTTCACCTTATAGCAACACTACTAAATCAAACCTATAGGTTACGAGAAAAAGGAAAGTGATCAATAAGCAACAAGGGTCTTGATTGTTTAACAGACTCTCCTCTCTCATTGCCAAAACAAATCGAACTCACGCTGTGGGCTCGTTCAATTTTGAAATCACGTATATGACTTCAGACCAAATTGCACTCCACTCAGTTCAGTTACCATTAGGACTTTACTGAATGCGTTTCTTTTTCAGTGTCACTACAGTATCTTTACCCTCTTGTAGTATTCATGACTTTATGCTTGGTCTGGTTGTCACCTTCAGGGACAAGTGATGGAAGCATTTTTATTAGTCATTGTTTTCCAAAGGCAAAAATTCTTTCCTCAGTTAGAAGTCAGCAAATTTTAGTTTTTGACTTGCCAATGGGTTTGTTAAAACCTTTCTTTGAATGCAAAGAAAATGTTTTAAGGAGATACTCCAAGAATTTTGCAAGTCAATTTTTTGTAATTATTATTAATAACTAATTTCAAAACTTGCAAGGATTTGTTTGGAGTGCAAATCAAGCCTGTCTTTCAGTCTAAGAAGATCAGTCAAGTCCTCTCCCCAAAAGAGAAAAAGCCCCCAATTGTAAACAATCAGTGCGTGGTCTATAAATTTCAATGTGATCTGTGAAAGAGGTGTAACATTGTGCATGCATATTAATTTTATTACAATCAGGTGACTGTGCCAATGGAGGGAAGAACTTGGTCCTTAAGTGAGGTACCTGGAATTGGCAGCGGTATAATTAGCGAATGTCCAATACTCAGTGACAGATGGCCAGACCCACCAGCTGTTGTCAGACAACATGCTTCCAGTCAGAGATCCTTTGTGGCCCTTAGTGCACAGGTACATCCAAGTCAGTTTACAGTGTACTCTTCAATTTGATGTTGGTTGAGGATGTTTTGTATTCATCTGAAACCTGTCAATATCGTCAACAGGGTAGTTACTTGTTCACAACTTATCGTCCAGTGGAGCAACTGCGTCGGCTGTTACTTCAAAGTCAAGGATTTGACTCCGAGGCGGTTCAAGCTTTTTTCAAACTTCATAAGGTGAGAGGAGAAAACCTGAGATTTCCCTTGACAAAAAGAATGGTTAGCAGACTTACTCTTCTTCCCATGAGATGCAATTATCCCCTGAAACTAACCAATTAGTTATCATAAACATTGTTGTTGTCTAATATGAGTTATCAAATTCGTTGCTGTTTCCTCATTGGTGACAGTTGGTAATTCTGTGGAAAACCTTTGGTGAAGGACAGGCAAATATGATTGGGGTCAGTTGGGTTTTCAAGATAATTATTTTAGGCAAAGTGCTGACCAACTTGCAGAATGGTGGTACTCAAATATGATGATTATTTTTATGAATTTATTATCTCTGTATTTTACTCAGGAAGACCAAGCATGTGCAATATGTCTTGTTTTGGCTTGTTCTGCGCAGGCATCACAACAACAGGTCAGTTTCGTAGCAAATTTTGAAGGTATTAATTCCTGAATGCAATGATTTATTTTTATTTAATTTTTTTCTCTTGTAAGCCCCCAAGTGAGAGAAGATAAAGTGTTTTGAGATACATGGCTCAAGCCTGCAAATAACAATCGGTCATCGGACAAATGTCCGGCAAATTTTAGGTTTTGACCGGCGAAAGCTTAGCCTGGTCGGACACTCTGACCGTGGATTTCTGACCAGACTGTTCTCTTGTCCGGCCAAAACTTGACCCTCGCCTGACAAATGACCTGCTTATGGGCTACAATTATTTGCAGGCTTGAGGCTTGATTTCTTGTGTTCAACTCAATACTGATTTTGTCATTTGTTTTTCAGGTTGCAGAATGGGCCACAAGAGCCTTCTTCAAATATGGAGTAGAATCGTCAGGAGTCTCTACTGGGTTGCACGCTCCTGCAACAAGCACTGGTCCTGCTCTTGGAAGCCCTGCTCCAGGGGGGAGCCTGACAGGAAGCCCCATCTCCTCTCCAGGGGTCAGGCCTGGGTTTGGTAGTCCTGGGCTTGTGACATCCACACCTCATGGTGGCATGGGCCAAGCTGTGACAGTCAGACCTGAACAGATGCGGTCTAGCAAGCATGATGGGCTTTGTCTTTACTTTGCAAGGATTCTTGAGTATGAATTCAATATGTAATAACCCTTTTTTTTATGGATTTCAAAGGTTGTTAGGTTAACTTAGGTCATTCTTGGTCTAGGAAATCCAAGGTTCAATTACCGGTATTCTCTGTATTAATGTTTAAATTATGGTTTATCGCCAACATAACAGAAATTAAATGCTTTTTCTGTTAAGTACCGGTAAGGAAGTTTAGTAAAGATGAAAGAACTCCACAATACATACCATACATTGTGTGAAATAGCAGCTTTCATACAAAAAATGTGTGCCCTGTACAAATTACTATGATAGTATCATTAATTTCGTGAGAAAAAAACCCATAGATGTTATGTCAAGAGTAACTTATCATTGTTTGATTTTCTTCCCATTTATAAGCCAAACATGTCAATATACAGGTTAATGCCTATGTCGCAAATGGAGTTTGGGTGCTCAAGGATCTGGGGACTGATACCAACGACCCAACCCCCGGTCGGTGGAACACCCCATAAGCCTGCCCTACCCGCAACCCAGCCACGAGCCCCACCCAACACACCAGACCCCAAAACAAGCACCCGTCACACTGAACAATAAGTTCAATGGAAAAACAATCCCCAATAGGGAGAGGAGGGAGGGGAAATACTCGAAAGCCCACGAGCGCCAACACACCGGACGCTGAGCTAAACAAAACCACGAGGACATGCAAAGGCGCACGCATAATGTGCAAAAAGAACCGCTGACCACTTGAACTGCCAGAAGATGCCACAGAGAAGCCCAACATGCAAATAACACATGCACACAATAAATAACAACACTGCAGGCAATGCCCCCAAAATACTAATAACACACTAATGCTAACGCCACGCAACGCCACAACACAACAAACATAGGAACTTGCTCCTAGTCGTTAACTAAGTTAAATTACATTTAACCCTATTAAATTATTTAATACTTTGTTTTTGCTTTTTACAGAACTATTTGGGATGGAAGACTTGTGTTTGAAGATTTTTTCTTGCCACTTCATTCAGAGCCACAACAGGTAAAGTTATTTTTTACTCACTATAACTTAAATAAATGTTTTTTTCCCAAAAAAGCACTCTACCCTGGGATCTCAAGTTTTCAACATGCAAATACCATTTTTTAAATTCTGATTTTTAGGAACATTTTGTAGCTAACTTTGGTTTTGTATTTTATAAACTCAGCAGCTGCAATGACACAGTTTACTTAACATTTCTGTGCTGTTTTTGTAGCCAACAGCAGTTCTAAGAAGCATCCTGAATGTGGTTCAGCTGGGATGGGTTTTGGAAAGACTGAGACAACTTCAAACCTGGATGGAACAGAATATGCAGTTCATGTTACCTCAGTTTGATGGAGGGTAAGAATACAAAAAAATTATTAATGCTCCTTGAAATTATAATGTCAACGATGGCTGCAGCCCATTTCTCCTTATGACACCACTGCTTGATCAAATCATGAGAATGAAGATGTGATTGACTTGATGTGTGAGCAAATTCTCCTTACTTGACCTTAAGGATTACATGGAGAGGAGTAAGGAGAATATAAATACTGATATTGGAGCTTAATACCTTTTAGTATTATTGACTCAGAAAATGGCCATGCGATTTCGTCAAAGCTAATAGAGGTTTCTCTGTTCATCCCAAGATTTAGTTTTTGCTTTTGTAAGCTTCTCATGCCATGAAATATTTATGGCTCAGTTTGGTTCTCAAATGTTAAGACTTGACACAGTAAATTTCCTGTTGGCTGTTTTTGTTGTAGTTTTCCTAGAGTAGCAATGGCTGGTGGGCAGTCACTTCTCCAACAAACACATCAAGGTGAGTGTTGCCTGGTGTTGGCAAAACTCGCACTGAAAGCATAGAATCAATTTTCATTGGTTCCTAACACTTGCAGCGTCTTGCGTCAGAGTTTTGGAACAGGTTGGGATAAGGTAGCAGATTCTGTGCAACTTTTGCCAGACTGTGTTTTAAAAAAAACATCGCTCCCAGGGCTGTCACTAATTTTTGAAGTAGGTGAGGATATACAAAAAATAGCCGGGGATTTGAGGTGCTGTAGTGAAGTCAACACACTGGTTTTATATCAAAGTAGCTGGGGATATACCTCAAAATACGAGGGGAAAATCCCCGTTCCCCAGCCCTTAATGACAGTCCTGAGCTCCTGATTGGCTCAGACTACTAGACTGCCAAGGGGAAGGTCATGGGTCCAAATCCCAGACCAGAACACAAACCAGTACTCTCCTTCGCAGCCATTGTTTGGGATGTCATGCAAAGGAGCTTTGCCTGACATCTCAAACAATGGCTGCGTAGGAGACTAACAAACCAGGGTCTTAAAATTTTTATTGGTAAGATTTTGGTGTGTGACCAGCATCTAAGTTCGGATGATCGTATCATTAGGAAATGATGTTAAGCTATTGGCTCTATCTCCTTCAGGGATGTCAAAGAACCCACACACTTATAAAAAAGAGTAAGGAACGTAGTTCCTTACTGTGTAAGGAGCCTGTGTAACCTGTACTGTGGTCTACGTTCACACACATCTCAGGGTAGGGTAGAGACTCGATCTTGGGCTGATATCCTGTGCCCAGAACCTCTGCTGGTCGTGAGAACCATGTAAGAGGCCTTGCGTCCTTTTTTGCACTGAGAATGACATGATGATGATGATGATGGTGATGATGATGATCAATAATGGTGGTGATGTGTTGATGATGATGAGGATGATTGGTGATGGTGGTGGTCATACATAGTGATGATGATGATGATTATGGTGATGGTGGTGTTGGTGATGGTGATGATGATGGCGACAACGACTACGACTTTAACAAAAATGCTATTTTTCTATCGTTACTAAATGTTGGTGAAGAGGACTTCCGTGTGCTGGTATTTTGTTAAGGAGTATGTGAAACCCCACTCGAGCTGATCGAGGTTGTGACATACTAAATTAAAGGATGACACGCTTAAACTTTCCATCTTTAGCATCAGCTGAGGCATTTGTTGCGGAGAAGAATTTTTTGATCAATTTCAAGTCGCTGATGGACCAGTCTATCGAGGCGCTGTACTTATGGCAAGTGCTTAATGAACACAACTTTGAGGATGTCATGTTACGCCTTGAACCAGTGAGTTTGCTTTGTTGTTTCACTGTCTTTAGACTAAGAGAAAGGAACTATTGCTTGTCCATATGATGCAACTCTTTTTTAATTAAGTGAAGTACGATCGTCCGGGTGAGTGTAGTCCTGAGAAGGACTGTTTGTGGTGACATTGACTGACGTTTCGACAACCTGAGCGGAAGTCATCATCAGAGTCAAGTGATTTGTGTAACGTCAGTGGATGGTATAAGTACTCTGGTCGTTGATGTGATTGGTTGATTGACATCAACGACCAGAGTACTTATACCATCCACTGACGTTACACAAATCATTTGACTCTGATGATGACTTCCGCTCAGGTTGCCCAAACGTCAGTCAATGTCACCACAAACAGTTCTTCTCAGGACTACACTCACCTGGACGATCGTAGTTCACTTAATTATGACATGACTCCCGGGTTCAAACCATTTACAACTCTTTTTTAGTTTACCAGAAAAACATTTAACTTACCCAAGTCACTTGCATATTAATTTTATTTCGATGCAAGAAAAACGGCAGTTAGATCTTACGAAAAATAAAGAGAGGGAATGGATCATACACGTTACTTTGAACTGAAGTTGAACTGATAACATAAAGTAGTTAATTTGTAAGGTTACATTTGTTTTATTGTGTATGTTCCGGTATGTGCCACAGTCTCCCCAATTAGTAAGGCACTGTGCCTGAGCTACAAGACATGAGACTTTATTATTATAATTTTTTTTTGAGTACTCGTTGACCGCGCGTCTATTTCTTTTCCAGGGAATAAGGGATCGCTTAAAGCACATAAAGTTTAGAAACCTGATAGCCACTGGTCAAGAGGTGAGGTTGAATTTAACCAACCAAATTTTGTGGCACAAAATTTGGTTTTATCAACGGAGTTGATAATGTAAAATGGCCACCGTACAAAGATTCTAAAAGCTGGCGTTTCGAGTAGTAGCCCTGCATAACGCTTGAAATGTCAGCTTTTAGAATCCCTGTACGGTGGTCAATTTACTTTACCAACGCCGTTGATAAAACCAAATTCTTGTGTACAACTCCCCCACCGACGCAGCACCACAGATTCTTTAGAAACTACCCCCTTTATTCAAGTTTAAATTTAAGTTGTGGATGATTACTGACTTTAGAGGCTAACGGAGAATGTCTTTTGTGTTGCAAGGAGTATGGCAGTTGCTAGATCAGATAAAACAAATGGCCTAAAATGGCGTTTTAAGACAGCAAAATTAATATTTAAAATTTGTAAGACACCAGCTTTTGCATTCTAATGTCATGTTTTAAATTTGATGTAAATTTACAAGAGCTGCATGGTAGCCCACATTTCACTACAGTTTCACTCAGGCTGCACAACTATTGTCCCTCCACAGATTTGCAGTGCTCTGATCGATGCTTTGATCAAGTGCTACCTGGACGACATCGCATCTACAGATGCCATCAGTGAGCGGTTGCGTGATGTTTGTCCCAATTTGTTCAGCAGTGATGATGCAGTATCCACAAAGGTAGGACTCTCGTTACCAAACTCATGTCCCTTGTCCTCTGTCTGTTCCGCGTTGTTTATAAAAGGCTGTCAGTCTTCTTTTCCATTTGCGCTTCTCGCCAGTCTATATCGGCCTCTTACTAACAGAGTTCGAGGTCCGTACTGTAAGTTACGGACCGAGTTTCGTGCGCGGATCATAAATCAACAGGAAAAAACGAGGGTCCGTTACTTACAGTATGGCCCGAGAAAACAAGGTGAGTAAGATACTTATGAGATCTCTTAGGGTAATCGGGCGCGCGAGAAAGGAAACCTTCAAATCACAGCACGCGTACTAACTCAGGGATATAATTATGACGATTAGACTGTCCGTGTGTAGCATTGTGGTTATAGAGGTTAACAGTCAAATCTAGTCACAGACAAAGTCCTGTGTGGACTACAAGTAGTCTCTAATTTCGGCAAAGGTAAATGTGGGGCGGGCGAAATACACGCGCGCGCGTGCATAATTGCGAGGAGACGTGGCGAGACGAGACAACAGTCTAAGCCAATAGGCCATTTCCGAGTTCATGTCTGCCTCCTCTTCAAAGCGAGTCTAAGTGCGAAGTTTTTGTGATGGTAATTAGTTCTACTTTACATATGAATGAAAACTAATTTTCATAACAAACTTTGCACTTAGACTCGCTTTGAAGAGGAGGCAGACATGAACTCGGAAATGGCCTATTTTCGGCGCTTACCTCGCGTCGTGTTTCCTCGCAATTTCGCCCGCGTGCGTGTGTTTCGCCCGCCCCACGAGCCCCAACACTGAAATTAGAGACTGCTTACAGTAAGGTCCTGTGTGTAGCCACTTAGATTGTGTCTAGTCAGTCATTAGTTGATATTTAGAGCAATTAGCTGTGAGTCAGGTTATTCATTACCCACTTTGTGTTACATTTGTTAGGCTGGAGAGCTGTTAATGTTAGCCAAAAGGAGCAGGGACAAAGCTGAGCAAGAAAGAAGTCTACGCGATGCGCTTCAGGTAACAATTGCCTCAAAATTTTTACCGTGAAATTTTAAGATCTCAACGCTACTTGTCTTCGTTTGTTGAGGTTAATATAATCTACTGTACTATCTATACAGAGTAGGTTTACAGGTGAGCGTTGTAGAATCAAAACCAATGCAATTACTCTGACCAATCACAAGAGACAAAGTTATCTCAGTGAACCAATCAGAATTTGACGCACTTACATGCAACCGGCGCCAAGCGCGGGAAAGTGCGCGTATGCAACTGGCTATTGGGTTAGGTTTTGCTTCTCATTGGTTAAAAAAGTGGCGCGAATTTTTTCCACCAATCAGAGCGAAGTAAAACAAAAATGTCTGTTATTGTTCTTTCAGTGTTATCGTCAAGTCACGCATCAAATCAATCTAGAGGGGATATGCTCCATGTTTGAATCAGGTAAGCTAACGCCACGAAAACCCATTGCTTTTTAGGAACAATTTTATTAGGTCAAACATAGAGGTTGATTGTACAAATGTTTGTGGTTAGCGTTCTTTGTTCTTGACACAATGTACCCTTTTCCTTCATTTTTGGGTTCTTCTAGTCAACCTCTTTTAAAGGGAGTCGCGTGTGATATTCACATCAACAATGCAAACACTCCAAGTTTTATTTCAGATCATAGCAAGTTTGGGAGTCATTAGGACAGCGCAAAATGCACCTAAACCGTTAAAAGCCACAGCTAGATGTTGCCAAAAACCATTATGCTGCTCGTTATAGCGAATATACTTCCTCATACTCAACCATGACGTTCACAACCATACTTTTACACCAGCCATATGCAAATTAAATTCGAAATCCGGTGAGAAAAACAAGTTGACTTGCGACTCAGGCGCTCGTCTTGTAACTTCTTCGCTCCCGAACGTCGACTTTGGCAGCAAATTTAGCTTCCTCTGGCTCAGTGTACTACAAGTTCCAGTGATCAACAACTTGTGTTTGTATTGCAGTGAGATTCTATGAGGGTGTCGTGGTACTGGCCTTACACGAAGCACTCAAACGGGATCCCCAGGGTTTAGCTTTGCACTTCTACAGGAATGGTGAACCACATGGTGATACTCAAGGAGAAGAAGCGTTCATTGCCAGGTATTTGCTCAGCCACCCACTAATAACTGAATGAATGACAGACTGACTGACCGATCGACTAACTGACTGTCCGACCGACGGACCGACCGATTGACTGATTTGCCAACCGATTGACTAACTGACCGACTGACCGACCAACTGATTGACTGACTCACTGACTGACTGCCGAACCTACTGACCGACCGACCGACCGACCGACCGACCGACAACGTCACACCATGATTTTTAAGCACCAGCCATTTTGCTTACCATCGCAGAAGATATTTTCTCGCGTTTAAGTGGTACATTTTGTTTCAGATATACAGTGTACTATACTTGCCGAAAGTTTTTGTTTGATGAAAGTTTACACTGATTATACCCTTTAAAACAACAGCTCATTTCATAACAACACGTACTAGAGGAACTAATTTGAGAATTGTCTTTCCAGGCAACAATGTTACAAGTGTGTCCTGGATAGCCTTCAGCGTCTTCTGATCATCAAAACAGCCCCTTCTCAGTCTCCAGGCCGACCCACTCGGCCAGGTCCACCACCCGCCCCAGATCCCAATGCTGTCACTCCACACGAGGCAGAGAAACACGTAAGTCATAAATCAGTGATTGTGATTATTAATCGCGATGATTGCCGGTTCTTCGCATATAAAGCACCGAGACATGAAAATTGATTGTTGTGGTATCTAATTGTGGCGACTGTTGTGGATTTAGAATGATCAATAAAAATGATACTCTGTAAAAATACTCTTAGGGAAAAGTTACTGTTAATCGTGGTAGCAAAGATGTAAACGATTGTCACAGTTAAGAATGGAGGGGGGCTTGGGACGGGCGGCGGGACGGCCCTGCCGCCGGCCGTCCCAAGCCCCCCTCCATTTTTCGCCCCTAACATTTCGCCTCGCTCCGTCGCTACTATCGCGCCACGTTTACTTACTGAATGCCTGGAGCAGGCTACAGTTATCAACGCCACTGAAACAGTAGCGAAACAAACTGAGAAACTACAGCAGGAGGTTGGTAAAGCAGCGAACCACAATAAAACAGTTTCCCGACCGATTAATAAAGATTAAAAATACCGCGAGAGAACCTACAATTTTTCGCGATTCCAATTTACCCATTTACCAATCCATGAACGAATTTACATAAACTGTTAGATTTGAAATAAACTGGCGAGAAAAAATTCCTGCGAAAATTGCAGGCCAAGTTTCCCCACAAATCACCTCCACAGAGAACTGTCTCATTTCCGCAGTTCATATATGGTTTATTTCCTATACGTCATTCTCACTCATGTCTCTCACGGGAACATATGAACAGTCAAACATCCAAAGATATTTTTGGGCCAAATGGAGAACGTACGAACCTACAATTGACCAGCTCCCAACGTCAGTGGCTTCATAGCTCAGTTGGTAAGGCATCGCACCGGAATCGCGAGGTCACGGGTTCAAACCCCGTTGAAGTTCTGAATTTTTTTCAGGCTTCTTTACGCAATTGCATAAATTTCGTTCACAACTGCAAGGATCAGTCTTCATTTCATTTCACTTGCGCAGTTCATACACGATTTATTTCTTCTACATCATTCTCACATTATAAATTGTTCATTCAACTTCCCCCACGCATAAGCTCATTGGAGGCGTAAATCTAATACCCCCTCTCACCTCTGCATTTTTTCTTGTTGTTTATCCCAGATGGAAGAGCTGTTGTCATTTTCGTTGTCTTATGGAGATGAGTTGTGGCATGTGGTATTGTATCAGTGGCTGATTGATAATGCGCTCACTGATAGATTACTGGAGGTAAGGTGGATGCTTTTTTGCTGAAAAATAAGAATTCTTTACTTAACAATTAGATTACATTGGCATTTGGCACGTCAAAACGTGGTAAGAACGAAGAAGTGCGCCAAGAGCCGCTGGCAATTGGCGTGACTAATGTCCTTACTACGTTACTCTGCTGCCCTGCCTGTGTTTGTGTGGTTTACACGAAGTGTGTAGCCACATTATGTCACGATCGGTTTTATTTATTTGTCCACGAGAGTCGAGCGCCTGTCACGTGGTCTAGTAAGCCGCACATGTTCGCATTGCGGACCTATTTTTTGTTTATGTGACGTTTTTTTTCCCCACTCCTTGGTACAAAACAACTACAGACAAAACCTCCCCACACTCAAGCCCTCTTGACATTTTTACTAGAACGTTAAACACGTACAGGTAAGAATTTAACTTTAAAAAGTTGAATTTGAGTAAGAAGGGGTAATCGAGATTTGGCGGTTTGCTTCAAAACGTTTTTTAAAACGTTTTGAAGCAAACCTTAAAAGGTTGTGACCCTAGCTTACACTCTCTAGTCCTCTCGGATAAGGACGATAAACCGGGGGTCTCCTCTCACAACTCTTCACCATTAATTTCGTGGGACATTAAAGAACCACTAGGGACGTAACGAACCCTGGCTGTTTCCACCTCTAGTGCTAACCTTGGGGCATCTTTGATTTACTTTGATGATTGTAAGCTGCACCATGCAGTCTGGCAAAAAAGTCCCCAAAACAATATTGTAAATTAGTCTTGAAAAACCCCTTGGGGAAGGCTAATTATTATTATTATTATTATTATTAGCTATCTGTAGCAACAGTAGACAGCAAATAGTTTCAGTCCAGAGACATACTCTTTGGAAATGAAACAAAATCTTTATACCTGGCACTCCCGTAATAAGAAGACGTTTTTAAAGCGATGACGAGAGATCAGTTTTGCCCGTCAGTTTTTATCAAGGCGCCAGTTTACTTATTTACGCATTATTTCCAAGAGTGAGCGTTTGTTGTATGATCATTCAGTGACCTCGTTTGTTCTCTTTCAAGGTCAAATCACCATATTTAGAGACGTTCCTGAAGCGATCCTCCGCTCAGCAGCACCCCAACGAACTGAAGATCTTGAACCTCTTGTGGCGATACTATGAGAAGACCAAGAACTACTCCGGAGCAGCTAGAGTGCTGTCGAAACTGTCCGAGAAAGAAAGGTGAATACACTGGTTTTTTTTATAAGATCGTTGAGGCTGAGATAAACCCAAATTTTAAGAACATGCTTAGAACATAACCCCGGCTGAGAATCAGTCAAGAACATCTTTATTTTGCTCATTTATTTTTCTAAATACTATGTACACAAGAACTTTTCTGCGTTTTCACTGTAAAATCTGGTGACTTTATGTCGCGCTGTGAACCTCTATGTTCAATGCTTTTTGTAAAGCTAAATTTACCCGCAGTTGGTTGGCGCGACATCGTGTTTATACTGACCATGTAATTTAAGAACATCTTAAGAACGTTTTCAGGCTTAATAATAATAATAATAATTTTATTACTTATTAGGCGCAAATTAGCATGTGAATATGATCAAATGCGCCTTACAATTCTTTGCAATTCTAAATAATTTTACAGTTCTCAAATCAAAATAAATCAAATGAAATGTTGGTTTTTGGAGAGAGGGGAAAACCGGAGTACCCGGAGAAAAACCTCTCGGAGCAGAGTAGAGAACCAACAAACTCAGCCCACTTATGACGCCGAGCCCGAGAATCGAACCCTGGACACATTGGTGGAAGGCGAGCGCTCTCACCACTGCGCCAACCCTGCTCCCCAAATCACGATAAAAATAAAAACATCGAGCCTCAGCTAGTCCTGTTATGATTCGTGGTTGCTTAGGAGCAACGGCGGCGGCAACGGCAACAAAAACGCCGTTTCAAAATATAACTTCTCGTTTGTGTCCTTTTCGAGGTCAAATTAAAACCAAGCAGCGTCAAGTACCATTGCTCTAAACTGAAATATCACCAGAACAAATGTGTCAATCTATTTTGTCAAAAGGGAAGAAAACTATAATCTGTATTTGGTGTTTGTGTCACAGCTCAAGAGGGAACTTGAAGTTGGCCCAATTTTTTTCAAGCTGCAATCCATTTCAATCCTTGCCATCCTGAGCCAAAGACGTTTATTTATAGTTTTTGCTTAATTGAAATAATGTGGGAAAAAAAAATTAACAATTATTTTTGGGTTTCTTTGCTTCTAGTATCTTTTTCAGTTTTTCACAGTGATATTAATAACTCGTGACTCAGCACATTTGACCCTTCAGCCCTTGAGATCAAAATTTAAATTCTCGTTTGTTTTCCCTACAGATCTCCCATAGCAGTAGTGGGGAGAAATGGTTAAAATATCAAACGAATTATTGTGTGATCCTGTCCTTAATTCTCATGACCACTCTGTTTTATAAAGCGTTGATATTCTAAGGAGAAATTTGATGCTGATCACTCTTTCTTATCCAGCCCTGATATTACGTTGGAGTTGAGACTCGAGTTCCTCTCCCGCGCTATCATGAGTGCCAAGAGCTGCAACCTGAGAACTGCCGCCAGCGGCGAAGGGGAATTTTTACATGAACTGGAAGAGAAGCTCGAGGTGGCGCGCATCCAGATGCAAGTTTATGAAGCTCTTACGAGAGTGAATGCTGCTTCACAATCCAGGCAGCTCGAACAGGCTTTGGCTGTTTTGAACTCTCACCTCGTGGACATTACTACTGTAAGCACTGCAAAGAAACACATCCTCTTTTTTTTTAATCCTACCGTTCCCCTTAGTAACAACCGTGGACCCCAGCCCCTCCCGTAAAAGTTGAAGCCGTGAAACCCACCCCTCCCCCATGAGTTACAACAGTTACCTCACCCCCACCTTTCCGAGTAGTTGCGTCAAAAAGTCTTTTTTGCACAACTTCAAATGATTCTTCCACTGACCTTTCTTTGTTATTCTTTGTCTTTAGCTGTATGGAGATTTTGCTGATGTATTCGGTCTTGCTGAGTGTAAACTTGCCATTGTGCATTGTGCTGGCCATTACGACCCCACACTGATAGAAACTCTGTGGCGAGACATCATCGAGAAAGGTGACTATCTTAAGATTTACACGTAACTTGTTTCCAGAAGAAAACGCCATTAGTGCCCAGGGTTTTCAACTGTTTTGTAAAGTAGCGGACATACTTCTGAAAGTACCGGACGTGAATGTTTACAGTAGTAAAAAAAATCGCCGATATTGATCTCAAGTACCGGACGTGGAATGGCAAACGACCGGACGAAACGTCCGGCCTCCGGCCTCAAATGAAAACCCTGAGTGCCTGTTGGATGGTCCATTATCTAACCACACGTAAGGTCACCGTTAGCTCTGAAAAACGACAAGTTTCTTTTCGTGTCAATGCTCAGTTCGCCTTCATAGATCTCGGATTAATTCTCCTTTCTAGCTGATGTACAGTCTCGTACATTAGTTAAGAGAGTTTGGGCTTACATCAAGGTAACACCCCCCGGCTGATAAGATTGTCTATTCTGATCACCTGTCTGCTGGAGAATGCATTGATACTATAAAGAGAAGTTATACGCTAGTCAGTTCTCCCCCCTCCTCCTTCCCAAGGACTCTGTTGGTGCCGAGTGAACCTGTTGCATATGGAAAATACTTGAGTGACTCAACATTGTACTGGGTGAGGGGTCAGTTAAGGCTACTGAGGAGCTGAAGTGTAGCGTTTTCGGTCACGACGGTCTGAGCAAGGACCAACATTTTCCAGCGGAAATACTACTCAATTTTCGTATCGTATCGTGTTTATTCCAGTGTTTTCTCTCAATAGAGCTTCACGAGTCCCTACGGAGTTCTCCCAGCGACCGAATGGCGATCGCCAGCAAAAAGATCGCTTCATTAGGAAAGATGTATGTTCACTCAGAGCGATATTTTCCTCTAAGTAAGTACAACTTATTGTGAGGTTAATTTTTTGTTTGTGGCGTGACATTGGTGTCACGTGTATTGTTCGTTGAGAAACAGAACTGAAAGTTGTTGTAGATCTTTCGTTTGACACGATTACGCTTTGGTGCCCTCAGGTACGGTTTCTCAGTGTCTTAAGTTTGAAATCGTCACTTTTAGAATGCTCCTTTTTTGTCTTACATAATTACAAAACGACAATTGTGATCTTTTGGGGCCAATTCTGTTGTCGTGAATGGAATGAACAGAATCACAGTTATGTGCGTTTTGTGGGAAACTTTTGCTGGAAAATAGCCCGCTGTAGATTGCTAGTATCCGAGGGCAAAGTTGCCATAGAGAGTATATTATACAGACTCGGTTCGAAATTTGAGAAAACACATGGTAGGAATTCCCCGTTTAGAGCTTCAAACGACAAAGCAAAGCAAGAGGGGAACCCTTCTAGAAAAAACAAAGGGCCTGGGTCTACCCACAAGACCCTGCGTGCCCAGAAACCTCGGTCACATAATGCTTCAGTGGCTTTTTGATGCCGGTAGAATACAGGAAAATAAAATAATAATTAATGTGGGGTGTGGTGGGAACTCATATATTTCTCACTTCGTCTGTTAATATAATCCGAATTACCACTTCAGGGCGAGGCCCTAGAGTAATTCTCATTATCTCTTTCTTTCAGATGCCATCATCCTGATGCTGGAAAAGAAAAGTGCTGAGCTGGCCTGGGACCCAACCTGGGTGTTCATGACGTTGTTAGAGATTGGTATTCCGTTCCCTGTTTTGCATGGCATCTACGACAGGTTGTTCAAGGCTAAGGTAAGCTTTCGCCCTTGTCACACGGCGGCCATATTGTCCCGGGAGACCAAAAAAAAAAGCTTTGTTTTACCACGCCAAGCCTCGCCCCCACGGTTTCGACTGCGAGGCTTGGCGTGGTAAAACAAAGCTTTTTTTTTTGGTTTGTCGATACAATATGGCCGCCGTGTGACAAGGGAGAATGAATGGTAATAATATGGAATTTAAGCAACGAGGGCGGCAACGGCAACGAGAACGCCACAAAACAATAGGCTTAATGAGCAGAAACAATCGCTCTGCACGTGCGTTTACATTTTGGTACATTTTTTTGCCGTCCTCTGCGAAATAACAACGTGAAATGACCAAATTTTATGTTTTCTCGAGAACGCGAGTGTATTACCGCAAAAACTTCTTTCTTTTTCTTTGCTTTTACACCGTTCACAGAAATTTAGACCTTGGACAGCTTGCCAACATTTTGTATATTAAACAAATTGAAATAATTACGAAAAAGTTATGAAAACGAGAAGTTATATTTTGAAATGACGTTCTCGTTGCTGTCGCCGTCGTCGTTGCTTAAACTCCCTAATGTGTCCTGGGTTCGATTCTCGGACTCAGCGTCATAAGTGGGCTGAGTTTGTTGGTTTTTCTGCAGGTTCTTCGGTTTTCCCCTCTCCTCATAAACGAATATTTGATTTACAGTCTCCCCACTTAGTGGAACACCTGTGTTCAGCTAGAAAGATTTGAGAATTGAATAAAGTTATCAGTAGGCTAGGATAGACAAAATGAACAGAAATAATTCTTTGTTGTTGTTGTCGTTTGTTTGTTTGTTTGTGAAAGGAGTGTTAGTTACGACTATGTCATCTCGTCTCAATCAGTACCTCTTATAGACAAACTGTTGCACTTCTGAGAGTGAACGATACACACGGTCTTGACACACAAGCCAAGCAGTAGTCTGTCTTTGTTCTTTGAACAGCTCTGTTTACTTTTAGTTCATACTGTTCTTAGGAAAGAAAACTTTCGAAGAAAGCTGTGTTTATTCATTATTTCAGTATTTATTTATTTATTTGATCGTGTTTGCAGGACCCGTGTTGGCGAGCGCTGAACCGACCTCTTCATATCCTCGAAGTTATATATCACTTATTAATGAAGTTTGTGAGCACTCCATCGCTTTCTCCTCCTTATGAAAGGTAAGGTGCGAAGACTTTAGAAATTAAGGTAATGACGCCTAGTGGTAAATGCACTCGGTGCCACGGGCTACTAAAATGTAACTGTTAGCGCGGGAAAGAAAGCGCGGGAAACCTGCAAGCTGCGTCAAGCGCGGGAAAAATTAAGTCGCTGGAAGTAAACTGCTCGTGCCAGACCTCGTGCCATCCGCGGAAAAACGTTAAACACGTGATATTCACGGGAAGCGTACGCCTGTTGCAAGCATGGAAACTGGTTGTAGTGTTTCCAAGCCTAGGTAAATAATTTTGCAACTAGTACCAAGCATGAAAAGTAAAAGATCTGGTGTCAAGCTTGGTATTTTTGAAATATGAAATCATTGCCTTTCGCGAAAACTTCTTGTAGGCAAAAGCTGCTTTGCCCTCAAAGTTTTTGTGACAAACAAAAACTATGTTTGAGTTTGTCACTGAAGCATAGTTTTTGCTTGGATTTGGATAATTTCACCTTTTGTAATTGCATTGTATTTCTCACTCTTCCTTTTGTAACAGTACAACACATCACTACGTCCACGAAAGTATGTTTACGTTGACTCGGAATTAAACAGTTCAGTATGTGAAAATTGGTCTCGGGGATTATTCGACAATATTCACTGAACCTTAATATACTTTCAGAGCTGAACAGCAGAGAAATCATCAAATTTTATTTCCGGTGTTATGGTCACAAGCACCACCGTTACGGCAAACGGCGAAGGACTGCTTGCCGTTTGCCGTCGGTGATCATCGCGTATTGTGCTTAACCTTCGCGTATATCCCAAATGGACTGGAAACGGCGCGCCATGCCATCCAGCAAAAGTCGGCATTCATCTTCAAAATTTTCAGACCGTCTTCTCTCTGTTATAAATGCGTTTAACTCACACCCATCAATGCGCTGAACGTGAAAACAAACCTCTTCACGTTGAAAACGGCATTCGTGAAAAATGGCGGGAAAAATAGGACACGTGATCATCGCCGCCGTTTGCCGTTTGCCGTAAACGTGGTGCTTAATCTCTCTATTAACAATGTTCGTTAACTTCATAATTGATGGGACTGCCTTTGTTCGTGTGGGGATTAGGGCTAGGGGACACTTCTTTTGTACACAGGATGAATATCTTTATGGTTCATTTCTGGACATATCCTAGTTTTCAGAGACTCCAATATTCTATTCCTGTTTTACCCTTACAGATCTTCCTTCACTACTTCATTGTACGACGCATGCGCAACGTATCTGGTGGAATTAGAATCGATCTGCTCACGTGATCCCACAGTGCAGGACACGCTGGCCAAGTTCAAGGGATTGCAGGCGCGTCTGAAGCGCCTTTTGTGAAACGTTCGTCTGCAGGCCGGAGCGTTAAGTATGTGTTTTTGAAAAATAAAAGACTATTTCAAGGATAGTGTACCCAAGAAAACCTTTCCCACATAACGCCATTATGGACGTTCTAACAGCTCTTTGTAAATAAAAATTGAAATAACTTTTTAAAGGAATATTTCTGATCTTGTGTTACTTTTAAACGAGTGACTTGCAGTAGGATATTCCGTTATTTTCTTCTCTTTTGTTTTAGCTGTTTGCTCGGGAAAAAACGGCGGTATTTGTGTTGGACAGTGTTTCTTGAACCAAAAAATAAATCGGATTACTGATCCTAAGTCGATATCACAGTCTCTTCAACAACTGTTGATGAAGGCTACTGGGCGTTACTTTCCTGTGGTGCGGTTCGTTATGCTGTACAAGGTGGTTCTAAGTTTTGAGTCTGTGGATGAAATCCTTAAGTGTGACCATTCAAATGAAAGCTGTTGAGGAGTTCTTTCCTGTGGTGCTGTTTATTATGCTATGCAAGGTGGTTCCAAGCTTTGGGGTTGTGGTTGAAATCCTAAAGTGAGACCATTCACATGAAAGCAACTGGCAGTACCTTCCTGTGGTGCTGTTTATTACGCTGTACAAGTTGGTTCTAACTTTTGAGTCTGTGGATGAAATCCTAAAGTGAGACCATTGAAATGAGAGCTGTTGAGAAGTACTTTCCCGTGGTGCTGTTTATTATGCTGTACACTGAAGTTGGTTCTAACTTTTGAGTCTGTGGATGAAATCCTAAAGTGTGACCATTCAAGTGAAAGCTACTGAGCAGTACTTCCTTGTGGTGTTGTTCGTTATGCTGTACAAGGTGGTTCCAAGTTTTGAGTCTGTGGATGAAATATTAGAGTGTGACCATTCAAGTGAACGCTCACTGATGTGAAGAGTGGTTCGAAGTTTTGAATTATTAAACTGCGGCCCAGTAATACAGTGTTTAGATTGATTGTAAGCGAGCTTTAAGTGTATTTTTTCCGTTCCGGCTAAATATATGTGTTGGTCATCGAATCAAGTCCCCAGAAACTGCCTCTAGTGGTTTTACCACTGTATGACAGGTCCACATTTTTAATCATTTTTTATTACTTGCAGCTAATAATAGACTATTGGCTTTGCTTTCATATTTATTTGCGAAGACCGGTATATTGTGCTTACTTCTACGTTGCAAAGCTAAAATTTTGACACATTACTCTCGCAGTGTGTTTACGTAATATTCGTTGCCATCAAAACATTGGTAAGTGAGCTTGCATTCTGAATTAAAATCGTAATCAGATATTCTTATTTGCAAGAAACAAGGTCGCGCTTTCGGCGTCGTATAGTTTTGGAACATTCCTTTTATAAAACCGGATGTTTCCTCCGGGGTTTTGAAATGAATTGCAATAATGTCTTGTTTTTGTTGGATTATCTCGTCATCCATAAACAGAAAGTTCTTCGTCGGTTTCTCTTTGCTATGATAAATTTTCGCTCGTAATCTCTCACAGTAGCTGAATATTGAAATTGAAAGACGTTTCGGTATAACGTTTATTGATCGTCCTTTTCTCCCCGCGGCTGAGATTTCGTGTCAATTTGAAAAATTCTGGTGGTTTTCGACGTAATTATTCACAGGAATAGAATGTATTGCCCACTTCGCAAAGTTGTTAAATTCGACAAAGGCGCCACAAGGTGGAGCTTTTGTTCGATCTTGTGTTTCTCCCGAGAAAACTGCTCTGATCCTCTAGAAGATGGATCAGATTTTGTCTCATTTCGTACAAACACAAACCATATTCAGGAAATGCGGTCTTTTCTATGACCTCACAAATTGCGTTCCGTCTTTCGCAGTCATTAAACTCCATATTGATTTCTTTCTTTCCGATAGTTAGTGTTGCCAAGGAAGCATTCAAATTTTCGTCAGATTCCGCGAAATGTAAACATTCAGCATTTGTTGCTTTGCATCTGCTGCATGGAACTTCTCCATCTTTCTTACTTCTCGCCTCTGAAAAACTGAAAGGCTTGCGTTCACCCGAACTTGAACGTGGATGAAATTTTTTTTCCTCATTATTTGTATTTGCACTTTGTTCTTGCCTCGCCGCCCACTTTTTTTTATTCAACTGCCTACTGACTGTCGAGTTTCCTTCTTTCCTGTCAGTAATCGCTTCAATTTGCGTTGATTCGTGTGCATCCCCTGATCCAAAGACTTCCTGTTTCGTTCTTTGTTGTAAACCTTCATTATAAAATTTTCTTGTGACGGCTTTCGCGTCAAACTTGTCATGTGAAGTTTTAACAGGTTGATGTTTCTTTGCTTTTACCGTGTGTGCTGGAGATTCACTTTCGTCAGAAAGAAAATGATCTGACAAATTATCTGTAGTGGTTCCCGCTGTCAGAACTCTTCCATCACGGTTACAGAGTTCTCTATCCTCCCCATCTCGCAAGGGGCATAAAAATAACCATGGCTGAGTTTGCACTCCAGAGCCTCTTCTCAATATAGATTCCTTGTTTTCCTTTGACCGTGACTTCACTTCTCGCGCGACGGGTTTTTGCTTACAACCAAATCGCTCAATTGGTGGAAGTTTAGCCAGGTTTTGATGAGTGACTCTCAGCTGTTTTTCCTCTCTCGATATCTTCGACGCGCGAATCGGTTGGAAAAACCTTTGCTCTGGAGAAGGACGAGGTTTCGCGCGCAAACTGCAAAATCCTCCCGTCAGGGAATCGTTTCCCGGTGTGTTTATCCCCGAAGTGTTTGGTGCAGCAGTTGTCTTCAGTGAAATTTGTTTAAACCTGAAATCGCGCTGCTCCCACGAAGCCTCTGGAAACCGCGAGTTTATGGCAGGCCTGCTTGAATTTGTGTCATCAGACCTACGTAATTCTTCTGCGGCGTCCCTATCGTCTAAGTAGCGAAAGATATGTGTGAAAATCATGCTGCGATAGAGCTAAGCCCTCTATTGCGGTACAAAGTCAATTGAACTTGTTCCTTCCGTTAATAACGCTCCGTACTAGCACGCACATTCGAATCTCTCGCTTAACCCTTCAAGCGGTCAAATAAGTGCCCTTATAATGCAAACTCTTTCTGTCATGAACGCTCCTCGGTAAATAACTAACTCGTATTTACCCGGTATCAGCAGGCAAGAATTAACACGTGCCGTGTGCAGGTGTTGAAGGGTATCGACTTTTTGTGCGTTAAAGTTATTTCGAGCGCTCTGTTTGGCTATCGCGGGATGACTAAACAAAAGACGAATCAATTATTGATCAAAGTCTGACTTTGTCCCAGCTTGCGTGACGTCTGTTACGATAAGAGGGCGATCCATCATTTTGTTGCTTTCGTCCGCCAAGCGGTAGACCAAAAGGCCAAGCTGTAGATGTGAGATAAAAAGCTTTTAGTGACGAAGTTTCTTATATAACCAAATGCACCTGTTTATTCTGCAGGTGTACTTAGCGGCAAAGAATGTAGAACTAACCGATTTCTCTGTCTTATTTTGGTAAAATGTTCTTACACTGAGTCCAGTGAAACCACACTCGCTCCGGGAAGGGTATAAGCGTAAAGTTATCATTGATTAAAAAAAAAGTGAGGTTGTTTGCACAGCTATTTTGACTTAACATGACGGCGCTGTTTTACTTTGATCGAAGGCGGTAGAATCCAGTTTGGATACTTTTTGAGGTTGCTTAGTTCCTGTATTATTTATTTTTGGTCGATGAAAGCTTTCCCCGCCCAAAACAACTCTAGAAATCCTCATTAC
The DNA here is from genome assembly GCA_948470475.1 of Galaxea fascicularis. Taxonomy (NCBI): domain Eukaryota; kingdom Metazoa; phylum Cnidaria; class Anthozoa; order Scleractinia; family Euphylliidae; genus Galaxea; species Galaxea fascicularis. Next base: position 13,960,649 of record OX419347.1, read on the forward strand.
CGCCTTCCCAAAAACTGAAGCGGAGCCATTCATTCTTCATACCTGGCCACATTAAACTGGTTTATCGTTGCAAATCTCTCCCGTGTTGTATTGTGGTGCATATATTGATCAACGAAGCGAAAATTATCGGATTGTTTTGCTTAGCAAGGGAAGCTAGAATGATGTTCAACATGAGCTAATGGAAACAATGTTTCCGGAGCTTTGATCTTTTTTTTTTTTCAACTGGTTCCTTATATTCTGTAACTGATGCGACTTTTTACCGATACGATGATGTTCAAGGGCCTTGGAAACGCCTTTTGTTGTTGCCAATATTGCTCTAAAAACGATATCCGAAAGATGACCACAGTATTCTACGCATTTCGTTTAAAAAAAATTCAAAACAGTTTTCAACGAATTAAGGTGAATATGACTTTTCATCCTCATAATCACCTGACGCAGTCAAAACCATCATTCTTAATAACTTAAAATTACTCTAAAATGATCACGAGACCAGTAGAATCTTTTCGCAACCACCACAATTAACTAGTTTCATTCAAACGAGACAAAAATGTAGCCAATTTTTTTCGTTAGAAGCGCACTCAAGAGAAATATGCAAAACTTGTCCTTTCATTCAAAACACTATCAATATATCGGGACCTAAGCGATCCGTTAAAATCACGGATCGTTTCACGTGTATCTCCGCCAATGTCATCTGTTGCATAACGAGACAGGAAGACAATTAGGCAACCAATTCCGTGAACGCCTGCGCAATGTTGAGAAAGATGACAAATACACATGTAAGTCAGTCGCTCGTCATTTTAATCTTCCTAACCACTCCAAACAACATGATGACGATCTGTGGCCTTTTCCTACACACCAAGGTACCACGGAAAATCGCTAGAATCTAGAACAAAAGTTCGTCTTCCATATCGGCACCCTTAATCCCCATGGTATTAACAAACGCTTTTCAGCTCCATCCCCACTATATAAACCACACACAACCCATATTTCCTCGATTCGCTCTGACGAAGGGCTAACGCTCCAAACGTCAGCTTTTTGGAATCCCTGTTCGGTGGCAAATTTACATTATATTGTCAACTCTGTTGATGAAACCAAATTTTTGTGTGCAACTTCCCCTGCCACCCTTATGAATATGAAATAAGATCACTAATAAATTAGCACTGTGGATAATTAAGATAGCAGTTTCACCAAAGGCAAACCCGATAATTTCAAAGGAAGACAAAATTTTGTTCATTTTAAGAATTTACCGTTAAGTGAGGAGAATGTGACAACATGTTATAATTTTCTTTTGAAAAACGGTCCGGCACTTCAGCTGCATATATATAGGTGGTTTTCACGTTACGTCATCGCTGCCATGCTGGGGGACGGTAAACTATAGATCTCTCATTAGCTCGTTTTGTTCGTCCACCAGCATTTCTAATTTTCACCATTGTTATCTGTGTCTCTAGAGATTGGCTGCAAACCACCTATACCCAGAAGTTACAAATTACAAATTTGAAATGGAAAATATCTGATAACATCGTATCATAAAAATTACAATTTTCTCGATTGTGATTTGTCTAAAAAACTCCTTATTTCTACTAATTCACCTGCCAAGTTGTCATCGGACAGTTTGTTATCGGACAATTCAATGAGCCAATGACATTCAAAGTTGTAGTTTAAATCAACCAATCACAACCTTGGTTTCAATCAGACTAGTAACAGTGTACAGACTCCTGAATTGGGGCTTTCTTGAAAGTGGATAATTTTTTTTCCCTCGGATAATTTTTAATCTATTCTCTATTTTCGCATTCACCATAATACACTTTGTTTGTCCCCCAAATTTTGCATAAACCATTGCTTTCAAATGCTCTTGGGACACTGCATTTCGTCAAGAGCATTTGAAAACAATGGTTTATGCAAAATTTTGGGGGCAAACATTATCTTATGGGGAATGCGAAAATAGAGAATTACATTTTGTTTGCAGTCAATTTCAGAGGGACATTAAACAATTTATGCTATGTTTGTCAGTCTTTTAATTCAAAATTTCCCTTCCTTTTATAATTCGGCTCTTCTTCTTTTCTCGGAAATTGTAATTTTTATGATTAATTGGTAATAAGACTTCGTGTCGTCCAATTCGGTCTGTAATCATAGTCGTGATAAACAAATCGGACGACCGCGCAGTGGGAGTCCGATTTTGTTATCACTCGTATGATTACAGACCGAATTGGACTCCACTCAGTCCTATTACCATTACATATTAGAGCTTAGGATAATACAAATTAAAAAACACAGGATATCACAGTTTTGCAGGGATATAACCAGAACATTGAATATTCTACAACATTTACTAATAGAGAAATCTTTTCGCCGCGAGCTAACCTTCTTAAAGAGGGGGTCATTGCGATTTTCGGTTTTGCGGTTTTGGCTAGTTTTTTAGATCGGGTTTTCGGTTTTTGTGCCAAAAGACTTCGGTTTTTCGGTTTTGGTGTTCACTGCGGTTTGCGGATTTTTCGTTGTTTAGTATCTGGTTTTCGGTTTTCGTAAAAAAAAATTAGTGGTTTTTCGGTCTTGGTATCCGATGTGGTTTTTGATTTTTTCCTATTTTGTCCTATTTGCGGTTTTCGGTTTTGGTCGAATTTGTTTGCGGTTTTGCGGTTTCTAATATACCCTAATGCTCTCCCTCAGATCTCAAAGTTTGTAAGGTAATTGTTTTTTTCGCGACTGATACCTTCACGTTAGGCAACTGATTTGAGAATTCACAGATCCAGATAATTTGAAACGGCTGTATAGTACCGTGTTTCATATTTTTACTGCTTAGCCATCAGAACTATAATTTGGTTTACGAAGCCTTTGTAAACCAAATTATTATTTTTGACTGAATAGATTATGTCGTGAATTCTCGTCAAAACTTGTGGCCTTGGTGGTATGCTTTTTTAATAGTACTAAACATATGTATTTACCTTGATTATTTCGATGTGATTCCTGTAAAGCGTCGTTGATCACCACATGTAAACAGCGCATTAGAAGTTATTAAATTGTTATTATTATAAAACCTGTCACAGTATTGCGAACCCAATATAGTTAAACTTGACCAAAAGACTATGAAATAAAATCAGTTATTAACTCTGACTGAGGATACTAAAGAAAGTCATTTTATCCAGGTATGTTACGTCAGTGATATGGCAAGAGCAGCGTGGGCACTTTTCTAATATTGGCGAAAACAGCTCCATCAAAACTAGTCATTTTACTGCGGACAGGCACCGCGCAGGGGCATGGGCCGCCGACGCCGCCCCCCCCCCCCCCCTTCCCCCACCTTTGTGGAAAAATAATAAATTTAGAAAAATAGACTTCCAAAAATGAAAAGTAATTTCACGGGATTAAAGTAGTCTGCTACAGCTGGCCGACCTCGCGGGAAATGATCCAAATTTATGGCTGTTCTTATAACCATTTTTAGAATCAGCCACGCCCTCCCTTCAATCAAAGAGGCAGGTGCGACCCCCGCAATTTAACAACTGCTCCGCAGTCCCTGGCGGACAATATTATATCGTACAAAAATCGTTTGAAATCTGCCTGAACAGTTGCCTATCTAAAAGTTCTATAGTTTAACAAGGACATAGTTTCAGGATGAATTAAAGCTAACATCAATCTTGGAATTCGAACTGTAGTCTTGAGCATAAAGTTTAGAACACCATCGGATGTTGCCAGAATATTCTACATCAATAGCTAATAGAAGTTGTTTTCACTACACTGAGATAAATCTGAAAATTTTTAAATCTCGAGCTTTACAAGATAACATTCTTGGCTAATACTGTGAGTGACGCAAAGTCCTAGTTTCCAAGGAGTTTGTAGACATTTCGTTGCGATGACTTCAATTTTGGAAGCTGATGATCAAGCGAAGCTGTTATTCATTTTAATTCATAATTGACCCCCTTTAAAGAAGGTTTTACGCTGTGTTATGAATTTCTCTTGACCAGCCCAGTTGTTCAGTATAGAAAACGTTTTCACAGAATGAATTTGAAATTATATCATGCGATTGCCACGGGAAATACGGCCAATCAGTACACAATTCAAGAAAGCTGTTGTACATTCGTCGGTATCGCCGAACCTTACAATCGTGCACTGCATTGACTGTGTAGGACTTTGTATTTTCTATGAGATGGTATTTATGAAAAAGCTGTCTTGAGATATATCATGTAACATCGAACTTAACACTTGTATTTCCTTTGCATTTAAAATACTCGCCTAAAGGCTCGCGAGTATATTAAGAAAATACCAGAGACGCGGGGGATAAGACATTAAATGATTTTATCCAGGGCTGGCTTTTTTTTTATATATAATTAATGATGAATATGGAATCTAACTGACGCCGGCACCACGTTTCAAAGGGTTTTGTGTATTATTGCGATGTTTCAGTTTTTGAAACTGTCACAAGAACTGTCTTTCCAGGATTTTTAATATACCAGCGTCAAATAACATGATACATTAAAAGCGCGGATGATGAAGCCGGGTGTAAATGCGAAGAAAAGCATCGCAGTTTTGACTAAAATATTCCACAAAATTAACTAACGCAAAGGAGGGGGGCATTGGGGTATATTAGAAACCGCATTCGAACAAAACCAGAAACCGCAAATAGGACAAAATACGAAAAACCAAAAACCACATCGGATACCAAAACCGAAAAACCACTAGTATTTTTTATGAAAACCGAAAACCAGGTGCTAAAACTGAACGAAAAATCCGCAAACCGCAATGAACATCAAACCCGAAAAACCGAAGTCTTTTGGCACAAAATCGAAAACCCGATCTAAAAAATAGCCGAAACCTACAATCCTAGTGCCCCTCTCGGAAAGATTTCTTTTCATAATCTTAAAATCTCTTGAAGTTTTTTTCAAGTTCTGCAGGATAATAAATTTAAGTCTGTGACTACCACGGAATTACACAGACTCCGGATTTTCCCCGTCATTTTCCAAGGACTATGAAGACACTACAAAGTCGCTGCATGTTTACTGAAAATTTTATTTTCCATGAATCAAAAAGAAAACTCAACAACTGTCACAACATCTACCTACCCAATAGTTTGATTAGACTTAGTTTTGACAGAGGGCCGGAAGATCTTATGACATGTGATACTTCAACTATCGTAGAAGCTGTCGCGTAGGCAGCAAAAGTAATTACGGAGCGAAAGATTTAGAAAATTCGGGCATATACATCTGCTCTGCATTGACCAACTGAGCTAGCAAGTTGAAAGTTGACAGCTAGATACCGATGTCAGTGATGACACTCGGCGATTTCTATGCGTTTGGCGGAAAAAATGACCTTGAAAGAGATCATCGCGTCGTGTTGAACGCAACTTAAAGAAAAGAAAACCTGAAAAAAGTTGGGCGTTTGTGAGCTATTCCACTCCATGACCTCTGGAACACCGCGGTAATGCTCTGCCAACTGAGATAAACAAAAGGACCACGCAATGCAGCTTTGAAATGGAAATAAAGTGACGAATAAGTCGTAAAGAGAACCCACGCGAACTGAAGATTTTATCCGCAGTAATCTGAAAGAGCGTTTGCGAGGTAATCCCCTACCAAAACTCAGAACTGGACAGCCAGACCGGTCATTTTGAAAATGAAATAGGCTTCTTTCGAGAGTTTTCGCTAAAATCCCATCACTGCTATCCATACTATGTAGGAACAAACTGATCGGACTGGAAAGTTTATTAATAGTGGAATTCTCTTTACAAAGTACTTTACCGCCGACCGGTTAGCTCAGTTGGTTGAGTTCCGGACTAACGTGCGGGAGGTCGTGGGTTCAAACCTTGGCCGGACCAACACTCAGGATCTTTAAATAACTGAGGAGAATGTGCTTCCTTTCCATCTGCCAATGATTAGACTTTCTAGTATTCTCGGATAAGGACGATAAACCGGAGATCCCGTCTCACAACTCTCTACAATTAATTCTGTGGGACGTTAAAGAACTACTAGGTTAATTAAAGGGATTGGTCTAGAGTTCTGATTAAAGGTAAGCGCCCTTAGTCTACATAACCGTCTCTTTACTTTCGACTGTTAGGTGAACACCCTGCTGGATTCTTTGAGTTTTTCTTTCTTTCTCCGGTCTTGTTATGGCCCACTAAACCAGCCCTTAGTTTTGTTTCCCGCTGTTTCTTTCGTTCCTCCTATCGACCTCCTACGTGGTCGTTTTTGGAGGGTCGTCTTTCACCTCACCCCTCCCTGTGGGAGGAGGTGAAATACTACGCCCTTTATAACGACCACCTGGGAGGCTAGGACTGCCTCTAATCCAACGCCACCTATTGATGGCGTCTAATTTCGATCAATATCGATCGGGGATTGATTCGAAACCAACTAGTTCTTATTCTTTAATTTATACAAAGTGATTCAGCATTTTGATTGCTGTGGACGAAAGCTACTAAGACGTGCTTTCCTCTGTCACTGTCCTATACAAGGTGGTTCTAACTTTTGACTCCGGATGAAATCCTAAAGTGTGACCATTCAAATTAAAGCTACTGAGCAGTACTTTTCTGTGGTACTGTTTTGCTGTACAAGGTGGTTCTAACTTTTGAGTCTGAGGATGAAATCCTAACGTGTGACCATATGAAAGCTACTGAGCAGTACTTTCCTGTGGTGCTGTTTATTATGCTGTGCAAGGTGGTTCCAACCCTCGACTTTGAACGAAACCTCAACATGCAATCATTCAAATAACAGCTCAGATTTTCCAAACTAATTGACGAAATTTCTTAAATTTGATTTGCACTGTTCGTGGCGTTAGAGAAGCTGCTCTATCGCCGAGGTATACGAGAAGCCGGAGTTTCAAAAAACACGTGCGCGCGTCGGGATAAAAAGAAGCATATAATTTTCTTCTTTTGTCATGCAATATACTTTCACGAATTTGCATTCAAAAACCTTTGTATTTTTAATTTTATCCCGACGCGCGCAAGTGTTTTTTGAAACTCCGACTTCTCGTCTCCGAACGTGATGCCAGTCGCAAAACAAATGGTCGAAATTCAGTTTGCTATGGTTCTCATGTCAGTCTTATGCCATTTACGCTAAGTCGCCTGATCGTTAATGCATGAATGGGCAACACAAGAAAAAACGCGGCAAATATTTTCCTTTGTCGGTTCTCATGAAACCGTCTCGCTTATTTTAAGCATAAATAACAGGCTTTTCTGCTAAGAAATTGAAGTGGGTTAAACTCTGTGACGGGGCATCGGCGGCGATGAAAAATCTCCTTGAGAAACACCATATATTATTCGCTCTCAGGAAAGGCTAGCCTGTGAGCAAGCTCTCCATTGGAGTCTTGTGCGAGAGTCATTTCGGCCGCGAGCGGATCTCGTCCCGCCCTCAATCCTCTCGCAGCTCCCTTCGCTCGCCGCTCACATTTACTGCTCGCGTCCGAAATAAATCTCGCGCGAGACCCCAGCAACAGAGAGCCTGCTCGCGGGGTAGAAGAGCTAACGTTATAAACACCAGCACTTGAACTGCTTGAAGATCTTTATGGTCGCCAAAATGGCCTAACCTGGGAAAATAACAGTAAAATTTTGGGATCGACTCTAAAACGAAACTTTGAGGACAACGAAAGTGTTAATTCTTATGGACTATTTTGTGTGTTGGAAGCGAGCGAAGTTGTCAACGACACGGAGGCAAAAAATGTACCTTCAACTATACTTTCGAAACCAGAAATTGCTTTCTTTGGCAAATTTTACGTGAATTATTTGATGTCAACGGAGCATTTTATAAAAAGAAAATGCGCCCTCCAAAATTCTTCTATTATCTTTGCGGCGCATTAGCTAAACAAAATTTAATGTTGTATTGCTGATCATGGCTTTTCAAGTATTTGGTGGCTCCTAAAGGAGCCGTTGTGTTAAAAAGATAGCTTGTTTAAGCTTTCGCTTTCTTCTCGGTCTTCTTGGGCAGCAACACAGCCTGGATGTTTGGAAGAACACCTCCCTGTGCGATGGTGACACCAGCGAGCAGTTTGTTTAACTCCTCGTCATTACGCACAGCCAGCTGAAGGTGACGGGGAATGATTCTTGTCTTCTTGTTGTCACGAGCAGCGTTGCCCGCCAACTCGAGGATCTCAGCGCTCAAATACTCCAGCACAGCAGCCAAGTACACTGGAGCACCAGCGCCAACACGCTCAGCGTAATTGCCTTTGCGAAGAAGACGGTGGATACGACCAACAGGGAATTGAAGCCCTGCTCGGGATGAGCGGCTCTTGGACTTCGTGCCCTTTGCCTTTCCTTTTCCGCGACCAGACATGTTGAAATCTTCTTTAGTCTTCTAGAGAAGCGAATGAGTTAGTTTTGGCGGAATAAACTATTTATAATTCCCACTTCTGACAGTTGGATCGAAAACTACCAATCAACGTGAAATGATTGCTTGTATCTGAAAGGACCTTTGTGTACATGCAAAATGATACCCTTGACCGCGTAGGTCATGTCTTTGTGTCCAATCATTAAGCGAGGATTTCGATCCGTATGTTAATCGATCTCTTCCTTATTCTGGTATAAATAGAGGGCGACTTGAGTTGTCAGTTATTGCATTTCTGATCTACAGACATGGCACCTAAAGTTGCAGGAAAGAAAGGCGAGAAGAGAGCCGGAAAGGCAAAGGCCGGAGCTGAAGGAAAGAAGAAGAGGAGAGGAAAGAGAAGGGAAAGCTATGCTATCTACATCTACAAAGTGTTGAAGCAAGTTCACCCTGATACTGGAATCTCCAGCAAAGCCATGGGCATCATGAACTCCTTCGTTAACGACATCTTCGAGCGCATCGCTACCGAAGCTTCCCGCCTTGCGCACTACAACAAGAAGTCAACTATCAGCTCTCGCGAGATCCAGACCGCCATCAGGCTGCTTCTGCCCGGTGAACTGGCCAAACACGCCGTCAGTGAAGGAACCAAGGCTGTGACCAAGTACACCAGCAGCAAGTAAACTCGTTTGAGTTTACCGCCAAAAATCAACGGCTCCTTTAGGAGCCACCAAATGTTATAAAAGCAATGACTTATCTATAAACAAAAATGGATAAAGACTGCCAGTAGAGTAATAGAATTTAAAAATAAGGAGATAACATGCACTACACATTACAATCTTTTTCCGTTTCATTCGCTTGTTGCAAGCCAAACAATGCAACGGATAGGTAGTTTTCACGTACGTCATCGCCGCCATGCTGGTGACGGTAAACAATAGATCTCTCATTTCTTCGTCCACCAGCATTTGTCCATGTCGCCATTGTTAGCCGTGTCCCTAGAGATTGGCTGCAAACCACCTATATGGAGCCGCAATCCTTCAGAAGCCACTTAAAATTTCGTTACAACCTTTTTTGTTGGGACAGATTTGATACACGGTTCGAGGTAAACACAAAGCAAAACTTAATAGGTGGATTTACTGTTCGACGGAAGAAGAGAAGTTCTTAATTACCGATCAATAACGAGTAACGGCAACCAATAAATTAAAAACGAAATTGCGCCTTTTCCCCAGGCTGTTTCGGTTTTTATCATTCAAAATGGCGGCCGCTTAATCCATTTCAAAAACGCGCCAAATAAACATGTTTAGAGATCGTTGGCAAAAGTTGTACGATAGTTCAAATAAAACTTGATGTTATTACTGTGGCTATAGGTATCTGACAAAAGTCGCGAAGAACCAATCAGAATTCAAAGCAAAACATGTTAAGCCGCTGTTACACGTTGAAACTTTTAGCTGAAACTTGTGTGCAACGGCGTTGCGAAACATGTTTCAGCAGGCGTTGCACCGTGTAACATGGTCGGTTTCGTGAAACTTTTTGAACTTCCGTTGCAAGACAAGTTTCACGAAAAGTAGAAGCGCTTTCTACTTCTGCAACGGTCGCAACGATCACCGTGAAACTGGTCTCGATCGCTGTTGCACACTAGTTTCAGCTAAAAGTTTCAAGGCGTAACAGCGGCTTAACCGACATCGACGCGTGGACGTGCTCCTGACGATTGGTTTTGGTTTGGCTTCTCATTGGTTTAAAAAGTGGCGTGAGGTTTGCTAACCAATCACAGAACGCTGTAAAGCCAATGGAAATGCTTAGTTGTCCGATGATTTGGTTCAACGCACATTGGGTGAAATTACGGTCAGTGTAAAACGCAGACTGCAGACTGCAGACTGCAGACTGCGTTTTACACTGACCGGTGAAATTACAGCTCATAAAGGCTTCAGTTTGATAACATTGAGGACTTTGTGTTTTGATTTTCAGCTATTAACCACGCTGATAAAAGATGAAAAATTGACCTTTTCGAATAATACGAGAGAACCCGAAGCAAGATCACCATCATTTATGTGCTGGCTGGACTTCGAACTTGATGATTGAAGGGGCGGCTGCGACAAACGCTCTCTGATGAGACCATTTCCAGGCAGGAAACATATATGAACCTATGTCAGGCTAGCCACAAACTATCAATTACAATATCCTTTCCAGTTTACAAATGTTTATGCTTACGATTTATTTTAGTTTTATTTATAAATGTTCGTCTTTTATATAAAAATAAATTGCAGTAGAAATAGTCGAAGTTACTTGTAATGTTTTCCTTGGGCTCAATCTGAGATTTATGTTTGATAAGAAAAAAGCGGCTGTAACACTAAACGAACGCTAGAGGAAAAAGATCGAGGAATTCCTTTCGGGTGTATAAATGAAAGATGCCAGGCACAACTCCTGTGGCGTTTTATGTCATAAGACAAATTGTTTCCAACTTTTGCCCATGCAGGTGTAGAGGATTTTATGTCAAATGAATGACATTCAACCGTAAAGCGTTTTCAATTGAGTTTCGTTAAGCCAAAATCAAAGTAACTGCTTTAGCCAATCACAGCGGACGCACCTCGCGAAAGAACCAATCAGAGGCGGAACCAATAGATGTAGCCGGCGTCAAGCGCGGGAAAATGAGCGCAATCGCGCAAGCAGGTCACGAGTGTCTTGCTAACCAATCACAGAGCGACAGAAAGCAAAAGCAAAGGAAAATTACTTTAATTCGGCACTCAATTGAAACTGCCATACTATGCCCCAATTTTGTTCGATGTAAAATTAGATTTTCTGGTTTTATAACACAGAAACTAAGTCATCCTTGAGGAAATATTTCTTGTAGTTCATCACCCGAATCATATTCTTGCGAGTTCAGGTCATGATAACTGGAATCGTTATTGCTCACTAGATGAGTTTCACTGAGCGCTTTTCTCACTCTTGCTTCCATTCTTTTGCGTCTTATGTAGTACACGGTAACCATAGCGGCCACAAGGATAAGTACGATCACTACTGGAACTATAACAGCGGTGGCAACAGGGGAGGACTGGGTAGTAGTCTGCTTCCCATAAGCGGCTGAGGGTAAAACTGTGGTAGCTGAAAAAAAAAACCGACAGCTTGATTTCAACTTATACAGCTGGTGACGTTGAAATATTCAGTGATTGGTTAACTATTTTCATTTAATGGGGAAAGGTAGCTTTGAGAACAAACAACCTACTTATCTTGCTTGTGAATACGACAAAGAATGAACGAAATCTGTCATTATGCACCTTGTTTTACTCGACAATTTCACTTAAATACCAGATAATCTAGTTTGTTTCAAACTGGACCAAGAGTTGGAATATTGACCAATGATTTTAGATTTTTCTTGCTTACTACAGCTTGTTTTTCTGGCGCTAGGATGAGGTTGTTCACAGGTTCACCTCTAAGAAAAAAGAAAGATACTTTTTGCTGAGGAAACTTGCAGCGGACGACAAAGAAATGTGCCAAAATGCAAAACGCACGTGCGGAGCGATTATTTTTGTTCATTAAACATGTTTTTTGTGAGGTTCTTGTTGTCGTTACCGCCCTCGCTGTGTCAATTTGTATTCCTGAGAAGGACTGTTTGTGGTTACATTGACTGACGTTTCGACAACCTGAGCGGAAGTCATCATGATCGGAGTCAAGTGCACTGTTAAGCGTCAGAGGGTGGTATGAAGTCTATGGTAACTGAGCTCTTTGATCAAAGAAGTGACAACCTTATCATCGTCTGTCTGTCGGTTAAGGTTACAGAATACCTTTAAAGGTGTCTCGCATCCAAGCGATGTAGCGCGTCCGGTTTAAACTGTAGATACTTAACTCCTATATCAATTAAAAGCTTATATAGCTGGCTATCAAACTAAGTCAAGAATTTTGACCTCTAAATGCGAGCATCCGAATTTTGTCTTTCGCTAATGTAATTTGTTCCTCAGTTTCCGGACCCAATGCGCTAAAAAACGTGTCTGCGTTTTGCCACAAGCGATTACAGAGGAAAGTTACAAAAATGTGGAGTGATTTTACAAAAATCGCTTAAACTGTTCCCTTCAAGTGAAAAATTTAATTGGAGAAAACAGCGCTAAGAATGTCAATCAAAAGGGGAGCTTCTACTTCCGGTTAAATCATAAAACCACCATTATCCCGCCAATGTTTAGCCTTTTTCAATATATATATTTTTCAATCAGAGATCACACTTCGACCATCACTTTAGCCCAAAAATTCCAAATTTGAAGAAAATTGTCAATCTGAAGCTATGCGGTAACCTTAAATAGCTTTAAATCGTGGCGTTGTTGACTTTGAAAGCGGAAGCAAGTGATAAGTGAGTGAGTCGAATTCGTTTTTTGTTTTTTTCGTTAGTCTGAATGTCCGCTGGTCTTTTGCGCCGCGGGCCAGTAATCGACCAAGTTTAAGGAAGCTCTCACCTGGCCTTGTTGTTGGACTATTCGTGGCTGTTGTTGTTTTAGCTCCAGGTCTTTCAGGTAGAGTTATCGGACGTGTAGGCACTGCAGATGCATTAAACGCTAATAAGAGAAGATATTAACCCATTTAGTATTAAGAATTTGGCAGCGGACTCCCCAAAACTAGGTTTTGTATTTACTTAGATTTGTCGATGAAAGAACGCTACCAAATCCTGCTTGAGTGGGCCTCGGAGAAAGAGGTCAGACCACAGGCAGCCCAAAATCATTTGCGAGTAGGATTCTTAGGGTCTATAAGGGAAACGTAAAATGCCGAAAACGTGTCCCGCTCGCAAATAAGTTTGGGCTGCCTATGGTCAGACAGTCGGAGGTGAGATTATGCAACCACCTGCCTCATCTTGAAAACCTTATTTGATTACGGATACGGTGAACGGATGAAAACAAGTCAACGGGAGACGTTCTACAACTCTAGTCAGTGGAACACGCAATTAACAGCGAGGATGACGGGAAGTAGCCACACCCTTCACGAAAGCGTCACCGTGTACCCATCACCCCATAGGCTACTTGTCTCTAGGATTCAACTACCTTCCCATCTCGTTGCCGATCCGTGGACCGATCTAGGATTTGCGCCCGCGACCTTCCGCTCAGCGGAAGACTTCTTGGAGGTTAGTTTTTTAGGTATTCAAATTTGTTTTTAATCAACTACGTACTCACGCTGGATAAGAAAGCTTCCATGGAAGCCTTGCGACTGACCACGAGAGTCGGATCTAAACGCCAAGTACGCCACAGAGCTATTAAATGCAACGCCCTCAGGAGGGGGAGGGTTGTCTCCACTGAATTCGGCAAGAAGCGGAGCTTTCTCGTCCCATCCACTGTAAATTCTCATCACGTCACCATCTTTGCCCTTTTGAAGTCGAAACTCTGGGAACTTGAGTAAAATCTGCTTGCGTGTTTGGAGATTTTTTGCTTTCTGTTGTAAAAGGAAACGCCACGTACAGAATTGAGAGTTGGGATATCCATCAGTTTGATAATACGGAGAAAAAAACTCTTGAGATTTTCCGCTGATTGTGTAGTGACAAACTGTCGGTTTAAATAAAAACAAGTCTGATATATGGCTCTTCCTTGCCGTAACGACTCTTTCATGACATTAATGATAATAACAATTAATGGTAATGATTAAATTTATATATATTAAATAATATTGTTAGTTTATAATTTATATTTTGGGTTTCCTACGGAATACCAGCCTGCGCCGTAAACGAACAAAACACTATTTAAGTCCGTTTAATTCACAGCCACCGTCTGCATCCAACGGAATACGGAGAAAACGAGAGGTGATAAGTCATTACATCAAGGTATGATCTTATTGTTTAGTTAGTTCTGTAAAATGTGGCGTATATAATTGTTTTGTTTCGGCAAAGTATCCTTATTAGGAAACTATTGAATCCATTCTGTCCACTGAGAGATTAGATTAAGGTGCATATGTCGAGAGAAACATGTTGTGGGAAAGTAAAGCGTTTTCTTTCTCGGGGGACTTATTCACGCTTTCGCGCGTCAACGTTTTACGTGAACGCTTCACTGACCTTCATAGTAGCAGTAAGTGATTGTCAAGCCTGCGCCTTCTTTCTCATACGCATGCGTTCCGTTAAATGCATCCTTGTTATTGGTGTCCTCGTTATCAAAGCGTATGGACTCCTTTGACGCAAGTGCACCTTCTACCTGCTGACATTCTGAGCTATTGAACGCCATGAGGTAAAACGGCGTCATCACAGGCAAGGAAATAGGTGCCGTTTTATTACCGTCCGTTCTACAACAGTAAGATAACTTGGTATCTTCGTTGTATACACCGTCTGGAAGTGTCCCTCCCATTTCGTTCTGGTTTTTGAAATTTTCGTCATCGAAGAATATGTATCCTTCGGTAAGCCCTTTAGGACAGTTTTCTTTCTTGTAAATGCAATATTGACCTGCAATAAGGTTTAAACAATTTACGTTTTCATCGTCTGATCACGTATTTTCATGACTCTTGAGCCTTTAATTCTCAAGATCAGAGTAGCAATTCTTCCTTCAAGTTGCCATCCATTTCTTTGTTAACTACTAAAGAGAATTTGATGTTGTAACACCATCCAAATGATAAATTTGTCTGTTCTCATCACCTGTTTGCTTTACCGTGTAATGAAATTATGGGGAGACGTTCCTTGTTAATCAGTCCTGTGAGTTGGCCCTGTCACTCTCAGGAGCGACCAATAAGTAATTTGTCCAAATTCTCCTTCTTAATGAATTGTCAAGCAGTTAGGTTATGAGAATAAAGAAAGAAAACAGGATATTGTTTAATTTAACGTCATAAGCAGTGCATGGCAGACAGTAAGGAGAATTGATATTGAGATCGTGGGAGTAAAAGGTATTAATGTTCAGGGAATTTTTTGGTGAAGTTTTCTGTCCTGGGGCCCGTTTCTTGAAAGTCCCGTAAACTTTTTGGCCCCTAAAAGCCAGTTCAAAAACCTCGATCCGCTTATTCTAAAAGGGTGGCCTTTTACTCTGATTTCAAGATACGAGAGGGCAAATTTGTTGCAAAATTTCATTTCTGGAAACGACTTCTGAGACACGTAGGCAATTATAGCACCCAAAATAGGCCCGAAGCGTTCCGAGAGTTTTCTCGAAACCCCGAAACTGTTGGAGCCTATTTCGTATACCATTATTTCCTACGTATCTCCAAAATGAAGACGTTTCCAGGCATGAAAAGCTGAAAAAAAAAGTGCACTTTCGTATCTTTAAATCATAGTAAAAGACCAACTTTTTAGAATAAGTGGATCGTATTTTTTGAAACGTTTTTTAGGGCCTGAAAAGTTTACCAGATTTTCGAAAAACGGGCCCCTGAACGCAGAAAAAAGTATTGCGAGAGACGCGATAACTTACTGATTAATATCAAGGTATGATTCTACGAAGAATAGTTACTGTGCAACTTGCGACCACGCCCAAGTCTACCAACTCTCTTAAGGCCTTGGCAATCGAGGACACATTGTTGCGGACACAAATATTTCCCCGTTTGCGCAGCATGGAAACACAACATTCATTTTGTGTCCCGCGCGTTTACGTGCCCAAAAAACATCATGAGCAACAATGTGTCCTCGTTTGCCAGAGCCTTTAGTTCTATTTTTGTTGCCCCTCGCCTCTGATCCCACGGCAAAGGTTTACCGAGCAAAACAAATAGAGCACTATCGCAGCTAATTTCCCACGGTACTTTCTCCTTATCTTTCTTGTTAACTCAGTGGTAGGGGAGGGTGGGGAAAGGGGGAGAGCGAAGTGAGACGGGGCAGGGTCCTCCCTCGCTCTGAGTCTACTCTTACCTTTCGGCCATTCTCTTGATCCTTTGTTCGTAGTGGCGATACAAAAACTTCTGTTCAAGTCGTTTTTCATGATCTTGGCGTCCATGTGAAAACTACTGGATTTGTAATTGTTGGGGTTATTGTCTTCTGTGTCGTGATACCTCCATCCCGTGGACCAAGAAGTGATGTTGTCTGAGGGAGGACATCCGATCCTGCTACGGGGAAGCCCGAATGTCCCGGATGGCCACTCGGGTTGCGTAGGAGGTAACTCTAGAATGTTAAGAAATCAAAGCATCGTTGGGAATCTTGTTCTTGATAAAATATTACGCGGAATCTGTTATTCTAAAAGAACATTTAACTTGGAAACATAATATCCTTAGCGGAAGTAACCTGACACGGGACCGAGATTCTTGATCTGACTTCCGATGCTAAGTCACAGCACAGTGGCACGCGCACGATATTGCAGCCAAACGTTTACCAAACCAACGAGCATTTTGGGCTTTTTTGAGAAACCGTCTTCTATTTATTCTATTCCTTCAACCAAGTACAGTTCACTCTAAAGGACTATGACTAGCCTGCGTGGCAGGCCTTCGAACGGAAAGCCGGGGAAGTTCTCGCGCGCCCAAATGAATTTCCCCTTTCTCCTCCCCTTTGAACGCGTGCCACGCAGGCTAACCTATGACTGGGATTATAGTGGATGAATTTGGAAAATACGGGACAACATTCCCGGTTATTTTATTTCTGGAAAAATTCGGCCAAATCACCCCAAGTCGTATTCCACTTATAGTCGGATATGGATTTCTGGATTTGTTAACAAATAGCAAGCGCTATTGAAGTTTGATAATTATTTTAAAACCAACTTCTGATGTCCATCCTATAAAGATCTGAACGAAACGAATCGCCAAAAGGTCTGAATTAGATCACAACGCAAAGAACTATCCAAGAAATCACCAAGGCTAGCTTGCGGGAATGGTTACCTGCAGTGTTTTTCCTAACCTTGACTAGGGACAGTAAAGATACCACGAAAACCTTTGGACCTCTTCCTCGAAGAACTCGAAGACCTCGACTGAAAGACCATAAAAAGAAGATTTACTGGCTCCGATGATGGGGTGTAGCCAGCAGGGTTCGGTGGCTTCGATTTCTCAATACTTCCTACAGTTGCCCCACTATCCCACCCTGACTGAATTTCGATGATATCCCCGTCTTCTATGTCTACGTCGAGAAAAGCAACATGCGCTGCTCTCTTCGCCGGGGCAATGAATCGCCAGGTACACCTCTGTGCTATTGGATATCCTTCCCCGAAGTAGTTCGGAGAAGTGAATTTTATCTGTTCGTTGTTTCCCAAGCTATACGTGTAATCACAACCTAAGAGAGAAAATGAAGAAATCAAAACTGGCTTTTATACACAGAGGCTAGGGCTTGCTTTCACAGGAAACACGAATTACGAGACATCGCAGGACACTCAACAAAAGTACTCAATTATGATTGGTCAAGAGCAGTACTATTAGTTTCAAATTGTTCTCCATTTCTCCGTAGTAGTACCTACTACGTTTGTATTGCAATGAGGCGAGAGAACACACGTCTCGACGGGTGAAATCGGGTGAAGGAGACAACACCAACGGCTATGCATCACTGTCCATTGTCCAGTGACACGATCATCTAAACTGATGCAGCATTATCTTACCAGCTGGAGTTAAGATGCAATCTGAGCATTAAGCTTATGAACTTTCACTCAGTCGTCCTTCCTAAGCTAAATGCGGGCGGCGGTTCATGCAGGTAATCCGTCACCACAGAAATTATTGATGTTTGAATTAGCTGACACAACAAGGGCGTAGCTACAGTGGTCTTGGGGTGCCTGTGTCCCCCACCACCCCCACCCCGCCTTTGTAAGCCTATTTTAAAGCAAACAACCCACAATATTGAGATGACAATCTGGTAAGTACCCTCTGTTTGACACAGTGTGACCCACCCTTTCAAAAATCCTGGCTACGCCCGTGCACAACGGCTATCGAAATGAGATACAGGTTCAACAGTCTATTCAGACGTCGAACCTTTGTCTAATACTTTAATCCGTTATTTTTATCGGAGCCAATCAATAAAATAATACTTTGTTGTTAATACTACTTACTTTGATAATAACAATAAGACATCTTGTGATTCGCTATTCCTGAGCCGTAAGGGTAACTTCCATTCTGCCTATCTTTATTTCTAACGTCCTCATTATCGAAGCGTATATATTCCTCTGTAGCGATAGCACCCTTAACGCGTTGACAATCGGACGTGTTGAACGCCTTGAGGTAGAAAGGACTGTTTATGGGGAGTGAGACGGGATGTAGTTTGTTACCATCACCTCTACAGCAATAGTAAATCAAGGTATCTTGGTTGTATATGCCGTCGGGAAGTGTCCCTCCTTTCTTGTTGATGTTTTTGTTGTTTTCATCGTCCCAGAAGACGTAACCTTCGCGGAATCCTTTCGGACAGTCTCCTTTCTTGAATATGCAGTACTGACCTTGATAAAAATATAACATATTTAACAATTATTTCGCAAACCCTTGTCGAATCAGTAACTCCTGGTCGAATATTGCTTGATATTTCGCCGACGACGCCGCTGGCCAAGTTGACTAAAATCAGGCGATATTCTGCAATATCTTGCAAGAAAATTGTATTAATCATCATCGTCATCGTCATTATCATCATCATCATCATTATTATTATTATTCAAGACAACGATAACAAAGTACAGTTTATTGCAGACTAGCTGGAAAGTCACTATTTTTCTCCACGACGAACGAAATTACGTTAATCAAGCGCACAAGATCTGTTGAGGAACTACGACAAATACGGAGTACGCTATGGGCAGATTTCCAGTGCCTTGAACAGTTAAGGATAGGTTCCATTGAAAGAAACCCTAGTGATTTCATGCCTGCATCTGGATGTAGTTGTCATCAAACACAACTTACCAGGTGGCCATGGAGTCGTCTCACTGTTCTTGACCTTCATACAGAACGTCCTGTTAATATTCATTCCAACCACTGCATCTAGATGATAACTTAGTGATTTCATATTACGAGGATTGTTATCTTCCGTGTCTTCAAAGCGCCATCCTGTGGTCCACTCCAGAGACACAGGACAACCAGTCTTAGCTTTGGGTAACCCATAAGTCCCTTCTGGCCAAGGCACTTCAGCTAAGGTAAAGTAAACAAAGAGGAGGCAATGAACTCAGTAATTCATTCGTTCATTCGTTCAATCAATCAATCAATCAATCAATCAATCAGTCGATCAATTAGTCAATCAGTCAGTCAGTCAGTCAGTCAGTCAGTCAGTCAATCAATTACTCTCTCAACCACTCACTAACTCATTCAATCATTCATTAATTGTTTTCATCGTTCGTTTGTTCGTTTCCTCACTCGGTTGTTCTCGGTCCTTTCAATTGGTTGAATCATTCATAGCACTTATACCATTAGCTGCAAATTGCCAACAGGTCATGGAGGACAACTAACGTGATCATAACTCTTCGTTCGTTGAACGGTTACAGCGTTAACTGCGAGTCAGTAAAATTGTGACAGCTTACGAGCAAATCTTTCCCGGACATCACTGGACACATTGCTACCATTTTAACAGTCGAGCATAACCGTAGCAGCTAAGTTAAGTAGCTACGAAAGGGAAAGCCAAAATCCAGGGGAAAAAATGGGGTTTGGGCTGGAGTCACGCTCGTGGCATTCTATTTTTACAACTAGTTAGTCAATTTGCGTAGACAACTGAAATATTTGTTTTTCCATTTGCTCGTTTTTTCTCGTAGTTCCATTCACTTTAGTGGCAACTTTTTCATTGACGGATTGTTAAGAACTGGGAAAATGACCAGCTTTCAAATTTTGTTTGATAGCACAGTTTGGATCGCGCAGTGCATTACTGAAATCTTTGGTTCGACTCCTTTTCAAACTTTTTTTTTCCATATTTGTAGAGCATGGCATAAACCATGAAGGCAGAGCCAATCAAAACTCTGAAATTGCATTATCCCGTGGTCTAGATTTTAAGATTTTCGTCAAGAGAGGCTTCATCCTCTCTTGTTTTCCGCATTTATTCCATTCCATACATTATCAATGCGGAACAATGATATGACCGAAAGCTTTGAGTATCTACATTTAATTTAAACCCCATGGACACGAACCATTTTAAAGCTACATGCACTCTACTTGATACACGTCACTCGGAAAATGGTCCACGCAGAACCCTCTAAAATGCTTCCATATTTATCGGGTTGTGTCCGGCTAATTTTCCTGTCAGTTGGATATACTGTGACGTCACAATGTCATAAATTATACCACACAACATATTTTGCTCTAAGTCCATTGAATACACGGATTGTTTATGGAATGCTCATCTGGGCATCTGTTTTTGTGCAAGTTGTTTTTCAATAGCACATCTGCTTTCAACCGAACTATATATTTCGTGTCAATAGTCTTCTAATTGTCGTGTTAATATACATGCAGGTATATTTTTGACATTTTTCTGTCACACATAATATGCAAAGCTGGGTGACTAGAAATTATTAAGCTGTATTATAGAAAAATGGAATTGTTTAAACACTCGCGATCATATTTTCGAAGTATGAAAGTATCTTGTCTCGATGGCTAAAGCAAATGGCGGTCCAATATACAGAAGTAATGTTGTATTTACGGAGTTAAAAACCTGTTCCAATTTAAATAGGCTGTGTCTAAATGGCCGGCAGCCGGTCAAGGTTGTAAAAACACTAAATGGCCGGCAGTCCGATATTTTCTTGACAAATTCAGAAAAACTGAGGAATTTATGATATTTTCAACAAAAGACGACATTTACAGACTTAACTATCGAAGTAACCGTTAAGAAAGCGCTGCAGTTTTATTAATATAAACTATCAAAGCACAAATCGTCTAAATGACCGGCAGCCGGTCAAAATCTTCAAGCCTAATAACAAACGTCCATATTCCTTGACTCCTAGCCCTAATCCCTAACCTAAAACACACTAAATCTCCTTAAAGTACCAAGTCTAGGGGAAACAAAGCCCTTGAAAGGGAGCCCGAATCGGACTGCCGGCCATTTAGTGATTTTACAACCTTGACCGGCTGCCGGCCATTTAGACACTTTGATTTAAATAATTTTCATTTTGCATATCAATCTAGGGAACGCCAGACGGTCAATAGAATCGATCGGCGATGGCTTCTGTCTTGATAATAACCTCAACCCCACCAAACTCGGATCACGATATTTTCATCGAAAGTGTTAGTTCGAGAAGTGAGTTGACGCTAGAAATCAGATAATACGATGAAATAAATAGCTTTATGAGCAGCGTTTGCTTCACACTTGAGCAAGTAATATAGTTTAACCCGACCGTTTGCCCTACAATAATCCTACCTATAGCTCTTGACGTTTCGATCCCCGTGGCCTCGAAATAAACACGATGTATGAGTGAAATTCTAGTGACTTATAAAAGGCAAGTGTGCCTCAAACTCCTTTTGGCATATTTTGAGAGATTCGTAATGGAAAAATTTTCAGTGTAGTAATGCTCTACTTTGCTGCAGAACCGAAACTTTTACTTTCAGTCATAATTACTGACTGTCGTACTAAACACATGGATCTTCAAAACTGATATCATAAAGCTACGTTTTGACCTTTGCTTTCCAATTATCGAGAGACAGATAAGAATACATAAGTTTCAGGTGCCTTCATAAAACTGTTAAGAAACCAGGGACTTTGCCCTCATAACATGCCTTAAGGCTGACTTTATGGCTTTATCTATTGTAACTAAGACACTATTTTCTTGATAACTTTGTTGTAGATTGCAATTAAAATGCAGCCAAAAGGTTGTTCCAGTTGTTAGTCGCCTAATATGTGCTGTAAGTAATCTTATTTTATGAGAACTAAGAATTTGCTTACCTTCGAGGGATTTTCCAAATAAACAGAGGCACAATACGACACTGAACAAGAGCGACTCTAGGCGCGCCATATCTAAAGTGTTTATAGATCGCACTCCGGACCACTGGGGCTATCAAAACAGAAAAGAGACAGTGGAAGGCTGGTGTGTTTCTTGCCGACAATTTGATGTTGTTGTCGGCCCTCGGCTAAAAACTGAGGCTAGCAACGCTAGCTAGCCAGCTTGTTTGATGCCTTGCGTTATATCGTGTTCAACGGGCTGAATGCTATAAATATGCGACCAATTTACCGTATAAACTTCCTGTTCCCGTGATATGAGATTCCGAAGATATCCGAAGATGTCCGGAAATTTTTCGGCGAGTTACGCCATTCGCCGCTGCTTTTAAGGGAGCTAACACCGGTTTTCAGCGCTTTCGACAACGTATGCTTTGAAAGATCGATAGTGGCAATCTTTATAGTTCAATTAATTATTAGTGATCAAGCTGAGTTAACAACTTTGATAACTACGTTCATAAACAGTTTAAAGTGTCAGGAACACAGCTAATGTTTGTCTAATGTTAATGTGTTAGGAATACTTGCTAGCTTCAAGTCATAATAACTCAAACACAACTCAAAAGACTTAAAAACTCAAACTTATTTTTTATCGTTTCACAGAACTAGTAATTCAAGATCCAAAATTCATGGGAGCAGATTCTGTTGGCAGTCACCTCAGTTAAGTTTAATCGCATTGTTCATGTCTTACACTAGAGCGTGAAACCCCGAACATTCAGGGCCCGGTTGTTCGAAGGTTGATTAACTTAATCCAGAATTAGCGTGAGCTTTGGCTGCAGTTTTTAACTTTTGGGTAAAAGTTTCTGTTGCTGCTTTTCGTTTTTCAGGACTGACTTCCTCTGAATCTAAAATTCTACACTAGAGCGTTTAACATTTTGGGGAAAGAGAAAAACTCATTGATTATTTTTTGATACTTGAGCGATGTGTTCACTCCAGAATTCTTAATCTGATTGAACCATGTTTAAGTCATTCACAGCATGGTTTTAGAAGGTACAAATGCTGCCACGCAGCTACTCCACTACGTACACAATTTAGCAACATCATTAGATGCTGAGGAATAAATTGATAACGTCTACCTCGATATGGAAAAGGCTTTTGACCGAGTACTACATGAAAAGCTTCTACACAAACTGGAGTTCTTAGGAATTCGTAACCATTTGCTGCATTGGATAGGTCTCAGTTACCTCACAGATAGACGGCACAGAGTACCTATCGACGGCATCTCCTCAGATTGGAAAACATGTATCTTCTGGCGTCCTACAAGGCTCGATAATTGGTCCTATTCTGTTTCTTATCTATATGAATGATATTGGATGAGAGTTATCTCCTGTTACTTTACTGTACTTTACTACCTCTCTATACCGATGACGCCAAATTTAGTCAGAGTTATACGAGGTCAATTGGATCGTGGCATACCGCGGCTATAGCAAGACCTATCCACCTTACACCAATGGGTATGAAGTTCAACACTGACAGTTCATCTCTGTATCACGAACAAAAGAAACAGATTAGAAACCTCTTTAACGATGAGAGTGTTCATCAAATCTATCAATCGCGGCGGGATTCGAGTGGCGGGACATTTCAATTAACATCCGGGACTTACAGTTGCGGCTCAATGAAAACTTCATACTCAGTTGTCAAAATGCGAAGCTGTTGAGATGTGTGTTAAATCAAAAAGATATCTTGTTGTCAGTAGTGACTTGAAGAACTTCGGACACTGGATTGCACTCAATTTAGCTCACGACAATCTCAAGATGTGGGAGTCCCTGACACTTCTTTCAAAGTTGACAAAAAAGTGGGAAAGTTAAGTAAGCTTAAGTAATGGCAGTGTTAAGACCAGATGATGAAACGTAGAGACTCCTTCGCCGGCATATTCTCTAGCCACAGCTTAAAAAGTTCAACTGTTGAAGATGAAGGACTTTTGGCCGACGTTGAAGATGACAACAGAGTTTCTTCACCAAATGACTCATATCAGATTCGTCCATCTTGTCTTGTTGATAACGACGATTCTTCGAGTAGCTGGTTTATTCTGGCAGACTCCGAGCCTGAAGATGACAATTGCGATGAATCAAGAAACCAGAATTACAACTCGCCCCACAGAACACTCAGTAATATTTTTTCGCGAGTTGTAAAACCAAAGATTCAAGCGAGCCGAAGTAGGCTTAGATGCGCTGTGAAGCAAAAAGATAGCAAAATATTTGGCGAAGTAAACCAGGTAAGCATACAGTAATATCTCTTAGTTTTGTGTTTTTGCTAAAGGTAGGAGTGTCGTTTTAGAGACTTAGTTACCCTGCTAGCAGAGGTTTTTTATGTTTTCCTTCGGGGAAAAGATGAAAAACGTTTGCTAGAAGAGTCTTTAAAAACAATGGGTTTTTTTACGTGAGTAGTTTTCACAGTTTTTGAGCTTTTTTTGGATTGTTTACAAACTTTGGTTGGACAAAGTAAGATAGAATCAAAGTGAGAATGTAAATTTCGTTTAAACGTTTGGCTAATAAAGTGAAAAGATTCTGGTCGAATAGAAACTTTAGCTTTAAAACGTTTTATAGGTAGGGTAAACTAAGGCTGAACACAAACAAATGTTTGTTTAATAATGCAAAGTAGATCACGAGAATGTGAAAAGGGAAAAACCAAACATCTTAAATGGTTTCGAATTATGTTGAGAAGTCTTGAAAAAACAATAATTCTTAATTAAATGAACATATTTTAAAATAAAACAACATAGCATTTTCGTATAATTTTGTCAATGGAATTTTGAATTTCGTGCTCGACCCAGACTCTACTCTGTCCAAGTTGGCCGTGAAGAAACTCGTCGCGGTTGTTGGTAAGGGCTTCCGTTCACGATAAACCTGCCATGTTGTTGTCGGTCAAAGCGTTTTTCGAATCCTAATGAGATTTATCCGGAGTGACAACCTGTATTTTGACTTCACATAGAAAATGGTGGTTTTCGAGGATCATTTTTGGGTGCGTTTGTGCTTGGAAAGTTATGTTTTCCGTCGCGTCGCGGATCGGGTTCTTTGACATCCGGAAAACTCCATTTGTAACATGTTGTTTCTGTACTTTTCTTGCGGCTTTCAGGGGGAGAAAAATGCTGGCTTTGACGTTCTCTATCATAACATGAAATATGGCAACAATGCAAGCTGCAAGCTGGTCGAATTCGTGCGTGAAAGGTGAGGATTATTTTCAAGCCGTTGGTTCAGTTCGTAGATCTGCACTGCAGGCGCTCTGGCGCTCATTTAGATGATGTTTAGTAGTATTCTATGTTTAAGTTACATCTCGATCTTCTTCCTTTTATTCTAGATCCGCCGTCGAAGAAGTCTACGCTAAGTCACTTCTTAAATTAGCGAAATCTGCAACCCCTGTCACACAACTTGGGTGAGGAAATATGTTTGGTCTTTAATGTTGTCGTGAAAGTATCTATGCGGGATTCAAATGGTCGCACGTTCGATTTTGGATCCTTTAAATTCACGGCGATATGGTTCATAATTTCTAAGTTTCGACACCCTAATATACAGCTGTTATTTCCCGTTTCCCAGAGGTCATTTAAAGCCTAACCTTCTAATTTGCGCCTTAAATTGTATCACTCGTTAAACCAGAAATGAATTAAATTTAGATGATTGTCAAAATAAACCCACCAAAAATAGCCAAGGGCTTGTGAGAGTTCAATTTCCTTTGATTACGAGCATGGATGCGGTTTAAACCCATATTTGTGAGTAAGTTGAGCATGAAATCACGGGTTTCAAACCTTGGTGAATTAGTATTATTTTATGATTTTCTCGGATAGTTGGTTTTGCGGCTTTGTCTTGAATTAACTTTAGGAATTTCTTTAGCCCCTAAAAGATATAACTCGGAAATGTTTTGATGAAAATTGCTTGTTTTACCTGTTCATTGTTTTAATATTCCAGTTACTTGACTGCAAACCCGCGGTGGATCGAAGTTCATGTCGTTGAAAATACAACATTTTTTTCTCTCCCTGACCCTGTTTTTCTAAGTAACCCTCTAGCAGGTTGAAAATTTGTGACAAATACTCGGATATTTGGTTAACCATATCAAAACATTGTTGTAGATATGTTCATAACAATAAGTATTTGTTTTGTTTGCAAGAGACATAATTTCCCTTGTAAAGAAAACATGTTTTGCCCCTTTGTGGTTTGGTAAAATTTGATAGTTTCACTTGCTTTGAGTTGTCAATTTGAATCTTTATTTAACTCGAAAATCCATGCTATATACAAATTGCTATCAGTAATTTAATGCACTAACAAACCTGACAAACAACAAAATAATGATAATGACAATTAAGATTTGTTTGATTTAACTGAGACTGATTAATTGTCTTTCTAGACAAGATAGAGTCATGAATTCTTCCCTTCTATGGTTCCATAACCCGGCTACATTAATTAGGGTATTTTTCCATTTTATAGTAAGGCTGAAAATAAATCTCCTTGGATATCATGTTTATTTGGGTGTTTGCAAGAGACTAGGGATAAATGTATTAATAAGTAATGCCTTATAGCATTAATTTTATTTAAATCTGTTACAAAGACAATAAAACCTCTGTTGGGTAACCTGCCACTATGAGGAAGTAAGGTGAATTACTATTTCAGAGTTTTAAAAACCTCTGGCCAGCCAGAAGTAACTGCATATGACTCTAGCAATGACAATTGGAAAAGACTTATGATTGAGCTGAAAACATCACATGAAGAACAAAATTTAATATCCTCATTGAAAAAGTTGTGAAGTTCATCATAGCTACCTAATGCTATTTCTGGAAGGCTTGACTTCTCCTGATACCTAGGGTACTATTTTAGTAGTGGTAGTTAAAAAAATTTAATGTTTCTTTTACAGTGCAACTACTCCGACCAAGGCCACCCAAGAAGATTTTTTACCAATTGGCCAAGAATGTTTGAGTGATGAAACAACAGAATAGCCACAATTTGAATTTTGTTGTGCTTTGATAGTGGATAAATTTGTCATACATCATTAATTTTGTCAAAATCCATTGTTCCGATGTGAGATCCTTGTTGGCTTGTTTGCAGGAAGTTTTCCCGGGTGGCCTTAATTGAAGTAGTCGCACTGTAAACTGTCTTTCTAGTATAACAAAATATTGTTCACAATGATATTACTATTATTACAGATAAATTTTTTTGTTAACAATTGTCTAAAATAGCAATTTGTTGTCTACTTTGAAAAGTTAGGTTGGCATTTTCAAGATCCTCCCTTTTGTCTCACAAGAAAATTATGCAGAGAAATTTATTACAAGGCCCTTTTTTTTTAAATTATATGTTTCCAGAAATAATCCATACCCCCACCACAGAGAGAGTTTTTTTTTGTTTACACTCCACCCCTCCAGAAATTCCAATTTAGCTCCAAATTTTTATATAAAACCTTTGCTTATGCCACCCTGACCCCTCCCCCTTGGAATTGCCATTGACCCTCTGTGGGGGAGAGAAGGACATTTTTCTGGAACTGTAGATTTTATTTTGTTTTACTAGGGATAAAAAATCTCAGAGATCCACCCTCCCCCACAGATATAACTTTTCTATCATTTGCTTTGTACACTTTGATAGTTACCGGTACTACTTTACAGTGGCCATGTACTTTGCTCTGAAACTGATTTTATTGTGGCTTACATGAGATAGCAAGTGTGTGCGACAACACAGTGCAATGTAACACACATGAGCCACAAACTTTAGAGCTCTGTTGCGTTGTTGAACAGATTCACAATATTTAGCAACACAACAGTTTATATAGACTGTGATTATTGAGTGCACGTTCGATCTGTAACAAGACTCCATTTTAGGTGACTAGCAGTCAATATGCTAGAATCTCATGGTTTGTTATGATAAAAAAAAAAAACTTGGGTTACCATATGTACATATAACTTGGTAGAATCTTAATCAAATTTCACCAAATGGGTAAGTCTTGTTTAATTTGTTGATTGTACATGTACGTACTTTCAATCGGTCTTTTGCAGGACATTTGAGCCTCTTTGGGGAGTTTTACGTGTTGCAACTGAGAAGCTTGCAAATGCACATATGCAAGTTGTGCAGAAATTTCAAGATCTTATCAAGGAGCTAAAAGAATATGGTGATAAACAAAAAGAGCGACATAAACAGGTAAGCTGTTTTGTGAGATTATTATGTTATTGTACTGGTAGTAGCAGTCTAGCTTACTCAACTCCCACTCAAATCTCAAACCATTTCAAGGAAAGTCATTTCAAACCCCAAAAAACCAAACATTTTTAGGAGAGCTAAACTAGAATTTCGAGAGGAGTGTGAGTGTGTGTGTGTGTGTTTGTGGGTTGGGGGGGGAGGGGGGGGGTGCAAAAAACCTTCCATGGGGAAGATTGAGAGAAAGGGGTGGGGGGGGAGGATACCAAAAAACTTTCCATAGGGTATGGATATTTTATGGAACACAATGATCCTCCTATAGTTTACACAGGGGGAGATTGGGAGAGAGGGGTAGGTTATGCCAGAAGGTGGGGAAAGATGGTGAGAAGTTTCTGCTTCTGTTGTCCTTCTGTAGCTATACCCTCGTGATCAATCTTGTACTTGTATATATTTTACATAATTCTTGATACTTATGGATTTTCCATTAATTTCCTCTAGTGTTCCCTCTCCCACATCTAAGGTTCTTCCTGTCTCATAGCTATGACCCTCTTATTTTCTTCTAGCTGGTTGTTTAAGAGAATTATTGATTAAAATTAAGTTGTCTCTGAAATATTTCTGATTCAGGCAAAAGACGAGTTCAGTCCTACAGCTGATATTGTGCAGACCATTCAATCTATGACTGTTAATCTGGCCAAGGTATGTGTTCTGTGCTCGTGAATAAATATATTCACAGGGTTTCATTAATTCTTAAGTTGTTTTTAAGAGTGAATGGACATGCTTCCAGAGCCAAACATAGCTTTAAATTGCAAAGGCAGGTGTGTTGCTCAGATAAATGTGGGGTTGCCACAGTTTAGGAAGAGTCAGGGAAAACATATTTGTTGCCCAAGGATTTGTCTTGGAAGGTCAGTGAAAATGAAAAGTCAACTGAACGATGAATCAAGGATTTTCTTTTAATCCATTGAGTGGCAACCCTGTCAGAGTACTTGGATGCCATTACTTACCTGTGGCTCCTAGTTTATAGTAACTAGTTGCATTTGACTTGGGGGTGATCACAATGTCTGTTGTTTGACTCCTGGCCTGGTTCTGCAGATGCTGTTTATTGCTAATAGCGGTGAACAGAGAGACTGGACTGGCTTCTTTTTGCACTTTTTAGTCATACATCCTGTCCTATTTTCCTGTTTCATTGTTAGTATCTTTTTCTGTTGTTTAAAAATATTGTTGATGGCAACAACTGCTTTGTTTTTCTCAAGTCAAAGGAAACTTACTACGCACGATGTCAAGAATTGGATAAATTCAAGAAGGATGGTTCTAGTGCTAAAGAAATTGAAAAGGTAGAGAGTACTTAACGTGTTACGTTGGTACAACACCAATTACTATTAAGATTTTGTCAGGGCTGTCATTAAGGGCCGGGGGCCGGGAATTTTCCCCTCATACTTTAAGGTAAATCCCTGGCTACTTTGATATAAAACCAGCATGTTGACTTCACTACAGCAACTCCCCACCTACTTCAAAAATTAGTGACAGCCCTGTTTAGTGGTCTGAAGGAGATGAGTTGGCATTTTACAATGGATACATTTAATGACTGGAAAATTGATTGCTTTATTCTTCTCTCTGCATCATATCGTTTCCTCAAAGACTAACTCTCCATGTTGACCCACTTTAATTGGTTATATGTTGCAGTTAAAAATTAAATTCAGGCAATTTTTTAACCTAGTTTTAAAATCAGTTTCCTATGTCTCCTAACCCTAACTTTGAATAATTAGGCTTTGGAGACAAAAGGATTGGAGAATCAACCTAGATGAAAAGGTTTTAGTACCTGAATTTAATTTTTACCCGCAACATGTGTGAACCAGTGGGTAACCTGTGTAGATTGGTAGCCTTCTGCTAGAGCACAACCCTGAAGAGTCTCACAAGAAATAACAAAAAGCAGGTACCGGTACATATTATACATGACATTTAAAGTGTATATGACCGACTTTCTTTTATTTGCTCGATTAAATCTCCCCAATGTACTGATAAGTAAAGCAAAAACAATTTTCAATAGCGATTTTCCTTCCCCGTGTTTTGATGTACCAAAAGCGTCGAACTTCACTTCCGGTGTGGTATAAAGCCGCGAGACCGAAAACAGGAGACTGGGAACAATTGTGACGTCATTTCAGGACTTCAAGCTTTGCGAAAAACAGATTTCTCCGACATTTTCTTATTTTCTTATAAACAACGCACTATTGTACCATTTCTTAGCAAATTGATTAGCTCACAATAAGAAAATGACAGAGAAAAATATTTTTCGCGAAGCTTGAAGTCCTGAAATGACGTCACAATCGTTCCCAGTCTCCTGTTTTTGGTCTCGTGGTTTTGTACCCCACCGGAAGTGAAATTTGACGCTTTTGGTACATCAAAACACGGGGAAGGAAAATCACTATTGAAAATTTTTCTTTGCTATACATCAGTATATTCAGAGGAGATTTAATCGAGCAAATAAAAAAAGTCTGTCATATACACTTTAAGTAATAATTTTATTTGAAATTTACTTAATGATTTGTTATTTTCTTTGGTTTTGTTGGCTTTTGCAGGCTGAGACTAAAGTAAAGAAATCAGGTATAATAAAAAATCATTTGCTTGTTTTAAAGTGCTTTAAAGGGGCTATGTCACAAACGATTTTGTGGTTTTGGATCAATTCTTTCCAAAAACCGTTACTTATTTATACAAACAATGTTCCTGATAAACTATGAGGTGGATATCAAATTAATTTTATCAAAGAGAGCAACCCATAATAAGGTTTTTGGTGTTTTTTGTCGAGATAGCATCAAAACTTGAAAACGTTGGCCCAACCTTTTCAAGTTTTAATCCATTTCCATCCTTGCCGCATTGGTAGCATCAGACGACATGAAACAGTTTTAGTGTCATAACAGTCTTAAATAACAAAACTAGACCATTATTTTTGGATCTTAATTGACCGCAAGACATA
>OX419347.1:13996674-14001674 GCA_948470475.1 Galaxea fascicularis
CTTGTAGTATAAGAAATATAAGAAGATCAGTTAAGGGATTATGCATGTTGATGTCATGGCTTATAGGGTTAACTATCATCTCATTACTCTTTTGTAGATGTAATTACGTTTGAAGAGTACACTGGTCAAGTGGAAGGCACTATCACAAACAACCACTCACCCAGCTTAAATGCTGCAAAGCACCCCTCAGGTGGGTATTCTGACACTAAAATGGAATTATAACCGATTCCCAATGTACACCATATTAAAGTGCACCTAACCCTAAAATATTTTTTTCGCTTAAATACATCTTTGCACCTGTTTGAAACACATTGAGCCATTTTGCGCCTTTTTAAACCAAATCTTGACTATTTGTAGGGTATAAAAGTTACGAGTCATCTGTGCCACGACCGAGCTAGTAAGGGGCATGGGTCTATTCCTTACATGACGTCACAAACTGATTTGCATGGCATTAAGTCTTTGTAAAAATGCATGCAAAGCAGTTTGTGACATCATGTAAGGAATAGACCCATGCCCTTTCAAGCTCGGTCGTGGGACAGATGATGGCTAGATTTTGTAACTTTTACAGCCTATAAAAAGTCAATATTTGATTGAAATAGGCGCAAAACGGCGCAATATGTTCCAGACAGGTGCAAATATTTATTTAAGCGAAAAAAAAATTTTGGGGTTAGGTGCACTTTAAAGCTGAAACATTTATGTGGGGAGAAGGCATTATTTGCTGCTTTGTTCAGGCAGTTGGGTGCTTATTTGGGCTTATTATGTTAAGGGAATAATTTTTGAATACAGAATATTCCTGGCACAGGTAACCTGAGATGAGTATGGATAATACATACAATTTGCAAAGGACCCTCCCAAAATCCCACCAGCACCCCCTACCACATAAAAAACGAACAGTCCCTTTATAAATGTCATCCATGCGAAATCAGAGTTTACATGCACTGCCAAATGGAATCTATTTATTTTCTACATTTTACATTGTTGTTTATTGTTTTTTCTACTTTCTTTGGGCCATTTTGTCACTTGCGCATCTATACTTTAGTCACAAACTCCCCCAGACATATAAAAACACAAGGTTTACACTGAAATAACCTCATCAGGGTCAGACATTGCGACTGACTGGTGGCCAATGCGACCAAAAATTAAGCGTTGGCGACCAGAAATTTAGAACTGGTCGCCAGCAGGCGACGAACCTTTTGTCCCCTCGGCATTTGGAATTCCAAGGTAAATGGGCTTTTCTTTAAAAGAAAACATAAAGCTGCCATGGAGAATTGTAGTAAAACAAAGCGATGATTTTACGATCGCCATAATTATAGTGAAAGAATGCTTTTACTATAAATTAACGTAAATTAAAACTATTGGAGTAAAACGAAAAATTAATACAACCAAACCAAAAAAACTAACACTTGTCTTTGGCGACCAAACCCTTCCATCTGGCGACCAAAATTTTTAGGTTAGTTGCCAATTGGCTCCCTTAGAAAAAAGTTAATTTCTGACCCTGCTCATGCTAAGTTGGGCTTTCGGCCAGAAATAAAAAGAAAGGCATTACTCCCAAAATTAATCTTTTTGAAAGTTCAAATTGTTTGTCAAATTCCTTTGGCTAAAACCCTGAAGTGCATGTTTGAGAGCATTCACTTTGGAAAAGAGTGCATTTTGATTCTTTTGACCCTTGCATGTTTCAGTATCATTTTGTTGTTTGCATGTTTATTTATAATTTGTGTCCAGGTTTTGCACATTTTTGCAGCATGCGTCAATGTATTCTTTTGACACTGTATTGGGGTGAGTGTGTACTTTGCACCAATACACCATGTCAGACACCTCACATTGCGAGATGTTTAGATGGCATGCACTGTACCTGCCAAGTCTCGTGCCTGCGGGTTGAAAATTCATTCTCACACCAACTCACGCCTCGTTGGAAAATGTGAGCTATTTACAGCCATAACTGACACAGTTTCCAAAAATATGTAAACTCAAACCAACATGAAAAGTGAAAAGTCCAGTGTATAAACTGAGAAAATGACAGTAGTTTCCCAAAATCTCTGATTTTTGAAGGAAACATACAGGGCACTTATGGTGGGTAATCATTTTCTTGAGAATTTCTGAATTGTATGGAACATCTTTGGAAATCTGTGGGCGGCTTTGTAAGTCTTCAGAAATCTTTGGATATGGTTGTGTCCTCATAAAAAATCCCATAATTTCCAGAATAGAAACCTCACACCTTTGAGTCAGAAAAAGTTGGCAGAATTATAATGCACCATGGTTGTCAGACCATTTGAATTAAACTGTCCCACAGCTTGCAAACTATGACCTGGCCCCTTGCCCCAAAAGTAACATATACCTTTCTCCTTTATGTTTCACACCCTCTTCTTGCGAGTATCATTCTTTAGATTTGAAACAAGGTTTTGGCCAGAAGGTTGGCTAGGCATCCATATGAATTCAGTGATTAGCTCCACCAGCTGTGGACTGGTATAAGAGCAGTGAAGTTCTTGGTCCTTTTTATCTTTACCTGTTGTTTGTTTGTCTTGTGACTCTTTTTGAGGATGTTTTTCCTGAGAATTTTGGAGGATGACTAGTCTTTGAGAGAGGCATATATTTCTAGTATTTTTCATGGAAGCTAAATACGCAAAGCACCAAATGGTATGGCCTTAGATTGCCTTTATCTTTTATCACCACTCTGGGGTGAAACAATTGAAGGGGTTGGAGCATAACCATTCTATGTCTAATTTTGGTTGTTTTTTTTTTGTCCAAATGAGCTGAATTTTTGCATGTGGTCTCTAATTTAATAGAAAACTACAGCCCTGCACTTTTTTCCACTGGTTTGCGCTTCGTTTTCAAGTAAAAATGGATGGAAAAAAACTTGGCGGTGCTTTTTGAGATATTGTGTTTAACGAGAAACAAAAGAAACCTTTTGTTTTCATGAACAATGAAATCAGCGAAGCATCGTGTTGCCACTACTTGTTTGTTATGATTACAAGCATTATATATTTAAAATTATCACAGTGTGATACCGTTTCTTTGGTGGCGCAAGTGGCAAAGCGTGGGCCATGTGGTACAGCGGTTCGATTCATGAATGAGCGAATTTTGTTTGGTTTGCCATTTCATCTCTTGTCAAATTAGCTGGAAAGCACTAAGGCTACCATTAGAAGCAAGTATAGCCAGCTATGATGGCCTGCTGCTATCTTGAAGATGCCATCAACTCAGATTTTGAAAATGGCTCAAAGACACCAACAGGCATCTCCACAACCTTTTGGCATTGCTTTCTATGTCTGTTGCTGTTTTGTGGTCTCCAGATTACTAGTGGTTGTCCTCTTCCTGTTATTTATTTTCACAGCCACCTTAGCTGGAACTGTGAGGTCTGCTTTTGTTTACTAGAAAAAAAAATACTTATAAAACACTTACACTGTAATACTCATCTCAGAAATGAACAGACTAATCTTGAATCAACTGAGCTGATAAGAGCAAATGGCAACTGTGCACACACAGCTATCTTGTCTGTTGTTGTTTGTTATTTATGTAATTTATATACAACATATGTATATGTAATTTATGCACTTGTCTGACTAGTCTTGATTTGACGTGTCTTGTTGTCATAACCACTCTGTTTTTTGTAGTATATTTTTAAATAATGATGAAATACTGGTAAATTGTCATGAGGTAAATTGATCACTGTAAAGAGATCCAGCAGCCGGTGTTTTGATACCTGAAACGTTATCTTAGACCCTTGTAAAAACTGCACTGCACTGTGATATTTAACCAATTTTAAAAATAAAACTTTCAGCATTCACTGAAACAACTTGTCCCAACATGTTTTCTTTGAGTTTGTCCTTTTTGATTCCTACCAACACTAGGTTTTGTTCTGTAGTCAATATTATAGTCATAATATTGACTTAAAAGAAATAACATAAGAACTCCTGTTTTCTTCCAGGTTTTCCCATCACATTAAAGAGAATAGAAAAAAAGAAAAAGAAGAAGAATAAAAAGAAAGACAAGGCTGAAAATGGTCCAGTGTAAGTTCTGTCATGTTTAGGAGGTATAATCCACTTTTAAATTTTCCCTTTTGAATAAAGGTATTCAAAGTCATTCACTTTTTCTAATGATTTTTTTGTTGGGCAGAGATTCACCATCAAGTGAAGGAGGGGATGCAGTAAGTACTGGCATTAACTACGATTTTGTTTATTATCAACAGCTTCTGTTGCTACAAATAAAGAAGTATTAGTAATAGTAGTTGGACCAAGTGGAGTACAATTCAGGAGTAATAGATCGAGTAATTTCAAAATTGGACTCACGCGAGTCTGATTTGAAATTACAAGCACAATTATTAGTCTCTGAATTGTACGACACTTATTAATCGTATCAGTAACAAATTTCGAGATTAAGAAGATTTTGAGAACCTCCTTTGAGTCCAACAGTCTTACAAACAGTAGAAAAACATAGAGAAAGCCATTAAAGCACACGTAATTGATGCACAAATGACATAGGTGTCCAATTACAGGTATCTAATTACAAAAAATTGTAATTGGATACCTGTAATTGGACACCCATGTGATTGCGCGCCAATTATGTGACAAATAGGCGCGTGCAGAACCAATCAGAATCGAGAATTTTGTTATAGATACAATTAATTAGTTTATTTAAATAGTCATGTGTGGCTAGTCCTAGTGTTGACTCAATGTCATTCATGCTCAATGTACATAGTTTAGCTTTTTAATTTTTTTAAACTCCTAGTTAGTTACACAACCCCACAAGCAATCCTGGTGTTGTTGTCATTGTTGATGTATTTAGAAAGACCAAAGCTTAAATCATTATAGACACTTGAGTATTAGTTTTCCCTTTGTTTTTGGTGTTAATTATCTGCCATTTCAGCAGCCACTTTTTATAAGGAAATACAGTCGAACCTGTATTTAGCGGTCACCCTTGGGGGTTGGCGAAATGACCGCTAAATACAGGGTGGCCGCTTAATACAGGTTGATCAGAATACAGGAAAGCGAGGAGGACGCCATTTT
>OX419347.1:14006674-14066674 GCA_948470475.1 Galaxea fascicularis
AACTCTGAAGTGTAAATTAAAGTGCTGAAACAACCCATGAAAAACCCACTGGGCATTAGCCCTAGTAAAGGGTAACAGGGAACCACACGAGGCAAAGAAAAAATTCTTATGACCTCGGTGGCAATCGAACCCACGACCTCCGGATTAGATCTACCGTTGCTCTTCTCTGTTCCACCACTTCGTGTTTATAGTGCTATGCGGCACAACATATATAGATATTGTACCCTTACTTTCTCTTCGCCGCGATTCACCACCTTAATCGTCCCCGACTTTCTCTGTCCGACCTCATAGCTTAGTCGGCAGAGCAACGGTAGATCTAATCCGGAGGTCGTGGGTTCGATTCCCACCGAGGTCATAAGAATTTTTTCTTTGCCTCATGTGGTTCCCTGTTACCCTTTACTAGGGCTAACGCCCAGTGGGTTTTTCATGGGTTCTTTCAGCACTTTAATTTACACTTCAGAGTTAATTCTCTGTTCCACCACTTCGTGTTTATAGTGCTACGCGACACAACGTATATATATATATGTACCCTTACTTCTGGGAATTGGTGTGTTGTGACATAACAACTTTTAAGATGAATAAATTGCAAGTATTCCATTTGAAATAATCTTTTACAGAAGGACAATATGGTGACTACTACCACAGTGACTGCAGTATAAGTTCTACTCAGTGGTTACAGTGACTTTGTTCTAAATTTAAACCTTGTTCAGATATTTCTGGTTGTGCAATGTGCAATGCTCAGGAAGTAGTGACCTTGTTACTTACTTTTTAAGGAGGCTCGAAAGGGTTTTTCGTTGATATAGTGTTTGTGAAACGATGAAAGATTACAAAGAAGGAAATTATTTAAATAGTGTAGGCAAACTATATGTCTCCTTGGAACTCTATTGTTGAGCTATATTTTAAGGATGCTTGTGACATCATATTAGTTACCATGGCAATGCCCTGTCCACAAAAAGGTCCTCTAAATGTCAGCTTTTGAAAATTATCTGAAAAACTAATTCGGTGACCTACCATTTTTATTTCTTTGTTGGAAAGCTCCCTAAATTCTTTAACTTTTCAGGCAGTATGAAAAAATTTTATCTAGTAGTATATATTTAAAAAAAAAATGCATTTTATGGCTTCCAGAAAATTCCACTAGATTATTTTCCCTGAAACTTTTATATTTAAAGTGCCATCATGAATGGTGCTTGTATGCAAAAAATGAAGATAGGTCACCAAGCAAAATTTTGAGCTAAAAAGAAATGTTTTACCCAGATTTATTTCTGGTTCACATGATTTTACACAGTATCAAATTTCCAGTGTGCTGATTTTGATTCATTCAGCTGATGCGTGCATTTTAGAAGTGGCATACATGTATGTAGATTGCACATGCGCGTGCAGCTGAAAACCCTTTCCAGCCTCCTTAATCATTCCTTTTCATTTCTGCTAATCTTAGCTTGTGGCCATTGTACTTACAAGGGTTTGTTGCCTTTTGTTTCACTGACTGTTGTAATAATGATAATGTGATAGTGGGACAAATGCTGAGATACATGAGATAATGATGATGCCTATTCCGTAGCCACAAGAGTGCCACAAGTTCTGGTAACCAACCACAGAGTACAGTAAAGCAAAGCCAAAACTCATTTGAACGTACTTACCTTGCTGTTGTTTTATTGTCCTCAGACTCCACTGAGAGTAAAGATCCAGAGTTCTTTGACATACCACCTCTGCTTCCTGTTAAGAAAGGAAGCTCAATGCAAGAGGAATCTTCAGATACTCCTCCTCCTTTGCCAGCTAAGAAAGGAACCAATGCCTCGACATCGGATAGTGATTTCACCCTAGGTGGAGGTAATTTCCCGCAGATATTCTGTCAGTGACTTATCAGATGCTTTTCCCAAGTTTGTCCCAGACGGATGATCCGTCTCTATGGTATTTATGCTAGACAGATGTTTTTTCTTGACAGATGCCATCTCTATTATAAATTCACCCAATGAGGAACATGCCAGTTGGATAGTTGATAGTGAACTTTGAAAATATAACAAAATATCATCAGTATTTATATAACAACTATTATTATTACTGCTAATAATCTCAGATCAAATCTAGTTGTCATTGGCTTCGGGCAGCAACCAGCTGTCTAGGGAAACCAAGAAACATCCCTCTCGTGCCTACATCTCCTGCACTTTCCTAAGGATCCTTGCCGAGCCCAACAGTACAGATCTCTGAATCAGTTCAATGGATGTGTCCACACATATGGTCCTCAGATTTTCTTTTAACCTCAGTGATATTATTCCCAATTCCCCCAACACTATGGGTATCACCTTTGTCCTTACTCCCCACATCGTTCAAATTTCTCTTGCGAGATCTTGATTCAGTTTATTCAGTTTCAGTTTATTTTTTGTGCCACTCTGTTATTAAAATTACAAGAGAAATATAAATTAAACTACAAGAGATTTAAAATAATCAAGAAAAAAGAAAACACAAGGCGAGATTAAAAAGCAAGAATACAAAAAACTAAACAAAATAAGGGGAAGTCAGTTCAGGAGAAAACATTTTAGTTTAAACTTCAATCAAGAAAAACTGTCAGCATTCTGAATCTCTGTATTGAAATAATAAAACTTTATTATTACTTTTAAACACTTTAGGTCCTTAAAAGCGTAATGCAAACTGTCTAATATTAATTTTGTTCTACAAGAAAATCATGATGAATTTGATTAGTCAGCAAAAAAAAATTAATTGAATGCATCAGGAAGGAGGCCTTTTTTAAAAGAAAACTTGAACTTGCCAATTTGAAATCAATAAATATCACTGAGTTTCAGAATTTTCAACTGCTTAAATATTGGTTCAGTATGAGCATCGAATGCGCTTGTTGATATGATTCTGAAGGCCTTTTTCTGAAGTAACAAAATATGATTTAGATTAGAAGGATAGGCCAATCCCCATACATTTGTACAGTAAACATGATAAGGATATACTATTAAAGCTAAAACTTAATACAAGGTACACAAAGAGGACCCTGATGATGCCTATGCCTCTTTTCTACTTTCTCGTCGTCTTTTGCTCTCACCCTTCCATCTTCTGGGATTGCCACGTCTATATTTTGACAGTTCTTCTCTCTTTTGTCAATGATCAATAAATGCGGTAGACCTCCTAGCCTCAATGGTCCATTCGTACACTTAACTCCCACAGCATCTTGTAATCCTTATTTTCAAGTACACTGTCTGGAACATGGTCATACCACCTCTCATTTCGCTTAAACCCATATTTCCCTGACAGGTCCCAGTGAACCGCCCCAGCTACATTTTCATGTCTCTTTTTGTATTCTTTTTGCGCCAGTTTCAGGCACCCACTTACAATATGGCTAATGGTCTCGTTGTTTTGTTTGCACATTCTGCATTATTATTATTATTATCAGTATTATCAGTATTTATGTCACAAGTTTGTAACAAGTTTTGGAATTCCCATTTCTAGTGCCAGAGACAACAGCTAGTGACACAGGAATCACATTCTCTGCAGCTCCAGCAGCAGCAAGTGACAGCAATAGTTCCTTACTTCTCCTCAAGCCACCTCCAGGATCAGAGGTTCCTCGTTCGGCATCTGTTAGTAGTGCTGTACCAAGGCCAAGACCGCAGGTAGTGAAATGCAGTAGAAAAAACTGATAATTAAAAGAGGAAAACAAACATTTTACTTTAATTATTGAAAATTAAAGAATTGTTTCAGTTGGCATTTGAAATTTTGTACAAGTTTGAAATTTGCGAAAACTTATTTTCATTTCATTATTTATTGTCTACGTAAACTTTTTAAAAGGTATCTAAAGCATTACTCAGTAGCTTTTAGTAATATTATTGATAGCCACACTTCAAGGTTCAATTTACAGATTCAAAAGTTGGAGTTGTCCTGTACAGCTTTAGTAAATGGTCCATTGGAAAGTTCTTGTCCATTACCTGAACCATTCTGTTAGGATTACACCCCCAGACTACAATGTCACAATGTTATATAAGCTTAAATCTTTTAATTTCCTGAATATCATTGTTAGTAAATGTTTTTATCACAACTTTTGGGATGATGATGAATCCTTATCATTTAACATGGTGTTAATGAACACAAGATTTTTGGTAGTCACAGGCATTTGATTTCCATGTTTTCAGCCCCGCTCTTCTGGGTCTTTATTGGTTGTTCCTGGTCAGAGTGGTAAACCACCATCAACAATGTCGTCATCATCATCAACAACATCCTATTCAGCTGAACTACTCAGCTGTTTCGCAGACTTTACACCAACAACGACGGAAACATCAGATTCACATTCTAATCAAAGTGAAAGCAGAACTACAGCCAGTAGTGCAGATAAATCAGCTGTTGTGAGTTACTTGGGATCAACAGCAAACACTGCAACCCAGTCACTCAGCAGAGCAACTACGACATCATCTATCGGAGGGTCACAAGAGAATACACCTGCCTTAGTGAGGTCAAAAACTGTTGGAGGACTCCCTACCATGTCAGGTGTGGTGCTTGCCAAAGGGGCAGCTGGTTCTGTCCTGAATAGAAGGGATGATGGTCTTCCAATTGCCGTGGCTTTTATTGAGTCTGTCAATGCATTTTTTCGGGGTAGTGATCAAAGCAAGTAAGTGAAGTTAAGTGTAATGAGCTTTGTGCATATATGGGGGTGGCGAGTAGTAAAATCCAAGACTCACCAAGACGCAAAGACCCTTGTCTGAAAATCTGAGACCAAGACCAAACATGTGACTTCAAGTTCGACTGACCTGAATAACAGACTGTAAAACTGAGAAGCAAGGAATGACAGGGAATGGCGAATGGCGATTGGCTCTCAAAGTGCAAATTTTTATGTATCTCAAGACAGATAATTCAACCACATGAAACAACAGCGCAAGTATCAACAAAAGTTTACAACATCTTTCAAGTTTGTCAGATTCCACTTTGCCAGAGTCCAAAAGTGTGAGTTAGAATGGAAGAAACTTTGACATTTACGCAAAATGCACATCTCAAAAGTTCAGTTTTTTTAATCATTTGAAAGTCAAGTAATTTATTTAGTATTATTGTACAGTTGAACCTCGATTATCCGGACTCGTCGGGACCTCGGTAAATAGTCCGGATAATCGAGAGTCCGGATAATCGAAAATATGAATATTAATGAGATAGGCATGTAAACAAAAGGTATACAGCAAAGAAAACATCATTTTAATTGTGAAATCTACACAGCCTGTATGTATATATTAGCTGAACGCATTAGAATATTTCTTTGTCTTCTTGCACTTGCGAATTTTGAAAAGCGCACAGGATAATACGCTGTTTCAACAGTCTTTTGAAAGGATTATTGGGCTTTTTGGGACTTTGAGTTTTCAAGATCACAACTAATTAATATTCATGAAAAAAATGGGACGAGAGAAAAAAGTCCGAATAATCGAATAGTCCGGATAATCGAGGTCCGGATAATCGAGGTCCGACTGTAATGCGGTTATTTAGTTTTGCGACTAAAATTTGTGAACTTGCGACTTAATTTTCGTATCTAGTCGCAAAATTGTGACTGGATTTTCTTTTCAATTTCAAGCCCTGGTGAATATTTTCTGGAACTATACAGTCATTAACAATTACAGCTGAAGTGGAGGTGACTTTTCCACCACTTTCACCTCTGAGTTAACCAATTGGAATGTAGGAAAAGCATTGGCGGCATTGGTGGCATTGGCATTATAAGTTAATCAGGCATGCATGAATTACTTAATAACTGATTTTATTCCTGGGCTGTATGTGAAATCAGTGGTATTTCTGTTGGCTAACACCGTTGCATGTTTACAATCTTGTTTTTCAGGTGTATGGTGAAGGTTACGGGTGACATTACAGTGTCATTTCCTGCCAGTGTTCTGCCACTTATTTATGATACAGAGAATGCTCCTATGCTTAGTTTCCTTGTGCGTGGAACATCCTGCCTTGAGCAGATATTGCCAAACAAGGCTTTGATTAACAGGTAAGTTTGAGCTTGTGGTTAATTATAAGTTAAAAAATAAATAAATAATAAAATACTGCATTTATAGTGGAAGTGCACTTAGCTATGCAGACACTCCACTTAAATCCAAAGAAACAAATAATTCAAACGAACTTAACATGGTAAGAATCCCAACCGGCAGGAGGCAAACCAGTTGGCTATTTACAAGGATGACCAAGGAGATGAACCAGGCACAACACCAGCAAGTGGCCAGACAGGGATTTGAACCCGGGTCACCGCATTGAAATCCAGCACCCTAAACCACTCGGCCATCCTGCCTTGTAGAAGTTGTTTTAGTTGTTCTTTATTGTTAGCCATGCACACGGTTATAAAACTGTATGGAGTCATTTCAAGTAATTAACAAAAGCAACAGTTTTATTCACACTTATTAGTTATTATACAAAACACAAGAAAATACAAATAAATTATGTGCACGTATATTTATTTTATGTCTTTACTTATGTAAAACTCACAACTAGATTTACTCTATAAACAGTCCTATTTGCTACCCACCTAGATTAGCTTTAGCTATTTGTCGGTTAGTGTTGTTTTGTAGTAATTTGTTAAAATCTCAAGAAACTTGAACTTAAACAATAAACATATAAGAAAAGATTTCACACAACATGCAGTAAGCAAGTGTTATTTTGTCAAGACGGAAGGAGAAGTGGAAAATAAAAATATGTATGTTTAGAAGCAGGCGTAAATTGTATTTACATCGATTGTGATTGCTTCAGTGATGAACCTAAAGAAACACAGATTGCATATTGCAGTTCTAAAATTTTCGACATCTGTTTGCCAGTGTAATTCCAATGTTTCTTTTCACACTGACGATGCACTAAGGCTGTTGTTTTTCTTTTATTCAGCAAGGGACAGCTGAGTGGAGGGGATGGTGTAAGTTATGATTTTAATATGGCATCTTTGGCTGATCACCTCAAGAAACAATCTGAACAAGGATCAAGTACTTATTACAATATTGATATAATCAAATATGAGGTGAGAATATGTGCTACTTTTTCTCTATAGAATACTGTCAGTAGCAGTAATAAATTGTTTTCACTTTTTGAGATAGTGGTACAGGATTTATCTTTTTGGTTGTCGACTGGCAATTTCTGACACCTGTGAATTGCTCATTCACCAGCAACTGCTCGCAAAAGAATTGCTGTTTTGAATAATACACCTCCGTCTGCTTTGCTCAAGTCAACTGCAACTTCATTTGAAAGGGAAAACCCTGGTGCTAATTTCAAGTTTGCTTTTTTTGTGTGTGCAAGGGTGTGTGTGTTTGTAAGGTGGGTGTTTGGGTTTATAGGTGCATGAAGCTATAATCCATTTGACCCCTTCTCCACACTTTTTCTGGCGTAAAAATGCAATACAAAATATTTATGTTGCACTAGGAAGAACATCTTAAGCTTTCTTGAGTGTCTGCCCTCTTCATGATAAATTTTCTTTTTATCAGCTATGTGGCACTGTATTTCCAGTATTTTCCTTTGGCAAAAAAATGATGAAACACTTGAAAGTGTCATAAATTGTGATGTCAAAAATGAAAAGTACTGTTTCATATTTTGTATCTAACCTCTTCAATTAAGCCCTGTTAATATAAGGAGCTAATCAAAAGCACTTCAGATTAGCGGTGTGGTGTTTTGTCAAGGCGGTTGATCTTATTTTTTTAATTGTCATCAGTCATCAGGCTTTATGTTGGTTTCCTCAATAATCGATTTGTATTGGAGACAAAACAAGATGGTCTGCTCTTTTTAAAGATCTAATGTTCTGTTCTTAATAATGGGAAGCATGCAATTGGGGGAGAGATGTTTTTCAGTAAATATACTGTCAATATGTAACTGTAGGGTATAGTAAGGAAAGATGAGATAATTGAGAAGTAGAAGGGGTCATGTATTGTGACTCATGAGTGATGTTTATCTTTTTCATTTTGTCTACAGGTTAAGACAAATGGCTTCTCCACAACGCCTCTACAGCTGTGTAGTTATTGGAAATGCGAAGAGGAATCAACAGATCTCAGAGTGGATTATCGATACAATCCCACTTGTATGTCAACCCCCTGTACCATTAGCAACTTATCTGTGCTGGTGCCAATGAATGGAGGAGTTACCATAATGCAGTCAAAACCTTCAGCTACTTGGTAAATACACTGACTTGGTTGGAATCGAAAAATGTGTTATTGAATGTGGTGTACATTTTGGTAACTTTGAAAAAACAATGTATAGACACCTCCTCAATAATTGAAATAATTAGCCTTTACAAGTCACCTGATTTTTATGCTGATCTAGATCTGCCCTCTGCATAGGTTAATCTCTGTGAACACGTTTTTTTTAGTGCAGTTCAAATGAAGTTTTAGGTTATTGATGGCATTGAAGATAGCATTCCTTGAAGCTTTCTATATTTGCTAACCCTCTTGAGAATGAGATCTTTTTGTTTAATTACTTCCTGTTATCAACTTGGTGACAAGCCCGATCAATTCTAATGTATAAGTTGCAAGCCAACTTGTGAACTTGTGAAACAGAACTGAAAAAATGTTATTTTCTTGTATCTCTCTCCATCTTAGGGCTGTCATTAAAAGCTGGTAACCGGCTTTTATAGCTGGCTGTTACAGTAAAATCATCTT
The DNA here is from genome assembly GCA_948470475.1 of Galaxea fascicularis. NCBI lineage: Eukaryota > Metazoa > Cnidaria > Anthozoa > Scleractinia > Euphylliidae > Galaxea > Galaxea fascicularis. The sequence continues at coordinate 14,015,269 of OX419347.1, forward strand.
CCTACGCTCAGTCAGAAAATCAGTAAAACATAACAGCTTAAGGAAGATTTGTTCGATTTTTGACTGGCTACTTTCCCTATCTTTCCCTTTCTAGCTTCTAAAAATCTTAAATACAGCCCTGCCATCTTATCTTGTAATAAATCAAAACTCATACATACAGCATATTATTTTTGTACTTGAAAAGAAAAAAAATATAAGAGAATGAGCACCAACTTCATTTATTTATGTCTGCAATAGGTCTGCAGAACACCAGAGAGCTTTCTGGAAGCTTCAGGAGGTGTCAAATTCATCTGAAACTCAAGGTAAAAATACCAGTAATTTGGGGGAAATAATTTTTTTCAAGTCAAAGTGTCTGACATAGAGCACTTACCAAAAGTCAGAACTGGTCAGCCAGACTGGTCATTTTGAAAATGAAATAGGATTCTTTCAATAGTTTTAGCTAAAAACCCATCACTGCTATGCTTACGTTTTAAAAATAAATTGATCTGGATGGACAGTTCTGATGAAAAGAGGAGTTCTCTTTGCAAATGGACTGGTCTGGCTGGCCAGTTCTGAATATTGGTAACTGCCCATATTGATCCCTTAGCAATATTAAGAATACGGTAGCTCTGTTTACATTATTCTTCTTCAATGGATGCTTGTTTCTTCATGATGATTGGGTGAAAGTAAAAGTCACTGGTTTAATTTCCAAAATTTGTATAATTGAGTTTGATGTCCACAGAGTGTTAAGCAACATGTTTGCTATCAATTGGTGTGGTATTCAATTACATATTAATTTAACTTGCACTTGCCAGAGCCAATTTTGCTTGTTAATGAAAGTTAGTTAGCTTAGAATAATATGGCATGAGTTATCTACTTATTGGGGAGATTGTAAGTCAAATAAACTTTAAGAGGAGAGGGGAAAACCAGAGTACTCTGAGAAAAACCTCTCAGAGCAGAGTAGAGAACCAGTAAATCGACCCACTTATGACCCCGAGTGCAGGAATTGAACCCAGGACACTTTGGTGGAAGGCGAGTGCTCTTGCAACTGCACCAACCCTGCTCCCCAAAAGCGCATGGAAAACCAAACAAACTAAAATTTATTAATGATACAATCAAACATCTGCTTGTCAACACGTCCCATAAGCACGTCTCATAAGCGAACATCAACAAACCATGTAGCAGACACCTATCTCAGTAGCAAGGTTACCACCTACAAGAGATTTGGCCATAACTAAGAGGGAAGACTAGGCATACAACTGGTCCTGTTTGTTGCTTAATTAGCAAATTACAATGGCTTTAATATCACAGAAAGTCCCTTTGTAATAGCATTTCTCTGCTGGCAACGACTTGTTAGGTTCTCTGAGGGCAAGATTTGATCTATCCCAAGGACCAAGCACCCCATCACGGATTGCTGTTCAATTCACATGTAATGGAGCAACCATTTCTAGACTAAATTTTGAGCTTAAAACTCAAGAATACAAACTCTCTCTTGTCAAGAAGAGGTTCACTACAGGTAAGTGTTTTTTATATGGTCCAGCATCTGACTTACTGTAATTGCACTGGTTGTGTTGTGCTGAAATGGGCACTGTCATGCCTTTTAGCAAAATCAAACTTAACTGTCTCTTCACATCAATGTCATGTATGTTTCCAGAAACCATCCATGACCCCCCTCCTCTCGCTCCTTCCCCCCTCTCCCCCCTCTCCCCCTCTGGAAATATCAATTTAGCTCCATACTTTTCTTTTAAAGCTTTTCCTTTTCCCCTCCCCTCACCCTCACCCTCACCCTCACCCTCCCCCCCCCCATCCCTCCTTGGAATTTCCATTGACCTTTTGTGGCTATATTCAATGGATATTTTCTGGAACTGCAACATTCCAGACCAATGGGTCTAGTTTTGTCACTGCAGAATATGTGTGAACTTCACATAGGAATGTTTGTCAAGTGTTCCTCTGAACTCACATAAATTAGTGAGCCATGTGCTCATGGGCAGCTTTGTCTGTAGTGTACATTGTAGGTTTTTCATGTGTAATAAACCTGTGTGAATTGTACTGGGTCGGTCTCCTCCGAATTGACAGTCCCCAAAGAAAATGCTATTACGCTGTAGATATTGACTGTTGTCTATCTCTGCAGATGGCAAGGAATGAAATGTACTGATAGAAATGATTTTCTAGTGCTTTCAAATCACCTAAAATTTAACCTATTACCCTGCTATCCCTATTTAAATTCATTTCATATTCTTTCTCATATCTGTTGGATTATTTTTTGCATAAGAAGAGGCATACTAGAATAACGATCATGATTTGTCAGAAATAACATCTCAGTCGGTTCAAACTGAAATGTTAATTTCCCATTCAAATTACTGAAGTTGAATACAGAGCTTTGGTAAATCAAATGGTTATAATGTTCCAGAGTGCCACTTCTGTTAACTTTATTTTTAATTTGTTTTGGAGACATCACTATCAATGGTATTGTTGACCTGGCCATTTCTTTTGGGGGACTTCTACTCTTTGAACACTGTGTTACCTGTATATACCCTAAGCATTCTTCTGTCCTCCCCAAAGGTTACCTCATAAGTTTGATTGCTTTTTTTCCAGGGAAATACATTGTGGAGAGCTAGTGTGAGCTCATGCTGAAAGGACACAAAAACTAAATAAATATTTTAATGATTTACACATTCAAATTTAAATCAACTAGCTCAAGAAAAGTAGAGGCTTTAAATGTAAAATGTAAATGAATGACAGGAACAAAAAGAGAAATGATATTAAAAGGAATTATAGAGGATAAGGATTTCACACGTGATTGGCATTTCACAGTGTACCAGGTTATTTCTACCTCATCTTCCACATGTATAATATGCATTTTAAATATATTTTGTACTTAATTTTAAAAGTGCAAAAACACAATTTGTTTATTCAAGAGTAGGAGAAATTGTTGCCATAAGGATGGTACTGTTATTTTGTTTAGTGTTTTAAATTTCGCTGCTGTGTTTCATGCATTTCACAATAAATGAGGTTTCTGCTGTTCACTGCAGTGACAGATTGCTCGAAAATCTGTGCACTTTATTTTTTTTTACTCTTTTCTTTTCAAGTGGGTCATATGCATTGCTGTTAACAAAGAGTATTGAGGAAGAATGCCATGGGTGGTTGCCTCTTAACCCTGTTGCTCCCAAATGCACAAAAATGAACAGTAGATGTGTGGAATATCCAAATTGCATGAAGTCACAGAAAGTGCTACCTCTTAAGTTTCATTTTATTGACTACCCTTGGTATTTCATCTGAAGGCTTTTACTTGCATTATGCTCCATATAATTATGTCAAGTACTGTTTTGCAGAAAGACACCAAGTGAACAGACCATAGTAAAGAACTGTTCATTTTGACGTCACACTTGGAGATTTTTTTCCCCACAATGGATGTGACATGAATGAAAATGGTCTATGTCGGCCTCAGTCTTGTTACATTTACAGACTTCTTTAATGTTTTCTTATGTAGGAGACTTGTGACCTCAAAGTCCTTGCACAATACAAATTTAAGTCATAATGTAAGAATTTGTCAACATTACCGGTAGTTTCATTTGGTATAGACTCTTAATTCACTTGCATCTGGCAAAATGTGGACAGTCATACTTCTGCCTGGCCATAATCTATTGTATTTGCCTCTTAAGTGCCACACAGGCTGTGCTGTGCATGGTCAAATTGTGTTAATTCAGTTAATTCAAATGTGAGGTACCAAGCAGTTTTTTCCTGTGGTGCTGTTTATTATGCTGTGCAAGGTGGTTCTAACTTTGAGTCTGTGGATGAAATCCTAAAGTGTGACCATTCAAATGAAAGCTACTGAGAAGTACTTTCCTGTGGTGCTGTTTATTATGCTGTGCAGGGTGGTTCTAAGTTTTCAGTACTTTCTTATAAGTTCTTTTTGTGTTGTATAAGGTGGTTCTAACTGTTAAGTTTGAGGATCAATTCTGAACTGCTTCCATTTCAAGTGATAGCTACTGAGCAGTACTTTCTTGTGTCTCTGCTTTTGATGCTGTGTAAGAAGGTTCTTATATTAATTTTGATTATGTGGGTGAAATCTTAACTGCAATGTTCAAAATTAATGAAAGCCACATAGTGGTGCTCTTTATAATGTCCTACATTTTGATAATTGGATGAAATCCTGAGCTTTGACTTCAACTGAAACCATTTCTTTTTTCCTCTGATTTACTCTTGGGAGTAAAAGGGTTAAGTAAGGGACCAGTCATTATTTAGGGGGGAGGGGGGGGCAACTAAACTGAGAAAAAAGTTTGGCCCAAAAGTTGTGGCCCTCCCTTCTTAAGGGTCCAAAAATACTCTGCTCCTTCCCCCTTACTCCATTAAAAAATACTGTGACCTCCCCTGAAAGGCATTTTTTTAAATGGTCCTCCCCAAAGTGAGGCTGAAAGAATAGTGACCCTCCCCTCAAATATAGTAGCCGCCCTCCCCCCGCTAAATGATGACCGATTCCTAATGCCTTAAAAATTTTATTGTTTTTTTTTTAGTAATTTTGTTACAAACATTGTTAGATACAGTGTAGCACTATCAACAATACATTAGCTTGCTCAAGGAATACAATTTTGCATTTAAAATTAAATACTGATTTCTTTTAATTTGTGTGTTGTTTTATTGTCTTTGAACTGATCGTCTTGTATTTTGTGTTATTATTAAACCAAACGAAAAAGTAAATTGCATCACAAAAAGAAAATGAAATGTGATCATGGTGATTTGGTATCAAGTGGAACAAGACAAGATGCTTCGGCTTTATTTTCTCATGTTTTCAAGTTTTCCAAGATACATAAATACTATCATAACAAATAGAAACAGGAAAAGATATTTCTTTTTATGGATGCATAGGATATAGATGTACCTCTCTAGGTCTAGGAAGTCAACCTGTGATGCTTCAAAGTGGCTTGGGAGGTAGCCTGCATGCAACAAAAGAAACAGGGGTTGTTTGCGCATAAGCTACTTTGGAGGCTGATGGACTCACGGTATTATATACATTTGACTGAGTTACACACCTATGATATAAACATACGGTAGGTTGTTATTAGGTTTTGGAGATGGACAACCCTACCAGTGCTATAGGTGTAACAAGTGACATGTTGACAAATCTGCAAAAGGGAGAAATATAGATGAAGTACTGGTAGAATATACTGGACGTCTGTGACAGATGGGAACAGAGCAACCAGGAATCACCTACCTAAGCAGATGTAGGCACAGGATACCTAAAGATGCTCAGTGCAACTCAGAATAATTATTATTGACCTGTTGTAGTCACTGTACAGGCATGCGACCCCAAGGTGGGAGTGCAAGGGAATCAGGAGTATATAACGACAGTGTTTCAAACATTTGGAAAACAGGACAGCAAAACCTCACTTACAAACAGCGAGTTTCCCAGTTGTAGGAAAGGTAGGGATTGGTAAAAAATACAGAACAAATTAACCTTTTACATTTCAATATTGACCTCAAAATAACTTTTCCTTACTGTATACTAGTTCATCAAGCATACAGGGCATAAGAATACAGGAAATGGTCACAGTGGAAGCAAGTTTACCTGATGCTTACACAAATTCTTCCTACATGTAACATACCCAACTAGAGACAACTGGAATACACATCTTGATACTGGGAATTAGTTTTGGTAATCACACGGGGCTGAGTAAAATTAATGATTAATCATCACGCATGTTTTCAGAAGTTGCTGAAATTTCCCGAGTTGACAAGGGCAATTTCAGCAACTCCTGAAAACACAAGTGATGATTAATCCTTAACTTAAAAGGAAACATGCGATTACTTGTTTATCACTAAAATGGCAAAATTAATTAGGGAATCGTGTATTCGCTTTATTCATTTCTCATTGGAAGCCTGCTTAATGTGTGTACAAATTTCAATCAAATCTAACAAGCCAATTGAGTCAATGACGTTCAACCAAAGTCTCTGAAAAGCCCTGGCCAAACAAAACAAATTTCATTTCAACTGAATCATGTTGTAAAGTTTGTTTGAACGGATTTACAAAAAACAGTAATTTGGCCTTCTTGATTACTAAAAATGCCCTTGATTGAGAAAAAATGCCCTGTCTCAGCCAGTCAGCATTCAGTAATTTTGGCTTTCAGCTCTGTCTTTTCCCCACCATGAGTCCAGTTTTCAACATAAGACCTTGAGTCCATGTTTTCCTGAAAATTTGACCTAAATGGGAGAATCGGCGAGTCTTGGAATGTTCAGCAAAAGTCGGGAGTCACATGCATGTTTCTCACATGTTATAACAGAAAGATTTTCAGCATCTGAAGATGCCTGGTGAAGAATCTAATTTTCAAACCAAAGACTGAAACATAAAATATCTCTAAATTAATTTATTATCAGTAATTTGAACTTTATACATTTCCTTTTCCTTCAGTATTGTTATTCTTTGTTGTACAAATTTTGTAAGAGAATGATTACAACTAAAAAGAAAAGCAACACAAAACTCCACTTTAAAAACGTTTAGTTTTAAGAAATCACACCATCGAATGATATATAAACTCTATTTCCACGTCTTAAGTTATAACTTAATGAATGGTTGATGAGAATGAATAACTAATAAATATATTCTACAATGTCAAAAATTCTGTACAATATGGCTTTTTTAAAGTTTATACTTCAATCTACATAACTTTTTTCAAAGATTACGATTTTTTACAGAAACTTAACTGCAATCTAACATAATGTCACCATGTGTACAAATCTAAATGCTAATTAACTCCTAATACAGTGGTTTTTCAAAGTGACAGTTGTAAAACAAAACAAACTTTGTGGCTCAGAATTTTCAAACGGTACACTGCTGTAGCTGTGGTTTCGTACAAATCAACACCCAAAAATAAAATGATGGACAAAAAGTTGCAATCTGCTCAAACGTCTCGAAAAAAATATCACAGGCATTTAAATTTTGCCCGCCAAAAGTTGTTTACTTCTAAATCAATCAACATGCTGGATTGTTGCTCATAAAAGACTTAATTACAGTTCAGCTGAGCATCAGCCAGTTCAACTAAAGCCATAGCACCGTACCATCTTTCCCTGGCGTCAGCCATTCTCTTTCTTGCTTCAATTCGTGATTTTTTTCGCTCCATAACTTGCTGTCGAGCAATTTCCTTTTCGAGTTTCCGCTTCAACACTCTCTCTTCAAGCTTTGTTGGGTTCCGTTCTTCTTTCTCCAACTCGTAGTTCGCTAACCATTGCAACACCGCCGCTTTGTACTCATTAGGCTCGGAATTTTCATTCTTTAGGATCTCTTTTAGTGGGATGTCCGTGTAAATGCGCTTCAGACTGGCGTAAGGATGGAAGCTGCAGTGGCGATTGGCATGGGTGAATCGAGTTGCACAGCCTTCGGCGGTGCAAGCAAATGGCTTTTCACCGGTATGAAGTCGTTGATGAGTTTTCAGCTGTCCGCTCTGCACGAACGCTTTTCCACAGTTTGGAAAATCGCAAACGTAAGGTCTCTCTCCGCTGTGAGTTCTCTTGTGGGCTTGCAGAGACTTTTCGCGCGGGAAAACCCTGTTGCAAACATCGCAGCGGATCGTTGAGTATGAATTCTGTCCTTCTTCGATCAAAATGTCCAAGGCATCAGCTCTCGGCCGGCCCCTCGGTGGAATCGCGTTCGGTGACTTCGGGGAGAAGTCTGCCAGTGACATCCCATTTGGAGTTGTCGGCGTTTGTGGTGGAGATGGCGGTGTGAACTGGTTCGTTGGTGGTGTTGGAGGCGACCAGACGATGACCGAAGTCCTTTGGTTCTGTTGCGAGTTGAGTTGGCCGGAAACGCTTTCAAGCTTTGGGACAGGTCGAAGCATCGACTTGCCTACTGAGAACAGGTTACCGCCCGGCTGAGGGAAGTAGATAGCACTTTTTTGAAGCGAAATCGTCAGGAAGTCGGCCATTTTTAAACCGCTCTGCTCGACTGACTCGGTAGTTTAAACCGATGAAATGAATTTCCCGCCTCAAATAAATATATTTCAACGTCACGCAAAGCCGAATAAATTGAAATGCGCGCCAAAATGTAACTGCGGCCTTTCTTGATATTTCTACGGTTTTTTGAAACAAAATTGAGCGAAGAAATCTTTCCTCGTTGAGAAAGGCAGTGTTTTGCAGCAAAAGTTGATGTTGTACTCACACAGAGGCTGCCGAGGGTCAGAAACAAGATTTTTCGTGTTCTGTTACGTCACTTGGTAAACCGTGACCTTCAATATTATTTTGCATTTCAAAATAAGTTCCTTTTAAGCACAAATGTCAACACGTGGCATAATAAGTATTTTTCTTTCCAAGAGAAACAAAGAAGACCTAAATGCCAAAAGAAACAAAGTGGCAAGCCTCGTGCTATTTATGGACACCTTTTGTTCGTCCGCTCTTGTGCAAAGATGGGAAACTGCTTGCGAGTAATTCCTCTCTCGAAAGCAAATATACATCAACCATGTGCTTCAGTTCTGTGAAGCGTGGCAGCTGAGTGATTTTAACTCGAGGAATCAGGTTTAAACATTGAAATTTAATTAATGCGTTCTAAAGTTTGCATAAAAACAATAGCTATTAACAAGGCATGCTTTTTTACGGCGCCAAAATGTTTTTTTTCCCGTTCCGCCAACCCAATTTGACCTTTTTGGCTGAGAAATAGCAGAATTTTATATTAAGGAACAAGCTGGGAAAATGCCCTCGTTTGATACCTGAGAACAGCTAGAACTCGGGCCAGACCAAGTTCACCTGAAATGGCCATAGCTCTGAGCTACTAAGTCGGCCAGAGAGATCATACGAAGAAATCTAAAGAGTCTGGACTTTAACTCATTAAAGCTAACCTGGGGACTGATAAAGATCTGTGACAAAATTAAATTAAGAAAAGCCAGCTGGATCCTTTTGTTTTCATTCCATCGAAGGAATGTGTCCGATATTTCGAAATTTCAAAATATTTACTGGCCAGCTGGCCCCGATTGTTCAAACGTTGGATAGCGCTATCCACCGGATAAATCACTATCCAGCGGATAAGTAATGGGAAGTGCACTTTTATCCACTGGATAGATATTTATCCGGTGGATAGCGCTATCCAGTCTTTGAACAACACGGGCCTGGTTACTAAAGCCCGGTCCCCACTTGCGACACAAGCATAAGCATAAGCACCAACCGTTTCCTCACTGGAAATAACAGAGACATAAGCGTAAGCATAAGCGTAAGCATAAGCATAAGAAGAACGCGAAGGTTTGATATTCTTATGCTTGGGTTTATGCTTATGTAACGGCCATCCTCACAAGTGCATAAGCTTATACTTATGCTTGCGTCGCAAGTGAGGACCGGGCTTAAGTTATCCTCAGGGTCCCCGGGTGGGATAAGACGGGAGTCAATAACCTCCCGGAGATCCAGTCAGTAAATCCCAAAGGGATGATGCCTGGGATTCCTGTGGCAAAATTAGTGAGGTAAGCAATTTGAGTTAGCGGATAGTATGTACGAATCTATAGAAAGGGACCGTGCATGTTTGAAAAGACCACGTATAGTCTCTCTATGTTCTGTATAAACGTGCATGGGATGTTGCGAGCGGAAAACGATTGCCACAGCTCGCGTAATATTCAAGAGTTGAGTTTATTTAAATTACATCTCCATGCTTTCATACCCATTTCAAACTTAAGTAAACAGAGGTAATAAATGCATAGAACGGTACCGCGTGTATTTAAAAAGACTGCGAGTTAAGTATCACTGGATCTTGCGAGCGGAAAAAACTTCGACTGCTAGCAATCTAGCGTTTCATGTAAAGTTCCCTATTAATCTTTGCCAGATTTGCCGTCAAAGGGAATGCTTGGTAAAAGTTTGTATGTATGTACTTCATTGTTTGACTGACAGATGAAACAGCTTGGTGCTTCATCAGTGGAATATCGTATTGGTCATTGCTTTTATAACATTAAGTGGCTCCTAAAGGAGCCGTTGATGTTTGGCGGTAAACTCAAACGAGTTTACTTGCTGCTGGTGTACTTGGTCACAGCCTTGGTTCCTTCACTGACGGCGTGTTTGGCCAGTTCACCGGGCAGAAGCAGCCTGATGGCGGTCTGGATCTCGCGGGAGCTGATGGTTGACTTCTTGTTGTAGTGCGCAAGGCGGGAAGCTTCGGTAGCGATGCGCTCGAAGATGTCGTTAACGAAGGAGTTCATGATGCCCATGGCTTTGCTGGAGATTCCAGTATCAGGGTGAACTTGCTTCAAGACTTTGTAGATGTAGATAGCATAGCTTTCCCTTCTCTTTCCCCTCCTCTTCTTCTTTCCTTCAGCTCCGGCCTTTGCCTTTCCGGCTCTCTTCTCGCCTTTCTTTCCTGCAACTTTAGGTGCCATGTCTGTAGATCAGAATGGATTTGAAATCGCTGACAACTCGAATCTTGTATTTATACTAAAACAAGGGAAAGAATGATTATCATACGGATCGAAATCGTCAGTCGCTGATTGGCCACTTTAAAGTGCAATTTTATTTTTTGTAAATACAATACCTACACACGCGGTCAATTTGCATACCATTTTCCCTTACGTAAAGGTCAGTTCATTGTTCTCAAATCGAAATAACTTCTCAGGTGATTTCTGATTGGTGCTTTCCGATCCTTCCTTGCATAAAAACGAACTATAAAGGCTGCAGTCAACGTAATTTTAACTTATCTTCTACTTTTCCCGAAGACGATAACTTTGAAACATTTAACATGTCTGGTCGCGGTAAAGGAAAGGCAAAAGGCACGAAGTCCAAGAGCCGCTCATCCCGAGCAGGGCTTCAATTCCCTGTTGGTCGAATCCATCGTCTTCTTCGCAAAGGCAACTATGCTGAGCGTGTTGGCGCCGGTGCTCCAGTGTACTTGGCGGCTGTGCTCGAGTATTTGAGCGCTGAGATCCTCGAGTTGGCGGGCAACGCTGCTCGTGACAACAAGAAGACAAGAATCATTCCCCGTCACCTTCAGCTGGCTGTGCGTAATGACGAGGAGTTGAACAAACTGCTCGCAGGTGTCACCATCGCACAGGGAGGTGTTCTTCCAAACATCCAGGCTGTGTTGCTGCCCAAGAAGACCGAGAAGAAAGCGAAAGCTTAAACAACAAGCTGTCTTTTTAACACAACGGCTCCTTTAGGAGCCACCAAATGTTATAAAAGTCATAATCAAACAATTTTTGAAGTGCGCGCGACATATTAACAGCTATCATTACGCGCCATGCATGACAGTTTTATCAAAAAGTACGTTTTCATGGCGCATTTTGTCCCTCGAAGCTTTAATGTTTGTTTCCAGAAGTGAACAGAATTCGCTACATTATTGTCCTCGGCCCTTCAACTTCTAGTACCCCTTGATATCAATAAGTTTGTGGATCAGTAAATTCCTCGTAATGTCAGAAAGAGTGAAGAGTCTTCATGGTATACTTTGGTATTGAAAATTTAATATAGGCACTTTTCAGTTATTTAAAGTGCTTTATTTCTCAGAACCAGTTGCATTTAACATTTACGACAGCATAGTCAACTTGAGTCAAATGAGAACAGCATTTGGTAAAAAGCTGAGCGATGCAATTAAATTTTCAATTCGGCGCTTTTTTCGTTTTCGGCTGGCATTGATATGCAAATTTTTGATGGGTGACCTAACATAATAAACATAATAAAAGCGTGACTGAATTTCCATTTACTTGTTTACAGACGAAACACAAAGAAGTTAGCTTTCATAGCTTGGAAAGCTTGAGAATGTTTTCCCGATTTGCGCGTTCATAAAACAAGATGACATGATTGAGGCCGTAGAAATAAAAATCGGACTTCAAGTTATCACAGTGTTGTTTTGCTAGCCCAATTTTAGAGAGCGCGCGCTGGAATTAAACTCCACTAGTTATAATATACATGTATGTTCTTGTAGCATTTTACAACCTTACAGCGAAGTTTTTTTATTGGTCATGACTTTTGTGAGATTTGGTGGCTCCTAAAGGAGCCGTTTGTTTGTGTAGACGGTGAGGTTTAACCGCCAAAACCGTACAGAGTACGTCCCTGGCGTTTGAGAGCGTACACCACATCCATGGCCGTCACAGTCTTTCTCTTGGCATGCTCGGTGTATGTCACAGCATCACGGATCACGTTCTCAAGGAACACTTTGAGAACACCACGAGTCTCCTCGTAGATCAGTCCAGAGATTCGCTTGACACCGCCACGGCGAGCAAGACGACGGATGGCTGGCTTGGTGATGCCTTGGATGTTGTCACGAAGGATCTTTCGGTGACGCTTGGCGCCTCCCTTTCCTAGACCTTTGCCTCCTTTACCACGACCGGACATGTTTGGTTGCTTGTGGGAAAACTGAGATAGCCGATCGAGGACCGCTGGTGATTTTATAGCGAGGCGAATGACCTCTTAGGAAACTGAAAATTTTCACTATTGGTTGAAATAAGACAAAGCACATAATACTTATGAATATTTCATTACCCACTTTGACCCTTCTTTTGGCCAGTGAGTGGACACAAATTAGCGAATATAGTTTGCATCCCAACCAAACCACAGAGAAATCAAACATGGGACAGTTATGATCAATACGAGCAAGAACTAAAAACTAAAATGTCTTGTCTTCCATCTGTTAAAACATTGTGAATATCAGACTTGAATTGACATCGCTATTGCCCTCAATTTTTATTTGGATCAAAATCTTGAATAAAAATGTGCACTACAAATTTTACAGCCAATGAGATTGCTCCAAATCTCACCAATCAGCGTTTAGCCCGCCGGAATATAAAATGACTAGTGTGCGTTTACATGTAACAAGCAAGCGGAAAGTTTTCGTTGTTCTACATTCGTGTTCTTTGAAATGGCTCGCACAAAGCAAACTGCTCGTAAATCAACCGGTGGAAAAGCTCCACGCAAACAGCTCGCCACAAAGGCAGCTCGTAAGAGCGCGCCTGCTACCGGTGGAGTCAAGAAACCTCATCGTTACAGGCCAGGAACAGTCGCTCTTCGGGAGATCCGTCGTTACCAGAAATCGACCGAGCTGCTGATCCGTAAGCTGCCTTTCCAGCGTCTTGTGCGAGAAATCGCTCAGGATTTCAAAACGGACTTGCGTTTCCAGAGCTCCGCTGTTATGGCTCTGCAAGAAGCTAGCGAAGCTTACCTTGTTGGTCTGTTTGAAGACACCAACTTGTGCGCCATTCACGCCAAGCGTGTCACCATCATGCCGAAGGACATTCAGTTGGCCCGCCGAATTCGCGGAGAGCGAGCATAAGTCAGTTGCATCTCACGCAAAACAAACGGCTCCTTTAGGAGCCAACACATTGATGAAAGCAATGGCCAATCTAAGTTATAACCTTCAGATGATTTATGTTATGTTCTGCACTTTATTTGGACTACAAGAACCCCAGTTTTTTTCTTTCAAAGTTCTGCAGTGCACACTGGAAGTGGTGAAAGGAAACTAGGCATTTCGCTTACCTTTTAAGCCGAATTGCTTTCATGTGGGCCTGTTAACACTTAGCCATTTAGATCGGTCCAAACAAGACCGTTCTCGGATCGATCCGAGACCACCTCCCGAGGCGGTCTAATTTAGATCGGTCTCGGTCCTTTTCGAAGTGTTCATACTGGCTCGGGTCATAAAATACTCGGATCGATCCGAGATCGATCTAACTAGTAAATCTGAACGGCCCCACAACAGAAAATCCTGCGCATTCGCAACACACCTGGTTTACACTCTTTTTTGATAAGAACCTTTTTTTATAAGAACGTTGAGACTGAGATTAACCCAAATTTAAAGAAAATGCTTAGAACATAACCCGGGCTGAGAGTCAGTCAAGAACATCTTTATTTTGCTCATTTGTTTTTTAGAAATGAGTAGCATTCTATGTACACATGAACTTTTTCTGCGTTTTTGCCGCAAACTTTAGTGACTTTATGTCGCGTTGCCCACCTCTGTGTTCAATGCTTTCTGTAAAGCTAAATTTACCAGCAGTTGGTTGGCGCGACATCGTGTTTATACGCTGTAACTTAAGAACACCTTTAGACCGTTTTCAGGCTTAAATCGCCATAACAGTAAGAACGTCGAGTCTCCAAAATCAGACGTTTAAAAAAAAGAGTGTATGCGGGTGTGGAGATACCAGATAGTAATAGCGGGAAAGCAAAAGAAAATCGACAGCCAGATAGAAAGTCATCCGGGGAAAAAATGTTCTTTGCCAAGTTTTCGCGTTACTCCCGTTGATAAATCGTTTCTTTCCCGCCTCCTGCCCTTGTAGAACACCGCCCGCTGACCGCCGAATCCTGTTCCGTCCCGATGACTTGTACAAAGATTGAACTAAACTCATTAATGCCAACATGCTTTTTTTTTATAACTGCTATATTAGGAACAACTGTGCACTTTTTTCATTGCATCAGAATAAAATCTGGTCATAATAGAAATTTAAAGAAACAGTTTAATTCTGCTTATATTATAAAAAAAAAAAAAACATGGAGATTTGTGGAAACAGCTGTCTATCTTACTGGCAAGTTTTAGCACACTTTTATCATGTTTCTTTATAATTCCGAACTTACATTTTATCAGTGAAAAGTTTTTGTTTTCCTTTGAAAAAGAAAAGCGTGCAAAATAAAGTCCGTGCAAAAATTCATGACACAGTGGCCCGCCATTGGCCAGTTTGTAATCCATATTCATAACAAATTTTAGCATTTTGCATCAAACCACAAATTTTACTGTACGAGTGAGGGTCAAAATGTATCATGGCGTTTTTCGACTGTTTGTCTATCACGAAGAAGCTGAAGAAATGGTTGACACTACAATTCTTCTTCTATTGAATTAAACCGAAGGTAAGTTATAGTTTTTGTGCCGAGTCTCGTAGTGTTAATACAAGACTGGAGTACCTAAAGAAGTACTTTTAAGCTTTCATTTGAAGTGTGACCATTCAAATGAAAGCTACTGGGCCGTACTTTCTTGTGGTGCTGTTTATTATGCTCTACAAGGTGGTTATAGTTTTGAGTCTGTGAATAATATCATAAGTGAGACCATTCAAATGAAAGCTACTTCGTAGTAGTACTTTCCTGTGGTGCTGTTTATTGGCCGTTCCTAAATTCAAATTGGAACTGGGGCGAGTTTCAAATTTTGAAGTAATCGATCAATCGACAACATCGCATGAAAGATAACACTGAGATTGGTCGTTTGACCAAGTTTGATGCTTATAGGTTGAACAGAGACCAAGTTATGGACCTTGAAACAGCTCTAAATCCATACAAACGTCTCTAATTTTGTGACAGCGTCCCCCAAAACCATGGTTTTGCCAAATTTGCCGTCAAAGGGAATGCTTGGTAAAAGTTTGTATGTATGTATTTCATGGTTTGACTGACAGATGAAACAGCTTGGTGCTTCATCAGTGGAATATCGTATTGGCCATCGCTCTTACTACATTTGGTGGCTCCTAAAGGAGCCGTTGATTTTTGGCGGTAAACTCAGACGAGTTTACTTGCTGCTGGTGTACTTGGTCACAGCCTTGGTCCCTTCACTG
Organism: Galaxea fascicularis; assembly: GCA_948470475.1. Classification (NCBI taxonomy): domain Eukaryota; kingdom Metazoa; phylum Cnidaria; class Anthozoa; order Scleractinia; family Euphylliidae; genus Galaxea; species Galaxea fascicularis. The sequence continues at coordinate 14,030,721 of OX419347.1, forward strand.
ACGGCGTGTTTGGCCAGTTCACCGGGCAGAAGCAGCCTGATGGCGGTCTGGATCTCGCGGGAGCTGATGGTTGACTTCTTGTTGTAGTGCGCAAGGCGGGAAGCTTCGGTAGCGATGCGCTCGAAGATGTCGTTGACGAAGGAGTTCATGATGCCCATGGCTTTGCTGGAGATTCCAGTATCAGGGTGAACTTGCTTCAAGACTTTATAGATGTAGATAGCATAGCTTTCCCTTCTCTTTCCCCTCCTCTTCTTCTTTCCTTCAGCTCCGGCCTTTGCCTTTCCGGCTCTCTTCTCGCCTTTCTTTCCTGCAACTTTAGGTGCCATGTCTGTAGATCAGAATGGATTTGAAATCGCTGACAACTCGAATCTTGTATTTATACTAAAACAAGGGAAAGAATGATTATCATACGGATCGAAATCTTCAGTCGCTAATTGGCCACTTTAAGGTGCAATTATATTTTTTGTAAATACAATACCTAAACACGCGGTCAATTTGCATACCATTTTCCCTCACGTAAAGGTCAGTTCATTGTTCTCAAATTGAAATAACTTCTCAGGTGATTTCTGATTGGTGCTTTCCGATCCTTCCTTGCATAAAAACGAACTATAAAGGCTGCAGTCAACCTAATTTTAACTTATCTTCTACTTTTCCCGAAGACGATAACTTTGAAACATTTAACATGTCGGGTCGCGGTAAAGGAAAGGCAAAAGGCACGAAGTCCAAGAGCCGCTCATCCCGAGCAGGGCTTCAATTCCCTGTTGGTCGTATTCACCGTCTTCTTCGCAAAGGCAACTATGCTGAGCGTGTTGGCGCCGGCGCTCCAGTGTACTTGGCTGCTGTGCTCGAGTATTTGAGCGCTGAGATCCTCGAGTTGGCGGGCAACGCTGCTCGTGACAACAAGAAGACAAGAATCATTCCCCGTCACCTTCAGCTGGCTGTGCGTAATGACGAGGAGTTGAACAAACTGCTCGCTGGTGTCACCATCGCACAGGGAGGTGTTCTTCCAAACATCCAGGCTGTGTTGCTGCCCAAGAAGACCGAGAAGAAAGCGAAAGCTTAAACAACAAGCTGTCTTTTTAACACAACGGCTCCTTTAGGAGCCACCAAATGTTATAAAAGTCATAATCAAACAAATTTTGAAGTGCGCGCGACATTTTAGCAGCTATCATTACGCGCCATGCATGACAGTTTTATCAAAAAGTACGTTTTCATGGCGCATTTTGTCCCTCGAAGCTTTAATGTTTCTTTCCAGAAGTGAAGAGAATACGCTACATTATTGTCCTCGGCCCTTCGACTTCTAGTACCCCTTGATATCAATAAGTTTGTGGATCAGTAAATTCCTCGTAATGTCAGAAAGAGTGAAGAGTCTTCTGCTTCATGGTATACTTTGGTATTGAAAATTTAATATAGGCACTTTTCAGTTATTTAAAGTGCTTTATTTCTCAGAACCAGTTGCGTTTAACATTCACGACAGCAAAGTCAACTGAGAACAGCATTTGGTAAAAAGCTGAGCGATGCAATTGAATTTTCAATTCGGCGCTTTTTTCCGGCTTTTTCGGCTGGCATTGATATGCAAATTCTTGATGGGTGACCTAACATAATAAACATAATAAAAGCATGACTGAATTTCCATTTACTTGTTTACAGACGAAACACAAAGAAGTTACCTTGGAAAGCTTGGGAATGTTTTCCCGATTTGCGCGTTCATAAAACAAGATGACATGATTGAGGCCGTACAAATAAAAATCGGACTTCAAGTTGTCACAGTGTTGTTTTGCGGTCCATCAAGACAGCGCGAAAATCTTTCATCTTGAAAAGTGATCGAATTAATGCGAAGCAACACTGAGAATAGTAAATCATCATTGATGAATGGCAACAATTTGAAGAGAAAACACAAAATTAACTAGCCCAATTTTAGAGAGCGCGCGCTGGAGTTAAACTCCACTAGTTATAATATACATGTATGTTCTTGTAGCATTTAACAACCTTACAGCGAAGTTTTTTATTGGTCATGACTTTTGTGAGATTTGGTGGCTCCTAAAGGAGCCGTTTGTTTGTGTAGACGGTGAGGTTTAACCGCCAAAACCGTACAGAGTACGTCCCTGGCGTTTGAGAGCGTACACCACATCCATGGCCGTCACAGTCTTTCTCTTGGCATGCTCGGTGTATGTTACGGCATCACGGATCACGTTCTCAAGGAACACTTTGAGAACACCACGAGTCTCCTCGTAGATCAGTCCAGAGATTCGCTTGACACCGCCACGGCGAGCAAGACGACGGATGGCTGGCTTGGTGATGCCTTGGATGTTATCCCGAAGGATCTTTCGGTGACGCTTGGCGCCTCCCTTTCCTAGACCTTTGCCTCCTTTACCACGACCGGACATGTTTGGTTGCTTGTGGGAAAACTGAGATAGCCGATCGAGGACTGCTTGTCATTTTATAGCGAGGCGAATGACCTCTTAGGAAACTTAAAATTTTCACTATTGGTTGAAATAAGACAAAGCACATAATACTTATGAATATTTCATTACCCACTTTGACCCTTCTTTTGGCCAGTGAGTGGACACAAATTAGCGAATATAGTTTGCATCCCAACCAAACCACAGAGAAATCAAACATGGGACAGTTATGATCAATACGAGCAAGAACTAAAAACTAAAATGTATTGTCTTCCATCTGTTAAAACATTGTGAATATCAGACTTGAATTGACATCGCTATTGCCCTCAATTTTTATTTGGATCAAAATCTTGAACAAAAAATGTGCATTACAAATTTTACAGCCAATGAGATTGCTCCAAATCTCACCAATCAGCGTTTAGCCCGCCGGAATATAAAATGACTAGTGTGCGTTTACATGTAACAAGCAAGCGGAAAGTTTTCGTTGTTCTACTTTCGTGTTCTTTGAAATGGCTCGCACAAAGCAAACTGCTCGTAAATCAACCGGTGGAAAAGCTCCACGCAAACAGCTCGCCACAAAGGCAGCTCGTAAGAGCGCGCCTGCTACCGGTGGAGTCAAGAAACCTCATCGTTACAGGCCAGGAACAGTCGCTCTTCGGGAGATCCGTCGTTACCAGAAATCGACCGAGCTGCTGATCCGTAAGCTGCCTTTCCAGCGTCTTGTGCGAGAAATCGCTCAAGATTTCAAAACGGACTTGCGTTTCCAGAGCTCCGCTGTGATGGCTCTGCAAGAAGCTAGCGAGGCTTACCTTGTTGGTCTGTTTGAGGACACCAACTTGTGCGCCATTCACGCCAAACGTGTCACCATCATGCCGAAGGACATTCAGTTGGCCCGCCGAATCCGCGGAGAGCGAGCATAAGTTAGTTGCATCTCTCGCAAAACAAACGGCTCCTTTAGGAGCCAACACATTAATGAAAGCAATGGCCAATCTAAGTTATAACCTTCAGATAATTTACGTTACATCTTGCACTTCATTTAGCCTGGAACCACCCCAGTTTTTCTCTTTCAACGCACACTAGAACTAGCGAAAGGAAACCAGTCATTTCGCCTACCTTTAAGTCGTTTCTAATACAGTCAGTTAAGTCGAATTGCTTTCACAGCAAATCCTGCGCATTCGAAATCAACACACCTGTTTTTACTCTTTTTTTTATAAGAATGTTGAGACTGAGATAAACCCAAATTTTAAGAACAAGCTTAGAACATAACCTAGGTTGAGAGTCAGTTAAGAACATCTTTATTTTTATAAATGAGTAGCATTCTATGTACACATGAACTTTTTCTGCGTTTTTGCCGCAAACTTTAGTGACTTTATGTCGCGTTGCCCACCTCTGTGTTCAATGCTTTCTGTAAAGCTAAATTTACCAGCAGTTGGTTGGCGCGACATCGTGTTTATACGCTGTAACTTAAGAACACCTTTAGACCGTTTTCAGGCTTAAATCGCGTTAAAAATAAGAACGTCGAATCTCCAAAATCAGACGTTCTTTAAAAAAGAGAGTGTATGCGGGTGTGGAGATACCAGATAATAATAGCGGCAAAGTAAAAGAAAATTGACAGCCAGATAGAAAGTCATCCGGGGGAAAAATGTTCTTCGCCAAGTTTTCGCGTTACTCCCGTTGATAAATCGTTTCTTTCCCGCCTCCTGCCCTTGTAGAACACCGCCCGCTGACCGCCGAATCCTGTTCCGTCCCGATGAGTTATACAAAGATTGAGCAAAAGTCATTAACGCCAACATGCCTTTTTTATAACTCCTATATTAGGAACTTTTTTTTCATTGCATCAGAATAAAATCTGGTTATAATAGAAATTCAAAGAAACAGTTTAATTCTGTTTATATTATAAAAAAGACATAGAGATTTGTGGAAACAGCCGTCTATCTTACTGACAAGTTTTTAGCACACTTTTATCATGTTTCTTTATAATTCCGAACTTACATTTTATCAGTGAAAAGTTTTTGTTTTCCTTTGAAAAAGAAAAGCGTGCAAAATGAAGTCCGTGCAAAAATTCATGACACAGTGGCCCGCCATTGGCCAGTTTGTAATCCATATTAAAAACAGGGAGGGTCAAAATGTATTATGGCGTTTTTCGACTGTTTGTCTATCACGAAGAAGCTGAAGAAATGGTTGACACTACAATTCTTCTTCTATTGAATTAAACCGAAGGTAAGTTATAGTTTTTGCGCCGAGTCTCGAAGTGTTAATACAAGACTACAAGACTTGAGTACTTGGAAAGTACTTTTAAGCTTTCATTTGAATTGTGACCATTCAAATAAAAGCTACTGAACCGTACTTTCCTGTGGTGCTGTTTATTATACTGTACATGGTGTCTGTGGATGAAATCCTAAAGTGTGACCATTCAAAATAACGAAAGCTACTTCTTAGTAGTACTCTCATGTGGTGCTGTTTATTAGGCTCTACATTTACAAGGTGGTTATTAGTTTTAAGTCTGTGGATGAAATCATAAAGTGTGACCATTCAAATGAAAGTTACTAAAAGTACTTTCCTGTGGTGCTGTTTATTGGGCTCTACAAGGTGGTTCTAATTCTTGAGTCTGTGGATGAAATCCTAAAGTGTGACCATTCAAATATAAGTTACTGGGCAGTACTTTCCTGTGGCTCTGTTTATTATGTTTCTAACTTTTGAGTCTGTGGATGAAATCCTAAAGTGTGGCCATTCAAATGAAAGCTACTGAGCAGTACTTTCCTGTGGTGCTGTTTATTATGTTCTGCAAGGTGGTTATACATTCTGAGTCTGTGAATAAAATCCTAAAGTGAGACCATTAAAATGAAAGCTACGGAGCAGTGCTTTCCTGTGGTGCTGTTTATTAGGCTCTACAAGGTGGTTCTAACTTTGGAGTCTGTGGATGAAATCCTAAAGTGTGACCATTCAAATGAAAGCTACTGAGCAGTTCTTTCCTAGGGGTAATGTTTGATTTGATGTCTTACAATTTACTGATAAGTTTAAAAACACGTCTTCATCAACAGACTACAGCTGTAGGAATGATGAGCTAATTTGTAATCACTAAATACACCAAAACCTGACAAATATTAGCATGGTAGAATGAAAATGTCAGTCCCTAATACACATGGAATGACTTCGATTGATAAAAAACTAGGTGTTCATTACAGAAACTGAAGGGGAAAAAATGCCATTCAGTAAGCAGAATTTGATATACATCTTTCTGTCTTTTTGCACACTGGTACTTTTTATATAACTCTAAAATACGACTGTGGTTTTAAAACTGTCAAGAGCACTTTATCTCACTTCACAATGCTCTTTCAAAAGTGATGTCATTATTCAAGTTAAAAAACAGTGCTCTTGTCGAAATGGTTTAAATCTAAAATAAATGCCTGAAGCTCAGTTGTCCTTTAAAGTTCATAAGTTAAAAAAGTAGCAATGATTTGTCCAGTGAGTTACGATTCATCCCAGACCAGGCATCAAATACGCAAGATCGTCCAGCACATCAGCCTGGAAGAAAAAGAAAATCGTTTAGGAACCATCCATTTATTCAAGATTAAAACATGCTGCTGAGAGAAATTTTCAGGTAAAAATTTTTAACCTTGGTTGATTCTCAAATCTTTTCGTCTCCTACAGGTAAGCCTAATTATTCAAACTTAGGGTTAGGAGACAAAGAAAATTGTTTTTCTGAATTTAATTTTTAATTGCAAGATAGATGGAATAAAAAATCTTTTTTTTTTGTATAAACCAAATTCAAGAAAATTTATCCGGAAAACTCTTTTCTTTTAGTGTTCAAAAGGTTGTACCTTCTGAATTTCAGGTAGTATAATATTTTTTGCAAGTACGGTTGAGACTCAAACCCTTAAACCTTTAATCCCTTAGAGTGACCATTAAATTTAATTTCTCTTTATGGTAGCACTGCCCTATCAAACATAAAGGTTGTGAGAAAAGAGGAAGTGATCGACAAGTAACAAAGGTCTTGATTGTTTAACAAATTCTCCTCATCATTACCATAGAAAATGTATGGAGAATATACAAGCTGATATTAGGGTTAAAGAGACCTTCAGTAAAACATTTATGGGCAAATAAATAATTCTATTAATAAAAACAATCGGTGAAGAGAGCTAGTCTATTTGCAAAGTAAATACCTGAGTCTTTCTGGAGCAGCCATCCATCTCTGGCACTTGAGATGTAAGAAACAGCAATGGTGCGATAGCGCACAATGCAGAATCCAGTAACACAGATAAGCTGCCATGAACTTCACCTGGGTCCTTGAGGCAAGAATAACAAGAGTGCATTGTTAGTTGTCACACAAAATTGAAGCACAAATCATCACTTAGCATGCAGTGCAGGCGTTTTTGGTGGTTTTCATCTTTAGAGTGTTTAGCCGCCATTTTGGTTTCATTGCAGACTGGGAGAATTGGGGCGAGAAAGTGATGTGAGAATGTCGCAGGGGGTGGATGGCGGGGAAGGAAAATTTTTCTTTCTCCCTCCCACTGGCTTGGTAAACTTTTTTCCTTATTCAAGATGGCGGCCTGAACAACCGATGGGAATATCCACTCGCCCCCACTGCAGGCTAATCATCACTTGTCAAAAAAAAATTCATGAATAAATGATCACTCTGTTTTATAAAGTATGATAATTATATTACAAGGAGAAATTTGATGCTGATTAGTCTTTAGCCTTAAAGCATTAAGTACGTGCTCATAAAAATGTTCAGTTAAATAGTAGACGAAGCAATTTCATGTACACAAGTGTGTGGTCTTAAAAACAAGTTGTGCTGGTCTATGTTGGGATCATCTATTCTTTGTGATTCATAAAAACTCCCTCTTTGAGTACAAAGTTATTCTCAGCAGTGTTACAATATTATTATACCAAGGGATCTGGTTTGTTATTCACCCAGCCTACACCCTTATTCTCACCTGCACCCTAAGGCAAGCTCCAATTGTACCAAGGGACTCCCCCAGGAGTTGTAAATGGGCTGCTAGGTCAATAGGCTCTGCCTTATCAGTTTTTGCAGTGGTTGTTTTGGAAGCAGTTCCAGTGGTTGACATAGCTTTAGGGCTGGTAAGTCCAAGAGATTTCCTAATATCCTCAGCTTTTTTCCTCCAGTGCTGACAAAGCATAAGAAAGATGAGCAAACCAGAAGATAAACATTTTTTCTTTATTCAAGTTTCACTGAAGGGGGCATGCATTTCACTAAAACTCTGGTATGATAACAGTTTGGGGCTCGCAAAGTATTTTTCAAGGTGGTTTTCTATTGATTTGTACTAACTTTTGGAAAAACTGGCACTTCATATTACTCAATTTTTTATAGTATGGTGTAAAATGTTTTTTCAGCTTACTATAATGATAGTTATTACTTATTAGGTGCAAATTAGCATGTGAAAATGATCAAATGCACCTTACAATTCTCAAATCAAATGTTGGTTTTTAGAGAGAGGGGAAAACCAGAGTGAGCAGAGTAGCAAACCAACAAACTTAGCCCACTCATGATGCAGAGTCTGGGAATTGAACCTGGGACACATTGGTGGAAGGCAAGCACTCTCACCACTGGACAAACCCTGTTTTGGGATTTTTTTAGAAACACCCAACAGGGCAAAACTGACCCGTAGTGCATTTCAGGGAGATTTTTGAGCCTTTGCCCAACTATGTCAAACTGCCAGGGAAAATTAAAGAAGTGTTCCAAATAATAGAGGGATCTCAGGTCAAATACCTGTGACTCAAAAGTTGGCTGCCTCACTCAACACAGTGAGTGATAAACTTATGAAGCATTCAAAATGCACATGCTATTGAACCCCCTTAACAATCAGCATTGCCCCTTGCACATTTTTTGAATGATGAAAAGGAGGACCCTGATGAGTAACTTCTTGGAATTGTTAAGCTTTCTGTCGTAGGCCATAAACCCCAATAAGGGCAAACTGCAGAAAATAAAAAGGGAAAAAAGTACAGGACAGAAAAAATGCTTATTAATTTTTTCTTTCCATTCACCATATCAATATAATTTATTCAAGAACATACCTCCTTTTCTTCTTCGGCAAGATTATTCCATGCGATGCCCACTTTCTTGCTGATTTCAGTAAACTCTACAAAACATTAAATTTTGACCTCATTGCATTTCAAGAAATGTGGGTTTCAAAACAGAAACTTCACACACCATAGGGTTTGAGATCACAATACCGCAAGATTGGATTTTATTCCCTGAAACAACGCAAACTCCAGTGTCCCCCTCAAGATACAGTGCAGTCTACTTCAAGTGCACGTAGCATTTATTATGCAATGCTTTTAAGTGGCATACAATGGCATACCCCTGGAGTCACTTGTGTTCTATGTGTCTTTTATTGCTTATTTCCCCCTTACAGTCCTTACCTTAAAACATTACAGGCAAGTCTGAACCAACCAATGAGAACATTACTAACCTAATCCAGGGTTTTCTTCCACAATTTTCTTGCGGTATTGCTTGCAAAAAAGCAGATATGATGTCACTATTTTGGGCTTCTGAAAAGAGAGAATAAATAAATCAAATAATAAAAATTATTGTTCACTTCAGAACTGAAGGGCATTGCAGAAATGGTTATTAGATTCTCGACTCTGCTAGATGGGAAATCCTGAAATTGACAATCTAAATGACAGCTTTCGATTGTTGCTTTCCTCTCAATAAGGCACTGCATGTACCGGTAAACTGTCACCATTCAAACAAAAATGTTATCTAGAAGTACTTTTCTTTGATGCTGCATGTTGTCATTATCACTCAACAAACGGTCCCAACTTTCGAGTCTGTGGAGAAAATCCTACATGTTCCATGTAAAGTATGGCTATTACACATACAGCTGTAAATGAAACCTGCTATGTGCAAAGCACACAAAATGGGGTACGACTTCACACAACCTTTTTGCTATTCAATACGGAAAAAAAGCAATTTGCTTGATTTATGCACAAGAAGAGATTAAGTCAAATTCAAACATACCGACGAAGAACTGCTAGTTTTTGCAGGGGTTGAGGGCCCCTTCCCTTTTTTACTTGCTGTTGCAGAAGTGGTCTTTTTCTTCTGATCACCCACTTTAGCTTGGGCAGTTGTTGGCTGGGAAACTTTCTTCTTCTTCTCATCAGATTTACTGCTTGAAGGAAGCTTATCTTTTTTAATTACCAATTTAACATGTTCACTTTCAGACTGTGATGAAGAAGTATTTGCTGGCTTTGATTTCTTCTTCTTTTTGATAGCTTCTTTTGATTGTTTTTCTGATTTTACTTCACTGCTTTCCTTTGGCTGTTTAGTTGACTTTTCTTTACCAAGTTCCTCTGAGCATTTGATTGACTTCACATCATTGCTCGCTGTGGCATCAAGTTCCACACTTTGCATCAACCCAGGGCTGTCTGCTGCCATTTCAAGATCAATCTTCTCAGAAGACAGTCCTTTAAATTTGATAGAAATCTTTCTTGTCTTCTTCTTTGTTTCAGTGCTTTGGTTTCCAACAGGTTTTGCAACATCCTCAGTTACTGTAACCATAGTTTTCTTATGATGAGATTTCTTCGGAGAACCATCCTCGTTACTTGAAGAATGCTTGTGCTTATGATGGTGATGGTGGTGATGATGATGGTGATGTTTCTTGTGTTTTGTAGATTCCTCTGACTGAGGAAGATGCAATTTCAAAATTATGTGTTCCTGTTCTGGGATTTCATTGACAGAACTGCTGGAATCCTTCTTTGTCTTCTTCACAACCTTGCCCTCACCTTTCTCAACTTTTTGCTCCATATTTTTGCCTTGTTTTCTTTTTTTGTTCCCCTTTGCATCACTTCTACTTGAAGCAGCAGACATTTCAAGGCTATCACCAACTTCTGTGGAAGGCTCACTGAGGGAAAATGAATGTCTGTTCTCTGAGCTTAATTGCTTGCTTGCCACAGCCTTTTTAGTCCCTGTTGGACTTTGCTTTCGAGAGAATCCTATTACTTGTTTTACTTTACTTGAGCTCTTAGGTTTGGCTGTCTTTGGAGTTGTAGATGATTCAGAACGAGAGTCAAGCTCTGGTTCTGGTTCTATTTCAGCCTTAACTCTGGCCACAAGTACATGTAATTCAGATGTGTGATCAGCAGAAGCACTCCTCTTTTTCACAGGTTTACTCTTGTGTTTGTACACCTTGGCTTGGTTCTCACCATCGTTATCATGATCACTAGTGGAGTGACTCTTCCTTGTAGCTGACTTGGAAGAACTTGGTGGAGTCTTAACACTGGCATTGTCTAAACCCATGGATCTACTCTTGTGCCTTGGTGCTTCTGAACTCTTCACTTTAGATTTAAGATTTAAACCATCTGGCTGCCCACTGACACACTTTGAGGCTTGCTTTGTTTCCTCTCTAGAAGATCTTTGTTTGTAACTAACCTGCAGGACATTGCTAATGGCATTTGCTTGTTTCTTTAATTCATTTGTAACTTTTCCTTTTTGTTGCTCAGTTGAGCTACCTGGTAGATGTTTCTCATCCTCTTGTACATTACCAGAGGCATCACCACCTCCCTTAATCTCACCAAGCGCTTCATCACCTTCAAGAAGTGAGAAAGTTCTTTTTGGAATATGACCACGAGATGAAACTCTTACTTTTGGGGATGGTTCCTCAGAAACTGGAGTATTTTTTGGCTGGTGCTGTTGACTTTCATCCTGTGCTTCTGAGTAACTCCTCTTGTTACCTTGAAGTTTTGGTGTCCGTACTTTGAAGGATGTTTGCTCAGAAGTAGCCTGTTTAGTTTTCAAATCATCATTGTTCTCAAGCAGTAGAAAACTTTTCTTTGGCACATGAGCCCTGGATGACCATCTTATCTTGAGTGAGGTCGTTGATGAAGATCTGACTTTAAGTGAGGCCTCATCTGGAGTTTCTCTCTTGACCTTTAAATTTGAAGGACCTCTTTCTTTCGGGGTCTTCAACATGACACTAGCACCTTTGGGCGTCCCATCATCACCAAAACCTCCAGATTTCCTCTTTGTAGTATTATTTTTGACAATATTTCTGCTGCCACTACTTTGCCCAGTTAATCTCTTTGTTTGCTCTTTGTACTCGTCTCCTGTTTGCTTTACCGATTTTGTTTCTGTTTGGAGTTCTTTCAGATAATCTTGATAACTTCGTCTCGTTTCCCTTTTGTGGCCCTCGTCAAAACTAGCAGTAGCACTCTTTCGCTGTTTCTTCAACACCGCATCTTCACTTTTTGGTGTAATTGTAAACGGTGGAACGTGTGCCGAAGGTATAGAACATTCCACTAACTGAGTGAAACCAGGATCGCCTGGTTTCGATGCGTCTGTGGCTTTACCAATGACAGAAGTTTCTTCATCGTCAAAAACTTTGGGTTTTGGAGTCCTTGATGATCTTCTGACACCCGATTCACTTTCATCCAAAGAAACATTTTGTTGTGGGCTTTCGTAGTAGAGGGAAGCAGTTCCCTCCTTTCGCGACCTTGATCGCTTCTTTTGTGGGGCAAAAGAAGGAGAAAAGTCATCATCTCCACTTGTTTCTCTTCTCCTTTTACTTGCTTTCTTATGCGACATTTGATCAACGGCTGCGATTCACTTTGCCCGAGTATAACACAACAGAAGGTATTGAAAACACAAAGACGACGCCATTTTATTTCGCACGCTGAGAGGGGCCTAGGCTCCAGTTGGTTCCAGTATTTTTCGTTCGTTCATCATGGCGGCATTTTGAACCTTCAGCTGGTTGTCCCTCTTGGCAAGAACGTGCGTTCGGTTGACAAGGAAAAACTTCTCCTACGGCAAAACGATGAGTTCTACAGATATAAAGGGTGATTATAATTTGTGTTGCTTCTTTTAAAATATTATTAACGTGTGTCTAAACTTTCTAAACTTCTCGAAATATCTCTTGGCAAAGTTGTGCCGGAAGCCTAAATAAGCTTAAGGTTTTAATACAATTACAGTAAAATGTGTTCAACTTTCTATCTCCAGATTTAATTGGAAGACTAACGAATCAGAACACAGAAAGTCAGAGAACAGGATGCAAGAAATGTGGTTACAGTAAGGACTAAGTTTTACAGTTTTCCAGAGACTTTAACAAGCTTTAAACCCTTACCTCTGAAGATCATATCTAATATGATCATATCTTCTGGCTGCTTTCTAGTTATTTCCTTTTGCATTAGCTAAGAGAATTTGGGGGTAAAACAAGGCAACAACCTGTGGCTGATAAATTTGTCTGTTCTCATCACCTGTTTGCTGGACAATGTATTTATATCATAGGGAGAAGTTACATTCTAATCACTTCCGGGAGTTAATGGGGCTAGATTCTAGAATACCCCGCCACTTATTTGCATGTGAGTAGTGTGTATTGTTATCTGTCTCGTTCTTCAAACGATGCAGACAATAGTGGTCAGAAGTGGTGGGGTAATTCTGAAGTTGCTCTGTTAATGGGTTAAAAGCTTCATGGTGCATTTAGTTTGCTGTGCTACTACAGCATTTCCTAAACTGGTGGCTATACAGCCATTTTACGATCGTGTGAGTCTTGCCCACTGTTAGTTTCATAACTTGACCATGTTGCTTTCATCCGAATATCTCTCGTTGTAGGTCTATCTTTCAAGAATAAAATTGAACCACAACATATTATTACCACTTCAGGCAACACTTTTAAGGTTATTAACTTTTGTTGCCATTGTTGTTCATTTGTGACATGGTGTTCTCTTGTTACACTGACTTGAAATGCTAACACCAATGATACTGCTATTATTTTTCATTGTGTTGAATTTGGATCTAAATTACATGTTTGCTATTTGACCTGCCTACTCCCCACCCCTCATGCAAACCCCTAAACAAAAAGAAAACTGTCAAGTACCCCTTGTGGAAACGTTTTTGGTTCAACAAGAGGCAGCACGGCTGATAGCCTGCGAATACAGTCGTTGCTCCTGTGAGCAATTAGATTTGGCTACATGGCTTAGCATTTTAGACATAGGCTGGAATTGTTTCTTTGTAGTCCAAAGTTCAATATTATTATTATTAAGCAGACTTACTCCAGTGTTTTCCTCCACTTGACCATATTCTGCAGGTGGTCACCTTACATTTCAGTGCCGCAACTTTGTTCGTGTAGACCCAAAGAAAGACGTAGTTGTTGATGTCAGTAGTACATCTAGTGAGGATGAAAGCGAAAAAGAAGTAAGTGTCAGCTCTACATCAACACCAACCTCATCGGATGTTGATGCAAAAGTGAAGGAAACAAAGTCCAGGAAAAGAAAAACAGTAAAAGAAAGACAAAGATCTTCAAGGTGCGTATCTAACTTGGTCTCCGCTTCTAAATCTTTTTGGCAAAAACTGGTATTAAATTGAAGGCCGCATTGGAAATACAGTCAGCCTTTTTAGATTGAAGGGCTCAATGAAAAAAGGACATAAGTGACATTTAAGAATCCTTAAGGCAGAATTTCAATGAATTAGAGTAATTGACTGCTTCCAAATTCACAAGAAACAGAAATAAATAGGATCTCTTGCTCAAAATATTTCCGACAACATAACAACGTAACAACATAACCAGGCTGTAAGCCAACGGAGAGCAAAGTTTAAGGAAATTTGTATTTTGAAACCAAATTCTTGTTTACCCCTCTTGTACTGAGGCCATCAAACAATAGAGCCTAAAAGTTCAAATTATTGTGATTGCACCTCAATCACTCCATTTCACTCTGTTAGGAGATCTCAGTCACTAGAAAGGACACTAAGAGAACGGGATGTACCAAGACAAAGGGCTGCATCATACTCGCCACCTATGTCAAAAAAGTAAGATGTTTGATTTTACAGCATGATTTTGAAAAATCTCCTGAAATTGTTTAATTAGTAATGATCACAGTGTAGCAATATTACCGTAAATCCTCTATTAAGCCCCCTGGGGGACTTATTTTTTTCAAGCACGGGGGGGGGGGGGGCTTATTTAATTTAGCGAAACGCATCACCTGTAGCAAAAATACCATGGTATGAGACAGAGCAGACTTACGTGTTGTACAATTAAAGTCACTGTCAAAAGTATTTAATTCACTTGTGGGAGCCTAAAAGTAACAAAAACAAAATTCTTATTCTTCAAAAATGCGCTTTCGGCCTCATGTTCTTCGGTAATTTTTTTTAACTTCCAGCCTGAATAACTCATAACTGATCAGTCCACGTTAATCGTTAATGTGAAGAATAAGGATTGGGGGAGGGGGAGAGGGGGGCTTATTAACTTTCCTCCTCTGAAAAGGGGGGGGGCTTATTAGAGAGGGGGGGCTTAATAGAGGATTTACGGCGTGTCAACTTTGTTTTTGTTGTAGTACAAAGAGGCGGCATTCATCAGCTGATGAAAGTGACGACAGTAAGGATTATTTTGATATAGATTGCTGCTATTTTGTTAATAGATACCTTCGTGTTGTACAAATGAACAGGGCTCATGCAAAACATTACATGCTTTTTTGTGTATCATCACACACATACGTTTGGTAAACCCAGATCTGGTTTTACTAACTTTGAATTTCAAAGTCAAATTTCAATGAATATTAACTGCTCAGTTGGGTAAAATCCTTTTCACAAATTAAGGCCTCATACAAGAATATTGGCATGGCTTAGTGTTTCACCTTGGTATGTTTGATACAATTTGAAACAATTTAACGTGATAGAAAATGTGATATCTGTGTATGTATAATCTTATCACAGTTAATTTGTCATAAAAATATAAGTTTTATTTACTATTCTTAAGATCATTGTCAGAACTGGCTTCTATGAATTTATAAATTAAATCTCCTTTCAGGTGATGATGATTCTGATGATCACAAACGAAAGAGGAAAAAGTCAAGGAAAAATAAGTGAGTATGTTTGCATACAGTATTAGTAGTAAAAACAACTTTTAAATTCTACAGTTTTGTCAAGTATGAGGTGTCTTTAGGTTAGATTGTTTTTAGATCTCTTCAAAGGGAGACAATATGTCTAGCAGACCCATAGCCAGGATTTTGGATGGGAGGGTGCATCGAACCACCATCAGCAGACCGCCAGAGTGCCTCCTGTAGAAGTTGGTAGCGGTGTCTCTATTCAGAGCCACACAAAATGGCTCTTTCCAAAGTTTTGATTTATTAGTGACTGTTCAGCGGATGGACCACTTGATTAAAACTTCACTTTCAATCTATGCTAGCTAGTTTGGTTTTAATATTCACGTTTGAGCCACTGGTCCCTGGACCTTGGAGGTGGACCTCCACAGCCCACGAAGGGGTGCGGACACACCCATTGCACCCCCCCTCTCTATGGGCCTGATCAGAGTGCATAGATGCTGGTTGCCTGATGCCACTTTCTAATAGAACACCCAAATTTAATCATATTCACAGGAAAGAGCAGTCCAAGCACAAACATCATAGCAAGAAACACAAACGTAGAGAAAAGAGGAAAAGAAAAAAGAAGAAAAGTAGGAAAGAAGAGTCTTCTTCTTCAGAGTCGGAATGACATTACAGGAAATTTTTTTTATGTGCATTGATGATACTGTGTCATTAGAGGATCTGAGCCATTCTGTTGTTGAAATCTTATTTACAATATATGTACAGATGAACCTCCCTTTGTGTCCATCATAAAATAATTGATATAACTAAGACGTATTTCAAACTGACAGTCATTCAAAAATAAGTGAAAAACTCAGTGACATTGATTTTATTTTTTACTGCTGGTTTGTATCTTACTATTATTTTAACTTCCTTAAATTATACTTAACTGACAGTCTCAAGTCAAAATACTGTAGATATATAATAATGGAAAATTGTACTGACCAAAGGAAGTGCAACTGTTTCCAGATAGTTTTTACAACTCTATTTTCAACAAAGCATTTTGAAAATAAAGATTAAACTGTTTTATTCTAACCTTGCTATACCCATGCCTCCTTTTGCTAACAATTCCAAAAAAATAATATTGAGGTTAGGGATTGTCTCTTGACCAGTCCATAATTTATTAGAAATGCTCGAAGAAACTTTAACTCTGGTTTCCCTGTTTTGGGGCCTCCAACCTGATAAAAATGAGGGTAACTGGCCTGCAGACACCGCTGGACAATTGGCATATCCTTTGGCATTAAATTATTCAATTCACTTCCATATCCTCTCTCCATCAGGATTTTATTTCCTTTTGAAGAAAAACATTCCAGATAAACACAGTTGTCAGTTGACTGTCATTTTAAATATAATTGGTTGAAATTGCAGTAATATTGGACTAGTGTCTCTGTGACATTTAATGGTTGCCATGATGATATGTATCTTGCTTTATGTTCCCCCCATCCCAACAGACTTACAGGTGTATTGCTAACAGATGTCTCTGGAAAATGTTAACACCAACATTTGCCCACCAGAAACCATTTGGTTACAGGCATGTTTGAACAAGGTATTAAGTCTTTATACCAACAGATGTAACTTGCTTCAGTGATGCATTACACATTTTGGGGCAAATCATGCCACATATTTCCTTGCACTAATTCTGATGTATTGTTGAATGCGCCTGTCATGGCAAATCCTGTTATCTCAAATCCATCAGCATTGATGCCGGATTTTCCAAGTATGATTTCCACAGATTTGAGAATCGAGCCATTGTAGCACCTTCTATGACTCTATGATCAGCAGACCAGCTGACGTTCACTATGTGCGCCTTGTATATGTTGTCATCTTCATAAAACCTGGGTACTTCCTGTAAAATAAAATGTATGATGACAGAAGAAATACAGTCAATTCTTTCAAAGTGGATGGCATTGAGAGGTAAACACATCATCAAGTGGGCAGGTCAGCTACTGGTTGAATAATTTTAATCACTTAATTATGCTGGACAACTTTCAGCAACGTAATAGCAAGTGCATGGGGTTTTGTTAATTGAAAAAATAGAAGGGTAGAGGATTCTAAATAGGTGGGTACCCAAAAGATTTGTTTTGTTTGCCTGTTTCAGTACCTAACCAGCAAAGGTGGGTACTGTGTTCATAGCATATTGGTGCCATTACCCTGGTCCTGACCTCTATACAAACCTGTATTCTTCCTATGGCACCAATGGCTACCTCAGCTGGCATGATCACTGGCTTGGCATATGTTCCACCAATCTAAAAATACACATGGAATCATATTGTAACCCTAAATGTTGCTTCCTGTTTGGAAAACAAGAAAAGTGTTGTAAAGTAACCCTAATATTGGAATTAAGATCTAGAAACAGGACAGTGTGTAAGTCAATATAATTTTTTGCACTTTTTTGTTTTAACCCAGAACTTTTTCCATGGAAGGAAAAAACTTGAGATTTTATTAGAAAAGGACACCATTTTGGAGGCTGACTAAATAAAAAGCCCACTCAGGGGGTGCTCTGCAAATGTATGGGTGAGAGTGTGCAGAGGAGACTCTGAAAACCTTACCCCAAACCAGACCAGGTTCAGGTGCAGTTTGCAAAAACCCCACGCAAGACTAAACACGAAAAATCCCTACTCTATCCCAGACATGCTTGCCTTGCTACAATAGGTAACTGGTAAAAAGAGTGGCTGGTAAATTTTCAGTGTTGATTTTCTTCAACATCAGTTCCCAGGAAAAATAACTACAGTCAAACCAAGTGAAGCGTACCCCTCAAGATTGCATTAATGAATTGATTATTTGAAACTTGAACCCGCTAGTCGTTTCGAGAATGCAATAATGAAATTGATTATTCGAATATTGAACTCGCTCGCTCGATCCAAGAATACGGCTAACGGTTTCTGTTTTCGAAAAATCAATTCACTGTTGCGACTAGTAGGTTTCAAACCAACTGGTCTTTCCTAGAATGCAACAGTGAATTGAATTTTTGAAAATGGAACCCGTTAGCCGTATTCTTGGATCGAGCGAGCGAGTTCAATATTCAAATAATCAATTCATTATTGCATTCTCAAAACGACTAGCGGGTTCAAGTTTCAAATAATCAATTCATTAATGCAATCTTGAGGGGTACGCTTCACTTGGTTTGACTGTAAATCTTCAAGCAATTGATCAGTTCTTGGAAAAAGATATCCCACCCCAAGGGGATAGGGGAAAAGTTCTGATTAAAAACTTAATTGTTCATGCATACTTGTCTTACTTGACCTTATTTTAACTGGACGGTGTGAACAGCGGGAAACCTCCCACTACTGCTTCTTACCGATCCAATGTTTGAGAGAGTGAAAGTTCCGCCAACCAGGTCTTCTGGGCTTAATTTCCCACAGAGCCCCATCTGATGCAGTCTGTTAAGTTCTACGGCAATATCAAATACTGACTTGTTCTGGACATTTTTCACATTGGGTACTAGTAAGCCTTGCTGTGTATCCATGGCAACACCAATGTTGTGAGAACCCTAACAGTTTTATTCAAACGGAGGTACAGCAAAATACACTAAGCTTAAGCATTCAAGTATAACATTACACATTACTTTAATATTTTGTATGTCTTTGGCATTTGTTGTTCATTTTTTAATTAACTTTGTTCAAATGTTATCATAACATGCTTTTGTGGGTCACTGCCTTTAGATTTTAATGTAGTCTTGAAAACATGTTAAGTTTACACTTCCTGCCAAGTAGTTTTACTGGCTCAGAAATAAGTGATATCATGGTAAATTGAACCTGGTGTTTTATCAGAGGAACTACATTATATATTGGTACATCATAATAACGATGATATTAACCAGCCAACCTCAATACGTCAGAGTCAGGAATATATTATGTTTACCAACTACTCACCTTGTAAGTCAGATTCTCACATTCTGAATCCACAGAACTGTTTAGAATTGGAAAGTGAAAAAGAGCCATAGATGTTGCCTTTATAAACATTGGCATAAATGACAATTTCACTCCTCTTGTCTGGAACGATTCTTTACTGTGTTTTCTAAGTCTATATTAGAAAGAGTAAATAATTATTGTTACCATAACCAACCAGGACACACTGCTTAAGATTGACATAATTGTTTGCCCTTTCATGATCCTCACTGTCATTGTCGTCTTCGTCATCATCATCATTATTAGTAGTATTGCCATTAATACCCAAGTAAAATCTTCTAACCTTACAAGCTCATTCAAAATAACTTCATCCTTGTAACCAAAATGTGGGATTGCAAGGGATGCAGACATTGCTTTTGCCATAGATTTCCTAATTCCCTTGATAGATTCCACCCTATCTTCAAGTGTCACCTCAGGCCTTCTGACTGGAGTGGGTGGGACAGTAGGGGTTGCTCCTACATCCACTGTGGGGGGAGGGGCTGTGGAGATATTGTAAAATATAATTTTAAAATCTGAACCAGTGGAAGATCCTCTGATTCATTGTTTTAGCTAGGTCTAAACGAAAGGACATTCAGCCCATTCAGTTTCTTGCACATCCTTTCGCTTTTCTGAGCACCCCATGATTTTTCCTCTTTAACCTCGACTCAATGGAACACTATTTTGTAGAAATTTGAAGAGACACATTGTTAATGCTGCACATTCATATGATGTGAATGATCATGCATATTTACTTAATGCAAAATTAAAAGAAAAATAATTATATGCAAAATTTGGGCCCCCTTATTTTTTAAGCTTAGAACAGTCTGATTCCAAGACATCTTTGCTAATTTTCCAATAAGCTTATGTTATTTCAGTGCCTGGTATAAGTTTGACCACGTAGTGATATATGATAATGACTACAATCCAGATAAAATTATTTTCAATTGGTGCTGTGCAAAAAGGTAAGAGAAACAATAGATATACTTAATATAACAAGGTGCTTCACATTATAGTGCAGTACACAAAATGTTTGCACCTGCAGCAGAAGCTTTAATTCCTTCAATGTAGCGTATGATGTCTTCTTTGAGGACTCGACCATCTTTGCCAGTTCCTGGGACATTAGCTAACTCAATCTTGACAAAAAAGTATCAGACACATTTATAAATTACTTGAAGAGAACAAGAAGTCATGAGTTTTTCACCTGAAAACATTAGGTCACATTATGGGGAATAGCTCCTCAGCTTTACATTCAAGGTAACAGTTTTTAATAATTTTATTAGGTGCTCATTTCACTTATTAGGTATATACTGCATACAAGTCCTTATCACTGTCTGCTGCCTGGACTTAATCCAAAATTCTTAATCTTCAACTTTTTCACGACTATAAAAACATCCAAGTTGGTTTATACAGCTGTAATGATACTGTTCCTTTGGAAAGTACTTCATGATAATAGTATAGGTCATTTCTGAGATCACTTGAGCCTCTATTTCAAAGCGAGTCTAAGTGCGAAGTCTTTGTAAATGAAAATGAGTTTTCCCTCATATGGAACGCTGAACTTATTACCATCACAAAACTTTCGCACTTTGACTCGCTTTGAAATAGAGGCTCAAGCGAACTCGGAAATGGCCCATTGCACTGTACCTCTAATCAAAAGTTAAAAATGTCTTGCAATTTTCAAGTGTGTAAAACACACTTGCTTGACCAAAAATATCTTACATGTAAATGTAAGAAGATCACTTTTTAGATGGTTGCATCAACTTCTTGATGCATTTATAAATCCTCATAAGTGATATAATTGTAAAATAATTCTGCCAGTCTCTAAAGAGAGCTAATATGTTGACTTGTAGGGATTGAGTCTTCTTACATTATTATCCATGGCAATCTTGCGCACTGCAGGTGTAGCAAGAACCTTGCTGCTGTTGCTTTTTGTACTATCTTGAGGGTGTGAGGGTGAAGAGACCATTGGTTGTGATGCTGATGCCTGTGGGGAGGAGGGTGGAGGGGGGAGAGGTTCTTCAATGGCGTGTGTTGGTTTGGGCTTCTGCTGTGCTGCCATAACATCTTCAGCTGGACTTGGACCTGTGTCAACATCTAAAAGACATGGATATCACAAAACAAAGCCATGGCAGACAATCACAACTCCAGATTACTGAAAATAGTTATTTGAAAGAATTACATACAATTTTGACTTACTGCTTTCAGCACTAGAAGACAACTCTATGTCCACCAGTGGCTGTCCAACTTTAGCAACGTCATCCACTTCATAATAAATTTTCCTGATAGTACCGTCAAAGCGACTTGTTATGGTAACTGAAGCCTAACATTGGCAAACAGAATGGAGTAAGCTTTAGCTAATTTAACAGAACAACTCTTTGAACTATGTGGTTTGAAAATTAGTGCTCACCCACTCGCCAAATGAGAGAACAAAATATTACTTCTGAGACAAGTGTATATAAAGTCACTTGCCCTGTGGCAGGTTGTATGGAATTTATTAGTTTCCAACCATGTTGAACCATTTGAAGATAAAAAGTCATTTATCTTTTATCAGCTACTTTAGTCCCAATAATGACTACCATTAAGTTTCTTATAACAATACCACTACTGAGCCAAATTGTGGGACCATGAGAAAATAAGAAGTGATCATCAAAGATCAAATTAATGCGTTCATAGACTCCTAACAATGTTCTCTCAACTGGTACCATAGAAGACAAATAGGGAACAGTTAGGAGAATATTACCTTATCACTCTGCACTTCACAAATGCTGTCAAATTGACTGACATGGTCTCCTGGCTTCACAAACCTGATAATTGAACATTAAATCGGATCTACATTTTTTAATGGTCAGGCTCTGAGTAAACACTAAGTAAGAATTAGATTAGTCAATCCCTGTTAATAAAACAGCTCATTTGTCTCTAGCCATAATGAACTTGGCACAACAGCTTGTAAACTTGCCTAGTTATTAGTCTGGACTTAAAGACTATCCAAAAATTCAAAAGGACTCTGATCACAGCTTCTTGGCCACAGACAATAAACTGCTTCCCACTTTTTATTACAACATACATGTGTAATGTTAATAAAGTTAAGAACAAATCAATGAAATATGCTCTCACACAGAGGACATCTTAGAATAGATGTTATATATTCAGCCCGCATTTCCTACCATTCTTTAATTGTGACTTCAGCAATTCCCTCCCCAATGTCAGACAATTTGAAAGGCAGGATATCTCCGTTCAAACCTCAACAAGAAAGAAAAACATTTCCTCAAATTTAATACACTAAAATTTAACCAGAATACAAATAAAAACCATAAATGCTTAAAACCTGATAAGTCAAGTCCAGAATAAGTGTTGATACACATGAACTCGTGCTCTGAGGCCAGTGAATCAAATTAGTTCAGCATAGGCGCCAGTGTGTTCACTCTTCACTGATACTTTGCTGCTGCATACCACACATGCAGGCCCGTAGGGTGGATTCTGTTGAGGGGGGTTCTTTTATGTTTTGGGAGGTATTTTTTAGCGCCAGAGGCGCGAGCCTCTAGGGGGGTCTGATTTTTTTATCTTTTCAACTCCCAAAAAATGCCGACTTCAAAAATTTTAGGGGGTTTGTTCAAACCCCTCGAACCCCCCCCCCCCCACCCTACAGGCCTGACATGGCTAAAAATGCCTCTGCATGTGCAAGATCTTGTAGAGTTCTACCATACTCTGTAGACTGGTATAACTGTTTGAATGTTTTGACACCAGCTGGTTTTGAAAATACTATGAAAATACTATTGAACGTGTTTTAATGAAAAATAGTCGATTTTAATTTCAGATTTATAATTAAAACATTTGCACAAAATGTTTGTTCTTGTTACACAGGCTAGGTAGGGTATGGTAAATGTGTAGAATGAAATCAAATGGAGAATTAACATCAAGAATAGACTTGATCTTTAAACCAATCGTATTTTTTAAGACAAAAATTACAGCTGCGTCGCAAGCTAAATAAAGCAAGCATATTTTTGTTGTTGACGCCCTCTCCCCGCATACACCCCTCGACACGCCCCCAAACCGAAGTTTGTAAACAATTCTGTCGTGTATGAAAGGTTCTGCAAATGGAGTCCTAAGTACCTAAATTAAGGTTCAGTAATACTGAGAATAACAAAAGCTTGAAATTTATGAATATTTCACAACAAAAACTTACAACAGAAGAATAAAAAAAAGAACTGAAAAGATTGACTTCGAACATGAGTTCACCTCAGCTTACCTGAGGTCGTACGCAAACACCGTATACTCTGTCCTTGTTTTAACACATCCTATAAGTTTGAAATAAAAACATGAGAACAGTTGTCAGTAAAAATAACTGTAGATCAACCAGTTGCAACTCTTGATCGAACAAACCTTGTGAAAACGTCCATTTCGCATGGCTGAACACGAACAAATTGGGCTCTTTTTCGGAAGATTTGTCCGGATCTGAAAAAAAGTATTCATTTTAAAAACTTGGGTGACGCTTGCATCAAATAGTGACGGAAATTTTCTTACCTGGTGGCAAAGAAGCCGAATATTTCCTTTCAATGTGAAGTTTCTAAACACAAACAATCTGGACGCCATCTTGAATTTGCAACACGTGGATTTGTTTCCACGGCTGCGTACAGCTGCGTACTGAAATTTAGCCGCTGTCCAGTTTGAAAACTTGGAGAAGCTTTCCAACATCGCCAATTTTTGCAGTTATGAGCAATATTTACATTCAGGAGCCACCCACAAATGGGAAGGTAAGGTATATCTAATGTTTTCTTTCCAACTGTGTAAAACAATCGAGCAATATAACAAAAACTTGAGAGGAAGGCAGTAAACAAGAACCAACTTGAGTGTACGTGAACCTGCACGGTGATCCACAGCTATTTTCTCCCAATTGTCTCCACACAACTTAGGCAACAAAAGAGTCCTGAGAATTGAAAACGTTCTAGTGATTTGTAGTCCAACAATGCAAAGAATGGAAAATTGCAAGACAATTTCCAGAGTGCATGTTGCGTGCTGCAACTTATCTTTGCAATGCGACCATTAAAAGACAAGTAGGAGACTAGCATTGCATCTCCTGCACTGCACAAATATACAGGGTTTTCCTTTTAAAATGAAGTTGCAGCTGACTGAGCAAAGCAGGCGGAGATGTATGTGCACATCAACCAAAATCATATTATTGTTAACAGTAGTGACTCTTTGGTGTGCAGTTGCCGGAAACTGAGCCCTTCACAGGCAGGAATACCCTAAATATCCATGGAAGTTTTGATTGTTTGCAGCTTCTTCCAATAGTGTTGCTTTGCAAGTTAGCAAAACACAGTGGCACCTTTATTTATCAATAACAGTGAACTTGTTAGGGATGGCACAGTAGTGAAAGCATTTGTGTCCCATCAATGTGGCCCATGTGCAATTCCTAGACCAGCTGGTATCTGTGGTTTTAGTCTTTTCTGGTCTGCACTGAAGTACTATGTAAATCTTAAGGAGGACAACAAGCTACTAGGACCTTAAAACCATTCCTGCAGCTCATGCTGATACAATGTGCAACTACCTTTTGAAATAAGCTATAGCTGTATAGAGTCAGTAGCACATACACGAAGTCAAAATTTTGAGCACTAGACAAAAATATTCTACAGACATTTTGAGGCTGCTGCCTCTTCATCACTGATGAAGAGCACTGATACAGAGGTAGCAGCCTTGAAACAGCTGGAGACTAACTTTTTGTGTCTAGTACTCAAAATTTTCAGTTCAGGTATTATTGACCAAAAAGCGCTACACAGTTTCATAAGTTTTTAATGTGTCAGCACTCGAGTGTGTAGCTTTCATACTGGAGTACCTGCAACCCCAAATTAGCATACCATGGACGTCTGTTCGATTTAACTGACCACTGTTTGAATTACTACTGTGAAGTTGGTACACATCAGGTCATGTCTACTCACATCATCTCTTGTTAAACTTGACTGTGGCAAGCAAGTGTGAAATGTAGACTCCATTATTTTGTCAGTTGGCAGTCCATAGAACTTCCAGACAGTCCTTTGAAGTTAAGGACATTTGTACACTTTGTGTTGTAGTGTATATTTACTTCATTTGCAGTTTGTTTTCAGTTGGTCTGTCATACCTGGTCAAGTTTTTTGCACATTATTGTGTGGAGAGCATCAATGTTGTATTAAGACTAAGTTTTAAATCTCAAGTTTTTAAAAAGATGTCTTATGTGGTTGGTAACCCCTTTTTCTTTTCACTGACAGATCCTTTGAAATCTTTACTGATCAGTATGCTATGACTTATAAATAGAAGAGAAAATGTTTAAAAAATGACGGGGTGACATCTGCAACCTGTCTAGTTGTTGTTGTTGTTGTTGTTGTAGCCTTGTTGTTGTTTATGGCAGGTACTTCTCAACACCTCGTGTGGGGAAATCGATATAGAGCTGTGGTCAAAAGAAGCTCCAAAAGCTTGCAGAAACTTTGTCCAGCTCTGCTTGGAAGGGTACTATGATGGCACCATTTTTCACAGAATTGTCAAAGGTAGGAATTTTGCAAGTACAGTTCATAGAAATGACAGTAAAATAAATATTATTTTAGATTCTGTTTGCATTATACTGAGTAACGTTAAGCAGCAAAAAAAATCATACTGGGTTAGTGTTTAGTTTGCACAAATAATCATATTTTGGAACCATATCTGTGGCTCAAGACCTTTGAAATGGTTGGCTGGTAAATTTCCTGGTTTTTGTGCTGCTCCAAAGTTGATGTGATTAGGTAATCATTATCTGCTTACCATAACAAAGTCTTTCTCAGATCTCTTCACCCATTAAACTCTATCAAATGCACCATGTGAACAGCTGGTCATGGGCAGTTTTTTTGCAAATGCAATCTGTATACAGTATACTGGAGAAGTTAAGATGTGCAAACACACAAATAGATTTGGTATACTGTGTGCAAGCCTGGAGCTGTTTCATAAATTCAAAATACTAGCTGGTGTTTCTCTGTGGATATACTTGAAGTATCTCTTGTGATCCACATTGTGTTAACACCTTAAAAAATAGTTTGCTGTTGGGCAAATTAGAAGATAAAAAAGCTAGGATGTGGTTTCACCAACGTCCTAGACAGGTGCTCTTGAAAAGTGTGTTCTTCTTCTGCTATATTCTAGTTTAAGTTGTGGTTTCATCATTCCTTTTCCCCATTGCTTTCAAAATTCACCTTCTCTATTCATTCTCTGCTTGCATCAGGAACAAATAATTATTATTTTATTGTGGCTTCTTGGTAAATGTCAGCATTTGCTTCATTGTTTGTTGGCAACAAGAAAAGGTACTTGTTTCACAAACAAATTCAAAGTGTTATTAATAATAGCAATGATAATGACAATAACGCTGTTATTGTTATTACGACAATTTTTAAATTTGCAATGGAGGTGGGATAACTGGATGGTTTATGACACTCGATTTTAATGCAGTGAGCAAGGTTCAAATCCCACCCTGGCCACTAGCTGATGTTGTTTTGGAGAAGTACCTGGTTCACTCCTCAGTTATCCTTGCAAATAGCCAACTGGTCTGCCTCCCACCAGTTGGGATTCTTAACTCTGTTGTTTTCAATAATTGTTTGTTTATTGTTTCATTGTCTCTGAAAAGCTCCTCTAGGGTAGTGGTCAATCAAGCATTTATTATTATTATTATTATTATTATTATTATTATTATTATTATTATTATTATTACAACAGTAGTCTGTGAACAGGGAGCTCTGACATCACTAGATTGCTATACAGTGACGCCCTGGAAATTACTATTTGTTAAAAAAGCAAAAACCTTTTACTTAAAATGATCGTAGATATGTTATTGAGTACCCTGTAATGTTTTACTGAAACAGTAATGCTCTTCAAAAACTTTATAAGGTCATGAACCTCTGACAAAGACAGAACTAACACTCAACAGGTATACACATGCTTTGCTCCTAAAAGACTTGACACGCAGTAAATCATGAAATGGTTATCTCACACACACAAAAAGTTATCTCATTCACAGACTCTTCAAAATGTATCATCTTGGAGCTTATTTGAGTGTTGAGGGGGAGGGGGTCTTACTACAGAATATTACTAGCTAGGGTGGGCAGGGTGACTTAATGGAGACTTTCAGGCTTTCTATTATCGATGCTATGTATCTTGAGCCACTCCAGTGTAGGGTGGTGGTGGATCTTTGATTGCGCTGTAGGGAGGGGGTAGTTCATCTTGTGCTGAGTAAGGCGGAGCAATGCCCAGGCTGTATTTTGGGTAGTAGTTCTCTGCCGTGGAGATAACAGCTGGATAGTTCGGCAGCTGAGAGAGCAGTGGATGTTGAGAGGTGTGCTCCGTGGCAGGCTGCTGTTGTTGGGTTCTTTGAGTTTGGAGGGGAACTGGAACTGGGTTGTTAGTAGCTGTTTGTCTTGAATTTTTCTGTTTGAAGTAGTAGTAAACATACGCAACACTGCATAGAAGGATGAGCGCTCCAACCACAGAACAGGAAATGATGTACGTTTCTGTAAAGAGAAAAAAAAGTATGGATACCAAGTTAGTTTTCTCTGATTTGTTTTGGAAAAGTATTGTAGAATTTAACAATATTGTAATCTTGTTGTCATTTTTATTTTCCAACCCTCTTGTTGTATTTTGATATTATCTGGACCCACCCGACTCGTTTAGCTCGTTTTTGTTGTTGTTGTTTAGAGAAGAAACGAAAGTCTGGCGGTGACAATATAAATTTATGAAAATTTAGGCTCGCTTGTATTGGTGAAAGTGTTTGTTAGTAGGTGTGAAAAGTGCCTTTTAAATTTCACTGAATTCTGAACCGATTAATCATTTGAAACCTAAATAGCAAGCGCGTTGTGAGAGGAATCATAACTATAGACGAACTGTACGCCTTGTAACAAAATTACCATTTAACTCTACGTTAAGCCAGGAAATGTATTCGGCGAAAAAGACGCAAAAATTCCTTTGGGTGGGAATTAAAGAGTGAGTAGCGTGTTGCAAATGCTGAGTTTGATGTGAGTAGAAAATACAGCATGGTATAAAAAGCAGAGTGTAGTTTCATTTAAAGCGCATAGTATACTCGAGCGAAACACGCGAGCGCGCGTGAAACATGTTTCCGCGCGCATCACGTTTTTATCGCGGGCGACAATGTACACAGTTTCGCCCCCTTTTTTGTCTCTAAGAAAAATAAGAGACTTGTTGGTGAAAATTTGTTTAGAACTAATCTTGTGGTAGTATTTCGATTAACCCTTTAACCCGATATATCGGCATGTATTTTCTCCACACTGTGCTACATACATTTTTCTATGCTAATGATGACGAGAATTTGTTAAACAATCAAGACCTTTGTCACTTGTTGATCACCTCCTTTTTTCTCACAACCTTTATGTTTGATTGAGCAGTGTTACTGTAAGGAGAAATTAAGCATTGATCACTCTTAGGGGTTCAAGGGGCATGCATTATAATGTTCTTGAACGCATCTTTCCTTTATTATTAGAATTCTTACGAATTTTCCAAAACTCACCAGGCCTGGTCACTGCCTCGAAATGCGCCTTAAAACCGACGTCGGGTTCCAGAACGTGAGTTCGATGTGAGACGAACTCCACCCTCAAATACCTCCCACTGGAGCGTATCTCTTTTGGTTCATAGGAAGAGAAACTTCTACAGAGTCTTTCCCCTTTCAGTTCACTCGAGTCGTACTGACCACCACGGATCTCGATGTAGTCGTCGCAATTCGTTTGAATGAAAGAATAATCAACATTTAGTTTGACGAACTTGCCATTCGGGACAGTGATGACCCATACGCACGTGATCGTCGTAGGAAGGGTTGCTGGAGTGTATTGCAGACTTTTCAATGTCCCGGATGAGCCCGCTAACCTCAGGTAGCGATTTTTTGGATTTCCTGGCACGCATTTCACATCGGAAGAGACTTGAAACAAAATAAACGGGAATCAAGAATGTTAAGTCAATAAGAAGTTAGCTAATAGTACAATCTGAGAATTATAGGTCAATGTTGTTGAAAATCAACTTGAGTTGATAGTTAATAGTTGATAGTTAATAGTTGATAATTGATAGTTAAACTAGCTCAGCAAAATGTGCTTTTGCTGTTTGATGTCTGTTCACTGGCTCTGTTGGTGATCTTGCGTAGGTGGCGTTTTTGTACAGCCCTAGTACCACATCTGCGAAAGTTTTTCTTGCGTTTTCCTGGGCATAAACTTGTTTCTGAGATCACAACTAGAATTTGCATTCTTCTACACCCAACCCACCCACCTCAGAAAATAATTACCAGCCTACTCTTTCCTGTGCTATAACAACAAAGAGAGTAAGAAAAATGATTCTCTTTCCGATTGGTTGACAGCTTCTCCCAACTTCTTTTGTGACTTGTGACTGAAGACTAGTATGGAGAATTTGTACGTTCAAGGGTTGTAAGCACTTACATGGCATAGCCTCGTAATGTGCCTTGAAACCGCGATTCGGGGTTCCATGGTTGGCGTCAAATTTGATCCATAAACTTGTGTAGGTTGATGATTGCACGACCGATAGTTCATTAGAACACTTTCTCAATAGAAGTTTGCTTTTCTCGTTATCACCATCTCGTATCTCGACGTAAGGCTGACCATCGCACGAATTATCATCAATCGTTTTCGATGACAGCTCAGAATCTGTAAACTTCAGCTTTACCACATGTCCCTCGGGAACGGTTATGATCCATACGCATGTCATTGTGCTTTGAAAGTTGACTGGGTAGTTTGGGGTAAAGATCGTCCCACGGGAAACTGCCAGGCGGTGGGGTGCTTTGTTCGCCAGCGCCATGTTCGGAGATCTGCAGATTCCATCAGCTTCCGCTAAAAGGAAGAATAAGAAAGAGAACTACTTAGAAAAAGTAGGCACGTTGGAAATCAATGATCAGATCGTCAACATTGTTGCGACCATGTGGTCATTTTAACAGGGCAGCTTTTGTTACGTTTTTTCGGAGAAAAAGTTTAATCCGACGCCATCAAGAAGTCTGCGTGAATAGCTAATCGCTTATCGATATCCCGCTGTGTGTCAGGAGTACTCTCTGGGGTTGCCAGAAAGGTCCCTAGGAGGCCAAGGAAAGTCTAGAGTGGGGAGGGGCGGGGTGCCTAGAAAACCCTAAGGGAACCTAGAAAAGTATGACGGGCATACCAGGAGGGTCGCACCAGGTCTAGGGAAATCTCACGGGATACCAGGAAAGCCCTATGGTCTTCCAGGGAAATCTACATGAGGGTACCAGGAAGGTCCCACGGGGTACAATGGAAGTCTCATTGGAGATACGAAGAAGATCTCGTGGGGTCCCAGGAAGGTCCCATCGGGGCTCTTGAAGGTGTCGTGCTTGGTGCAATTAGGAGGTCACATTGCAGGGTCCTGGAGGTGTTTCACATTCGGAAACGATTTTATAGGGTACCCTGTTAGCCAACGGGTACTCACCTTCTGGCACGAGCGTGAATTCCAATTTAAAGCTTCTGTATTGGTCACCCTGACCAGTTATGGACGAAATTCCCAATAAAGGCCATAGATTGGTTTTTCGTGTATAAAGCACTTCAGGGTGAGTGGTGCCACAGAATGTTCCAAGAAACCAGTCCTGGTCAAAGTGACTACCTTCGTAGAAAGAGATCGAGTTCTTGCGGCAGTTGGTACTGCTTTCCAGTTGAAGGTGAAGGAATACAACTTTGATCACGAATTTACGGATGCTGGAGTCGCCCCTCACTCTCCAGTAACACCGTTTATTTTGTGGATATGTAAATGGGTAGTTTGGACTGGTTATGATCCGGCTTTCGTTTAACTTCAGAACTACGTGCTCAGGGTGTATAAATGTTGCGTTGCCCTCGCAATCTTGAAAAAAGGGACAGAGAGGAAGCATGGTTAACAGGTGATAGATTTTACAGCCTTTCGCCTTTTTTTGCAAAAATTTATTAAGCGCTGAACTAAAAGAAAAGTTAAATTTTGTCTTATAAAACGCTAAGGAACAAAGAAGACCGTAAGAAAGTTCTGCGTAGCTGCTTGTAATTTGAATGGTTCAAGTTAAGATTTCACCCACAGACTCACGCGTGAGCCGTCTTTTATCTGTCACAACAGACAACGCCCTAGGAAAGCTTTTGGCTTTCGTGGGACTTCGTACAGTAAACAGCGAAGTAAACAACACCATAAGAAAATACCGCCAGTGGCTTTCATTTCAATAGTCGCGTTTAAGGATTTTATCAATAAACTAAATAGCCTTGTACAGCATAATAAATAGCACCACAGGAAAGTACTGCTTCGTAGCTTTCACTTTCGTTTCAATGGCCACACTTTAGGATTTCAGCCACGCACTCTGACAGTGTGAATCACCTTGAGCAGCATTACGCAAAGAAGGTACAAAAGCGCTTTTCAATTGAGTGACGAAAGTAAATCGCGTTTGCTTCGGTTTTGCAATGCTTCGCTCTGTGATTGGCCAGGAAAACGCCCGCCACTTTTTCAGCCAATAAAAGCAAAACTTTCACGCGCGCGTTTTCCTGTGCTTTACGCCGGTTACTCGTAATTGCTTCGCATTCTGATTGGCTCATTGCACTGTTTCGGTGTGTTGTGATTGGCTGAAGTGATTGCTTTGGTTTCGGTTTAACGGCAGTGAGTTGAACACTTCTCTATTCATGCAATTTATTTGAATTGGGGGTTAGAGTGGTTTTCAATCCAAAACCAAAGTGTCACACTCACCAATCACAAGAGACGCAGACATCTCAGGGGGACCAAGCAGAAGTTGAAGTATTTACATGCCACTGGCGCCAAGCGCGGGAAAATACGCGTACAACTCGCAATTGATTTTGGTTTCGCTTCTGATTGGCTGTGAAAGTGGTGCGAGTTTTGTCAACCAATCACAGAGCAAAGTGAAGCAAAACCAAATCTATCGCGAATTATTTTCGACGTGCAATCGAAAACTGCTCTAATCAAGATCGTAGGTAGGGGGAGGGGCAGGGGGGACTCAAGGACCCCCCCTAGAATTTTTAGAAGTTGAAAAACAATTTTACCAAAGAATAACAAAAGATACCAATTGGCTAACCTTCATTGGCTGAGTCGCCCCCCCCCCCCTCCCCCCCAGTTATTTTAGCCTTGCTACGGGCCTGCTAATGCAATGTCAGTGTTGAAATTACTCTTTGGTAGCAAATATTGTTGTATACTTACGTCTCTGAGAGAGTGTAGTGTCTGCCCAAGCAATCACAAAACCTAAAAAACGTAAAAGTTTTTCATCGTCTTTTCTTACACATTAGAGATACGTGACTCCCCGGGTCAGTTATGCAAGGAGGAAATCAGAGCACAAATTTGTTTTTTCCAGTTTGTTTGGCGATGCTAATGACGAAGAGTTGTTGAGTTTGATGCGTCATCGTGCCATGCAGGTCATGCAACAGCTCCATCTGTCACAGTTGGAATTGATGAAACCTTGATAAGGATATTGTAAAAAAATTTTTGAAGGAAATTTGCTGAGAGAATCGAGGAAAGAGGCAGGTAATGCGCGAGATTGTTGATAAAATTATTTTAAAAGTAACGATGCGTTATTCGACGTCGTGACAAGCGACTTGAATGCAAAAACGAAGCACGAATTACAGGATTGCTGGCTCAGTTATATAATAAGAAAATGATTGATTTTCCTCAGTTTTGGCGTAATTTTTTGTTTTCGTCGTACGAAATTATACATGTTATAACCCCAGAAATTGGGAAGTAAATGCGTACAAGTTTTGTTTGAAATCACACGTAAAACGGTAATAAATTGAATGCAAAACTCCACTGATAAATTCGCTGATCAAATAGAAAATAAGTTCTCGCTTTTTCAAATTCGTTCTCATAACATTTTGTGAACTATACTGTCATAAATTTCTTCGAAATAATCTTTATCGAATCTTTACTTACCTAGCAAGCAGTTTGTGGCTACGATTCCCTTCATATTTACTTAGGAATTTGATGGCCATATAGACAGCCAAGATGATAAATAACAGTTACATAATAATGTTACGTTATTCTAACAATGCCTCGTCATGCAGCATCCTTGAGTTATTTATGTGGAAAGAAGTGCAATTGTTCTTGGGGTTAAATTTGCATGTTGACTTTGGCCTTTTAAAACCCGATAAACAAGTTACGTTCCGTGGCAATTCTGGATTTTTTCTCCGTTTTTCAGTCCGGTTTTCAAGAGCAAGGTGTTACCCAGTTTGTATTTACTGCAAATAGATTCTTGCAATAGTACACAAATTGAAGTATTCGGTGAGTGAGATCCAAGCAGGAGAGCTTTCCCTTCCATATTTGAATTTAATATCGGAAGCTAACTTCATTTTAGTGATAGAGCAAAAATAATGTTCTAAGGAAAAACTCGGTTCTCCTCAAGAAAGGTATAGAACATATTCAAGAGTTTGTCAAACTGTGTTTTTTATTACAAACTCACATCGTAAGTAATTATGTGGATAAAAATCAGAGGCGGAAATAGCTCTTTGCGAATGTTAATTATGATAATTTACACGACATATATATCTGAGCAAACTGTTATCAGATCTTCATGATTTTTTCAAATAACTCGGTCAGGGAGAGAGGAGTGAGAAACGAAAAGAGAGACTTTAGTTTCTGTAGCAGCTTTAGGAGGGTTGTGGTTGTGTGTTTGTTTTTCCAAACGTTTCCCGAGAAAACCTTGTCGAAGTCAACTTGGTTTGATACCGATGAGATTGACCGTATTATGAGAAGTCGGTCAAGTAAGGTGGTCCCAGTGAGTACAGTCCTGAGATAACTTCTTCTCTGCTTTGAGTCCCAGTTCAACATGTTGGCTGTTTTCAATCACCGCGTTGGGTATTGTCACGAGTTATGGCCAGTGGTTGGATGTTGTTAAACGCCCAACACGGTTTTTAACCTTTAAATCTCCAATACTGATCAACGTGTGTGTTCTCCGTACCATTCTTACATATTTAATTTTATACATGTAGGGAGAATTTGTATTCGAAAGAAACGTTATCTCAACTGATCCCTGGTGATCATTTCCTGTATTCTCATTCCCTGTATTATTGACAAACTATTGATGTGGTAAAGAGAAGTTATATGATGGATACTACTGGCATGTACAGGGTTAAACGCACGTAACGTGTTGGACAAAACAGTGCTGGATGTTGTAGCCCACCTAAGAATCATTAAACTCTTTCTTGTCAAAATTTTCTTGAGCCATTTCTGAAATTTTCTGAGTGTCAGCGATCGAGACGATCTGGTGATTCCTTATTTGGCGTTACCTTGGTGATTCTCGCTGATCTTGAGCACTGAAGGCTCTTTTGTTTTTGTCACGCTGGTCACGCTAGCTGTTGCTTTTTTCAAGCGAGCACTCGGCGTGAAATTTGGTAAGTATGCGACTTGTAAGTGTTTTTTCGAGCCATTTTCCGCTTCAGAAGCCCCTAGCCTGGCATCATCAAGCTGGTATGGGGGTAGAGGCAATCCTCTGAAAGAAACCAGAGGTGAAAAACAATTTCACAACGATTTAGCCGCCACGAGTGTGTCGCCGAGTCATGACGGTTGAAGAGTGAGGTTGTCTTTCTGGCCTTTCTGAGGATGGATTCCAGGACCTAGCATGGCAATTTTGGGTTGTTTTGACTTCTAAATAATGCAATCAGTACAATATTTCGCCAGCAGGACCTATGAAACAGAAATTGGCGGACTTCCATGTCGCCGTTATTAAGGAATTACCCAGAATTCATTTCGCTCGTGACGACGAATTTTTCGGATGAGTGGGGATAGCTCTTCTTCAATAGCTTTTCCTCGGCGTGCTAAACAAGTGAGCAGAAAAATGTGGCAGAGAATTAAAGTGCTGGAGCTGAACTTTACTGCAAATGTCGTTTTTGGGCACCAGGAGGAGTTTTTGTATCGGAAACTTAAAGACAGAAATCGTATATTTTGGTGTTGTCTGAGGGCGTTCTCTTCGGACAGTTTGGGTTTTGTAAGGAACCAAACAGTCATGTTCAATGGAAATCGGCCATGGTAGCGCATTTATGGGGTGTTAAAATTCAAAGCACTAACCATTTCAAAGTATCAATGCCTCATTTCAACTTTCCAATTCTTAAAGAGTAACCATGCATCTGTAGAATGTACAGGTCCATATGGACCAATACATTAAAGGCCTGACAAGGAAGGTTTAAGGTCTTGAGGTTACGGGATTACAGGCTGGGTTTAAGTGTAGTAACTGTGGAGGCGTTGTGGTGGATTAAGCAAAAGCGATGGCTTTCAGAACAGAACATCTAAAGGTCGAGTCTTCCATTTTTTGTATGGTGTTGTTTTCCTGTACAAGGAGCTCTGCTACACATGGTCTTCCAACCCAAGCTAATTTGCGGAAGGTCTTCGAACTAAAAAAGAAACACTATGACAAAAAATCTTATCTTTAAGAGTGGCTTTAATCCCTGTAATTTACATGAAAATTGCAACTCATCTTTGCTAGATGTGCCTATCTTGTATTTTGCGCTATTCTAAGTCTTCTAAGTTTTTCCAGCAGTTCCTTTTGCCGTCGCGTCTTGAGGTGTGTTGCGTGACCGTCAAGAAGTGTTGCGTGATGTCTACGGGTGCGTTGCATATAGCCCGCAAATTTGGTCGCCTAAGAGGCGATCCCCATTCTGGATACTATGTATCTTGACTCGCTCCAGGGTAGGGTGGTGGGGGATCTCTGAATACGCTGTAGGGTGGGGGTGGTTGTTCTTGGTATCGAGGAGGAACTTCCACCGTGAACTTTGGGTCATGGATTTCAGCAAGAGGCCATGAGCTCCTGATTTCAGCAGTAGCTCCAAACGATTGAGAATGTGACAGCTCATTGGTAGGTGGACGTTGAGTGGTGAGCTCCATGGCAGGTTGCTGTGATTGGGTTGTGTTGCTT